>JBBPDB010000134.1:10263757-10306999 GCA_037974465.1 Brachypetersius altus
GAAATTGGTACAGAGAACCATGGATTTTCACTGGTATTGGTACCGAATACTGAAATTTTGGTACCGTGACAACACTATGTTCCTCTTACCAGCTCAAAAAACATCAAGTACTTCTTACAAACAAAACAAATCTTGATAGTGTGTAATGATTTCTTGTTTGCGTCTGCTCTAATGCTGACTTGTGTATTCGCTTGCATCCCTTCCTGCTGAGATAAATGCCCAGGTTCCTAAGACTTCTGCATAGTACTGTACATACCATGCTTTTTTAAATACTTGGTGTATATTCTCTCAAATGGTACACATTTAATCTATTTATAGAACTGAACTTGGAAGTTGTGCTTATTCCCTTCGTTGCTGATGGCCTTTTGACTTTTTGACCAGTACACCCTGTGTACTTTAAAAAGGGAGCAAATACAAATTGATAATCCCGTTTGTTATATGGTGCCTCCCATCGAAAGCCAATGTCCATTAGTGTCCCACATAGCAGCTCTGTCATTTCCAGCAACCAATTTTCCAATGAGGACCTGCTCGCATTGTTCGCGTCAGAGGGAATCACTGCTGCTGCACTCAGAGGACTTCATTTTTCTCACTATTTTTGTGTGACATGTATTCAAATCAAAAGAGGGGATGACTTATTTTCTCCTGCGCAACTCTGATGCAATACAGCTACGCAAAGCGGCATGGTGGGAGCGGGGATAACATGTAAAAGCCTGTGCAGAGAACATGGCATCTGATAATTAGCAATTGCTTTCAAATGTAAATATAGTACTGTAAAGCGTGGGCCGGCAGAGAGGCACAGTGACAACATATAATTCCCGAATTTGGGCTTTTTTTAGTCTTGACGAGCTAACATCCGGCTCAAGCGTCATTAGCAACGCTCCACATGTTGTTTGCCAGTTCCCGAGCTGCAGCGTGCAAAAGCCTGACTAGCATTGGGCCTCTGCCTGGTTCTGATGCTGTGCTTTATTTAGACAGGCGCAAAGGCAGTCGATAACGTTGCCATTCAGCTGAGGTAACCAGTCCAAACTAGCGCAGGCAGAAGAGATCCAGCAAGGGATACAGGATATGTGCTTATTAAAACAAAAACAGGGTTAAAGGACGTGCATCTGATCTCCTGATGGCCCTTCAGTGGCCCCCCTGGATCATCCTCAGAGCAACAGCCGAGACAGACAGAGCAAAGCTATGAAAAAGTAATAAGAGCAGGGCTGTCCAAATTTGTTCTCTGGTGTCAAAAATAAATAAATAAATAAATAAACACTACAAAACACAATGGCCGAGAACAGAAAGAAGTGTTCTTATGAGAGTGCTTTAATTCCAGTAATTGGACGAAAGAGAAATTAAGAGAAAGCAAACAGCCTTGAAGCTAAAATTACCCTTTTCCATTCCAAACCCCATTGCATACAAAAAGGAAATGAGAAAGTCATCTAAAATAAATTAATTCTTTGAAGGGAAATGATCTGCGAGGGAAAGCAAAGAATGAGCTTGTGTTGACTTTATTGCATAATACGCTCAGTTATGTACCCAGTATGAAAGGCAAACATGTGGTGAAAAAAGGATCATTGTGATACATCAGTACAGATCAGTCACGATCTGCACGTCTGCTGGATTCACGGACCTAATGTCCCTCACACTTGTTTTGTACATTCCTGTGCCACAGTTTATCGTTAAGAGGCCATGTCTCTGGAGATGGTTATACAATTGAAAAGCACACCTCTGCAGAGCCCCCAGAAGACAGAAAGAGAGAAAGAGAGAGAGAGAGAGAGAGAGAGAGAGAGAGAGAGAGAGAGAGACAGAGAGAGAGAACCCCACAACCCTACTCCCCATTATTGACTCTGTTGCCTAGCAACTCCAGTTGCCACTGAAGGAGTGCCAGAGACGGTGATGGCTGCTGGAGCACCATCATAAGGGAATAGACTGAGTCGTGAGTCGTGTTGGGTTGGAGCCGCCTATGAACCGTGCCTTTGCTTTATTTAGAAGCTGACTGGGTCTTTACAGGAGGGGCTGCTGTGACTTCTTGAGGACAATAATAGTAAAACCCGTGCCGATTTTATTGACACAGTGAACATAAGCACCACGGAGAGCGACATGACCACACCTCTGCAATATAAAAAACCTGCAGGGTTATATTACAGAGAACATGATGCTCATGTGGTCGTCTTGACTGGTCACGTTTCAATAACACTATTTTTGTTTTCGTATGTTAAATAATTTTACGTTCCAAGAGCACCTGCGTCATTTAACAGTAATAAAAATACAGGACAAAACAAAAAACAAGGGGAAACACTGAGGCGCTGCATGGGGGAGATTCTGGTCGGCAGCTGCCACAGATGCTACAAATAGCAAGGAGGAATAAATAATCAGAATCCCAGACGAAATTGCTTAAAAATCGGGTCGCTACCGCTAGCTGTATTAGCATTAGCAGCATCTCTCTCAACCCACTTGTTTACTAATACTAAATAAACTGAGATATCTGTTGAAAATTTGGGGGGGAAAGTTTAAAAGAAGACAAGACATGGAGCAGCCACAACATGCAGAAATGTGGACAAATTAGGGGAATCCTTTAAATGAGCAATGAAAAGAACCATTTGTATCAAGTCATTCGAATTTCCGTCATACTTTCCAATTCACCTCATTTGTTTATTTCTCATCTACAACTAAATCTGCAGTATTGCAACTTTCTATGGACAATTTTAAAAAGCATTTTCACTTCTCCATTTTCAGAAGAACAAAGTGAGTGTGAAAATATGATGAATACTATTCATGTCATGTCATATATATAGCAAGCAGATATAAAGCAAGACCTATACATAGAACATCATTGTCTATTACACAATAGCTGCATGAACTATACAGTGGTTAATATAAAGGCAATAGAATACAGCAATTAAAATGACAAACTGCAAAATGACAATTAATATGTAATTGCTGGGTCCTTGCGGCTTAAGGAATCTAAAGAAGGAAAGTGTGTGCATGTGAGTGTGTATGTGTGTGTGCGGAACAGCTGCGAGTGGGCGGCTTGATATTTTAGTAGCAGTCTGAACATCGTCAAATGCAAATACCCAGCTGCCCTTGTCCCTTTTCTTTCTGCCTTTGTGCCAGTTCCCTCCATCACGCGACCCTCTGGCTCTCTCCTTGGAACAGCCAGGCAGAGGAGGTGGAGGGAGAAGTAGCTTGGTGTGGCGTTAGCATAATGCACCAGCCTGCCAGACTATTTTTAGCCTTACTTTGATGGAGAGGCCCAACATCGACGTTTTTTTTTCTCTTTGCGAGTAGCTATTAATAGAAAGGTCACCCCAGGAGGTGCTCAAGGAGCCGCTGGAGAGCCTGGTGATAGGCAACTGCCAATTGGCTGCACAAAATCAGGCAACTGTTGACTTTATGAGAGACTTTATAAGAGACACTGCGGATATTGCACGTTATGCATACTGTACAACCTAAATGTGTGCATTTGTCATACTGACAATATTGTGCATTGGATAAACCGTTAAGCCTTTTACAAGAATATCTACTATATTGTATTCTATTTTTCAAATTTTATATTTCATATTTCTTCCATTTAATATTTAGTCTATTAGTAATATTATGGCCATATTATTTCCCGTAAACTAGTGACCATGTCAAGGAGGCATTGCAGAAGTGGGTTGGTTGGTCGTAGTGGGCCAGGAGGGAAAGGGGTTGTGTGTATATGTGTGCGGGGGGTGGGGAGATGGAGGAGTGGGGGGTGTGGGGGGGGGTGTGGCGGGGGGAGTCGTGATTTCTTGCCTTTCTGGGGTAGCAACAGCCTGTGTGACGTGGAGGACTGATCAGGGCTCCTGCTGCAGTTTTTTCCACCTCGTGCTGGCGACGCAGTGGACTAAAAATAGCAACAGAGAGGGATCCCCCCATTCCTGGCCCAACCCACTACTCTGCGCTCTGGTGCAGCAGGCCACAATTAAACTGCTGATGTGAGCAAAGCTGCATTAGACAAGACCACTTACCCCTGCTGTATTAAAAAAGAACTTGGAATTAATTATGTGTGCCATTATTCCTTCATACAAAATAACAGTAGCAACAGTTTAGGTGTAATATTAATTATTTGTCGATTATGTTCATTAAAATAGTCTTGAAAGGTATTTTTAGCAGGTTTAATCAATGTTACTATCTTGAGAACAGCAAGAAATTATTAAACGCTAACAACGAAATTTGAAATTGTCTTTTTTTAATTCTATAAGCAGCGCACGGTTGTTACATGATTTGTTATACTGTTATCTATTTACAGCCATTTGTTGTCAGGTTATCTGCCTTAAGAATTGATCACCACTGATATTCAAATCACACCAGATAACCTTTTTTTTTGTTACACAGCCTTTTCTGCCCTCTAGGACTCCTCTACAGCTCTGCTCCTTATTCTAGACACTTCTTACAAGTTTCTTTTATTTTTTCTCATTTTTTTTACAGCTATGCCAACTAATCATGAGAAAGCTGTAGAGTCATACAGGATTGGCACGTAGGAGTCATTTTATATGCGTCTGCAACCAAACTAAATTTATATTACAAAACACTGATTGAACGGTGGTGCACAAATAATGCGCTGCACAAAAGCAGATCCAGTGGAAAGGGACTATTGATCAAGCTGCAAACGACCAGACACAGTTACTATTTTAAGCACTCAGCAAAAGCAAAATCTGCCCTGCATCATAGTTACATAATGCTACTACAATATGAAAGCCATGGCTGGTACTTCAGGCATGCTGCACCCTCCCTATAGGCTGTTTCAGGCGGTAATATAAACAGAATCACTGCAGTCAAATCAGTTCAAAGAATTCAAGCCACAACAGCACATTACAGTCAGAGTTATACTGTTCTAGCATTATATTAAAATTGCTATTAATTAATTGCAAAACTCTAGTCTGATATAATGTATTGAAAATGATCACTATCTTGTCACATATATCATGTAGTTTGTTATTAAAGCTCAAAACACACCAAACTGAATTCATTACAAAGCATTACACATGAAAACATCGTATTATTACACTCCTAGTTCATGTTTATTAACATAAAGCTCATATACAGACATTTTAATCAAGATGCCAGTGTATCATATTGAACATTTGAGTAATTTTACACTCCTAATATTAATGCGGAATTGTACCTACATATACGCAGCACATATCATTCATTTTGATTTGAAACTGTCAATGTGTTAATGTTGTTCTTTTTTGCTACAAGATATACGGTTGTGTTGCTCCTAAAAGAGGCACCCTTTATTTATTAAGGCTAAGACCGAGACTTGTTTTTTTTTATTTACAGTCAGTTACAGTGCCCCCTACTGCCACTTTCATTGTTGTGTACTCCCAGCTAAAGCGGCTCCCAAAGCTCTCATTGACAGCATGTTCCCTTTCAAAGAGACACTAACACACATGTAACTACCCATGCACACCTCAGCCGCCTTGCACAGGCCTTTCACATGTGCATTTCAAAGAGATTTCTGAGGTGATTAGATAGAAAAGGAAAGTAATGTCAAAGAAAAAATGAACTGAAAAGTTTTCAAAACCGGAGCTGACAAAACAAAAGAAGAGAGAGAAAACGGAACTTGGTGGACCACCAAAACTGTCACCATCAGGCATTGTCTAAGTCATTAGTAAGAAATTGCAAATTACGAGATGGCCATGCCACAGCCATCCATAGTAATAAGCCTAAGAAAGTATAACTGGCCTCACTCTCGCCCCACCTGCGAGATGTAATCCAGCACTGCCCTAGCTGTCAATACAGAAATGCCAGATACTGTTATATTAGCAGTCTGAAAAGATGCAGTTGTGCTTCATGTGTCTGAAAAGAAGCATTTTATAGCCTTCAGCCCTTCAGCCTTTCAGATAGGTAGCACTGTGTAATAGGAGGCAATTTACCTAGTGGTGGGAACTGGCAATGAAAAAAAGGGGGGGGAACCTGTATTCCCATTAGATAAACTTTACTGATTATCATCTTTTAGAGAGTTCTCTTCTCTTGCTTCAGATCTTAAAACAATAGCTTGTTCTCTTGATCCTTCCACTGTGAGGACACTGTTGTTCTGATAGCATGTGCAGGTGTTCCAGGTAGTCATCACTGAGACAGTAAAACTGACAAAAATCTGAGATCAACATCAATTCTGTATCTGAGATTTGGGGGAAGGTTTTACAGACTTAGGGATGTACATTTTTTATTTGGAATGTGAAAAACAGAAAATGCAACCAACTTTTTACAAGAAGCGTGGGAAATAGAAAGAAAAGGGTGCGCAAACTAAACACTGAAATAATTTATTTTATGATGGTAAGATCAGGGTGATTGTATTTAAATACTTTATTCAGACACAGGTCCATAGTACACACTGCAAGCACCTGGAATGGGGTAGGGGATTCTCTTAGACCTCCATATTGCATAAGGGTGTGTCTTTTAAAGGCGGTATCTTGTTTGAAACCATAATTGAAAGAAAAAGGAGGGGTGTAGTGGAAGCATGTTATTAACCTGAGGAGCACCAATGATCCTTATCCAAAGGAACTGGACATCGCCAACCTCACCATTGCCTTCACATATGAACTTAATCAAAACCTAGGAGGTCTGGCTACTCAGCTAGTGTTTGAGTCAGCTGGGTGATGTTCAGGAAGTTCATCCCCCTCAGTTCACATGCACACAATGTAGGCTACTGTCACCATCAGGCAACACCATGGATATTTGCAACTCTGGATACATGCAACATATAGCCTTTAGTCTAGGGATCATAGCTAGCCAACTCCTCTCGACCCTTTGTTTGGTATTGGTGGGTAGCTGGTGGTTAATAGCAATATATAGCTGTTAAGGTGTCTATGTATTTTTTTGCTAGAGATATGTTAAATGACACTGAATAAACTGAATATTTCTTGGACATTTGACATGGCTTTGTTTTGAATGGATTGTCTAGTGGAAAAAACACATATGTGAGGTGAACAGATGCAGCATTCTGAGTCATACAACTGCTTACATTACACAGTGACATAAACAAGTCCCCAAACTAAAAGGACTAGAAGCACACAGTACTGAGTCCAGACTAACCTTGAAACACTAAAGAAATTGCACTATGAAAGTGTTCTTTCTATGTTCCTCTCAGGTTGATGAGGCTGCCAATCTGCACACTCTGTTCCAGCCAGATTCAGGAGGCAAAGAGCAGCTGTATTCCAGCTCTCTGAAAAACAGGCCGAATGCAAGGCCACTGACCCACAGCTCTTAAAGCTTTTACAAGATAGACAAAAAGAACACCCAGAAATACACAGCTCTAATGGAGCACCTACATGCAGTGAATTTAAATTACGACCAAATTAAGAGTGTTTTCCTCTAAAAAATACCCATATATTAGAGATGTATCTTGTTCATATTAAGTTGATATAAATTACTGTATCATTTATTATATAATTTGATATTATGTAAATACTGTTCAGTCACTAAGATAAGTGGAACAAACATTTGCATTCACAAGAAGAGGAGAAGACATTTTATTATGATTTGAATTTGGACGGACACTTATGACTATAGAGATGTTTTGCACATGATGAATTTCATTGTCAGCATTCACCAAAAACGCAAACAGGAATTTGTTTTAAAATGTGCAGAAGACTGTTCTCTTTAACGAATGCGTAATCTTTCCACTGGTTTGTCTTCCTAAAGACCACGTTCCAGGCCTGGACAAGACGGCTTGAAAGCAACCCCTGCAGTTTCCAGACTAAGCTGATCTAGCACCTGTGTTTATCTACTGTGTGTAGCACACACACATTCAGGGCTCCAGTTACACAGTTGCAGCAGGTCTAAGCTGGATCACTTTAGGTGCTTCCTTCTTCTTCTGACTCATGGATGACTACACTCTGATCATGACCACTTTGGACACAACATACTTTCAACATCTTTCATTAGAACTAAATCCCCAAATAGGAACAACAGAAAGGTCAATACATTTTCATATAGGTCATAAATCCATAAAGTAAGTAGTTCAATATATATATAGGCACAAAATTTTACAAGGGTTAATAGTTTGGGGACAATAATAAGACTCATCCCAACACTCTGTATCAGAGGCGTGACCACCGGGGGGCTGGGGACAAAATATGTGTCCAATGAAAACTTGTGACAAAAAAAAACATTTGGATTTCAAAACTGAGCTGTTTTCCAATTGGTCTGTTTGAGTGAGGTGGTATCCCTCAGTGCATCCTCCTATAGACAGACAACATACTGGTCACTTCACCATGCGTTTTGCAGCACGTTTTGAACCTGTTGACCGCATTCTTTAATTAAAACAGCGCATAAGTTCCATCCTTCTTTTATTTTATGTTTGGTAACGCCAAAAGCTAGGCAGAGGTGGCTTATTTAAAAGCAGACATCTTCAACCTCTGACTCTCTGCAGTCTGCTGGCCCTATGGTTGAAGCCATCTCAGCAGCTACCAGCACGGAGCATGCTGCACCGCATTCTCACTACTCTACCAAACAATACTGTACAAAACTGTCTACCCCAGAAATTTGTGGGTGTTTCATTCCAAAAGTAACCGTGACATGTGAAAAACCATGAATTTGTGATGTGATAAGTGATTAAATATAGTCTAAACCCTAAATATGGACCCAAATATGCTCCCAAAACACTTTAATTTAATTTTAAATGCCGCATAATACCGTTCTATGGACTCTGCTAATTTTATAGGTTATGTAGGTTATGATTTCTACATGCTTGCTTTTATAAGTTATACAAAGTTATTATTTTTTATTTGCGCCGCCCCCCCCAAAAAAATGGATGAATGGACAGATATTTTTGCCCCCACAGATAAGCCAAATAAGCCACTGACACATGCTGTTCTGGTCACACCTCTGCTCTGCATTACAGTAATCCCTGGCTTTTCGTGGGAGTTATATTCCAAGAATATAGTGAAAAACCACATTGTTGTGTTTTGGTAAAACAAAAAGCCTATAAATGCCTGTTTTGATAGTGTGAACCCTAAATATGCCCGCAAATATGCTCCCAGAACGCATGTTCAACTCAGCTTAATGCATTACCCTTATAGAAAATGTAAACCCATGTAAACCCAGTTAGTCAATAAATACTCCATCTTAATAGACCCATTCTATCACAATGGTTACTAACATTCAAGACCATGAATACAGAATTGAATTAATATGCATGGCCATGTACACTAAAAGTTAAAAGTGTGAACACACCTTCTCATTCAATGTTTTTTCTTTGTTTTTATTATTTTATACATAGATTAATATTGAAAACAAATACAATTATGAAGGAAAAGGTGGAATTATGCAAAAAAGAGTTAAACAAACCAGAATATGTTTTGTAATAAGGTAATGGTGGACTGTTGTTTCTTTTTACTTAGTTAAATGGTTCTTGCCATAATGTGCAAGAAATTCCACTTATGAACTCTTGACGAAGAACACCTGTTAATTAAATACCATTCTAGGTAGATTCCTTATTTTTCTGATTAAAAAAATGCCAAGAGTTGCCATCGGAGCAATTGATATTAATCTACAATGTAGCCAATAATAAAAACAAAGGAAATCGTTGAATGAGAAGGTGTGTCCAAACTTTTGATTGTTAGTGTATATTGAGTGTTTTGCAACTGCTCAGATTTCACAACTGTTAAGTCTTCAAGAAGTCATAGCAATATATTAAAATTGTACCTTTGCAAAATATGGAAGCTTGATTATGGTCTGCACTGTAATTGGAAGTTGTGTTTTACTGTAAAGTACATATTTTAATTAAAAAATACCAAAATCTAATAAAAGAATAAAACAAAATGTCCATGAGAAATCCAGTGTATCCCTTGTTGGTTAGTAGCCTCTTAACACCACCCCTGTCATGTGCCAATGTTCTCATGTTACTATTCTGAGGTTGTTTACAGTTACATCATGTGTTATATTCAGTGTTCAATGGCATGGGGTCTGTCATGTAGCCTTCATGCTGCACGGCCCACATCAGTGACCAGTGTTATGAAGTGTATGTTCCTGAATGCCCCAGGCCTGACCGGTTCAGGCCTGTAATGTTTTGTCCTCACAGCACCAGTCCTCTCTCCCCAATAAAACCCATTTGAGCTGCCCTCCGCTGCTCCTTTCTGGATCGATTTCCCAAACCCAGGTTGCATAAGCTGCACTGCTGCTGGCTTTATGTAAGCTGTTTGCGAGGTTTGCAATGGCCGTGTTCTCCGGCCACGACCAAACACAGCGGGTGTCAGCACTTCACAGAGGAAACAGTGAGTCCCCCACAGGGCCTGAGCTAGAGTTACACCTGAGATAACATCACATACAGTAAACGCTGACAATACCCTAGATATAAAGTAATGCTTCTGGCTTCAAGGGAATCGTTTTCAATATTCCCACCGAACTGAACTGGAAAAATTCTGGAGATTCCCAACAAATTGCATGGAAAAAGTGGCTCAAAGATAGTGGATTTTGTTCTAATACTTTTCCTATCTGCAAGAGACTTCAGATTGTTATATTTAAAAAGGATTTTTTTTTTTATTTGGTGAAATTTCATGAGGAACACTTTCATTATTTCTATTATAGTGCAAGATAAACATTTTCTAAAATCCCACCAAGATGCCAAGTGTCTTTTTAATAACACATGGGAACAAAAGCTTCTAAAAAAAATCTAAAGCAGTCAACAATAGCCGTCACATGCGTGAAAATATCTCACCATGCTTTATTAGTGACAAGATAGGGCTGAAGGTGTGAATTGCCTTGTGTGTAGATGCATAAAATCTCTCATAGCATTACACAATTCTGAGGGTGAGAAGATTCAAAACCTTACATGAGGCAGACGGCTTGGGTGAGGGGGTGGGGGGTATTATAAAAGGAGATCCGCCACCATGGCACCACCACTAATGGTATAAAAATGTATCAGTGTATCAATCTGAAGTGGGCAACGCATTAAAATGAATGTGATACTGATAAAAACTGAAGTTATAGGATCTGATTGGCAGAGCCATTAAATATAACAATACAAACTGCGTTTGAGTATGGAGTATCTGAAACTCCCTCATTTTGAATAAAATCAAGGTCTCTCACTGCCTCAAGTGACTTATCAGAATTGCAATAATCATTAAACAAAAAACATCATGTTTAGAATATGTTAATGTGGTCAAGAAACTTTGAACTACTGATGAAGAATGACGTTCACAGATCATTGTAATCATTTCCTGAAGTTTTTTAAATGTCACATGATAATCACCACATCAAATGTGCTTTAAAACAGCTGAAAACGGCATGAAACCATCTCCACTGTCAACTTCAGCCTTTGGAGTATTTAGCAGATTTTCTATTTGCTTTGGTTTGTATTCTATTCTGTTTCTGGCTCCTGTTTGTTTAATGTTAAGTCAGTGGTTCTGTCCCATGGCTGCCAACTCTAAGGGCTTGCACGCGGTCACACACATCTTCAGAATCTGACAAAATGGGCTATGATGTGAAACAGACCTTCATTAAAGTTGTCCTTGTTTCCTGTTTTGTATGAGCTAAAGTGGCTAACTAATGGTTAGCTCTTAAACCCATTATAATAAAATCACTATCATCACTGTTAAAGCACCAATTTACCATGGTAAAATCACATAGATTCCTGATGTGACTTTAATAGGCTATTTTATTAATTTTATTAATGTTCAACAAAGTCGGAACATATTTTCGACCAAAACAATCTATTTTTAAAGAATTAAATCTAAAAAAATATTTTTACTGCCTATATTCTACACGATACTCTTACACTACTGTGTAAATTACATTACAAGGAACCAAAGTATAGGAATAACCCTGTTACAGTGAAGTAGATGCATAAAATCTCTTATAGCATTGCACAACTCTGAGGGTGAAAGGATTCAAAACCTTACATGAGGCAGACGGCTTGGGTGAGGGGGCGGGGGGTTATAAGAGGAGAAGATCCGCCACAATGGCGCCACCACTAATGATATAAAAATGTATCATTGCATCAATCTGAAGGGGGCAATGCATCAATTTGAAAAGGGAATTTTATAAAAACTGAAGTTAGGATCTGATTGGCTGAGCCACATACAGAGCCATTAAATATAATAATACAAAATATAGTAATTTTATTATGAGTATGAATTAGAAGAATCTGAAGTAGAGCATCTGAAACTCCCTCATATTTAATGAACCAATGTATCTCACTGCCACAAGTGTCTTATCAGAACTGCAATAATCATTAAACAAAAACATGTTTAGAATATGCTTTTAATTCCTTGTAGCTGTAATGGTCCAAATACTTTTGTCCATGTAGTGCAGTTCCATTCAAATGTTTAGTTGAATCGTTGTCAAATTTAGCATTATATATCACTCAAAGAGATGTAAATGAATCAAACCATGCTTCCTATTCCCCTATTCCCACATCTCACCCAGCCTCTAAAGGAACCTTTGATTTTGTAGATGTCAAACTCAATTAAAAGGCTCAATGCTAACTTCATCACTTTCAGTAATAAGACCTGCTGTGAGGATGAGTGTCTTTGGGGAAACTCCAAAACGGACAGGAATGGAGAACAAAGAGTTTAATGGGATTAGTGAGGCTGATATTTGTAAAGCCTGCCACTTTGTATTAGGCTAGGCCAACATGGAACGTTATGCTCTTCTTAAAAACCTACCAAGGGAACTGGGCAGGTTTTCTTACAGCGCTTCATTCTTTTCCTCTCTCCTCTGCTCTCCCAAATCCATAGTAAGAAAAGCGATCACTGGCTATTTTCAGCCCCTGAGACTACAGACAGTGCGCGTCTTTAATATTGCATTAAGCTGCACATTCTCACAATTGAGGGGGAAGAGCCGAGAGGATACTGCGGAAAAATGAATGAAGTCAGTTCGCTGAGCGGGTTAATAGCTTTAAGAATGGACGTTTACAGAAAATGTCAGGGGCACTAATTATTAGTAGATATTAGAATATCTTTCATTAAATACTTATAACTCACACAAACACAAATACAGCAGTCTGAGGCTGGAAGTAGGTCTCCTTTTTCTCCTGGATGTGTTTCAGTGTTAGATGCGACACCACAGGTGTCAATCATTGAAATGCAACAAGCTGAGCGCATCCTCTGAAAATAAACCAGATCCAAAAGGAGTGAAAGGATGTGGGCAATGCGAATAATAATGAAAACACTGGCAGTCCTCCACAGCCTGGGAGATGGTTTCAATAGAGAATACAAGCAAGCACAAAAGGCTTTATTTTCTTTGCTTTGGGATACGTTTAGGGGGTCAGATGTTATAGTTGAAAAGTGGAAAGGACAAATAAGAATGTGGCTCCCCCTAGTGCTTAAAGATTGCTATCAGATGGGGGCATTACCAAGAATTGACTTTTGAGGAAGAACATTGAACATTTGAGCAAGCACAAATGGCATCCTGTCAACAATTTTCCATGCTTTTCTATATATCTTGACCAAGCCTATCTTTACATGGCGCAACCACAGTAATGGTTGAAATACAGCCAATGGCACATTACAAGATTACAGCATATCAATATACTAAGTGAAGTGAAAGTGACAATCTGGTCATACGTGAACACACCACAGCACACAGTGTGAACAGCATGAAATACTTTTTCATTTAACCCATTCACCAAGTGAAGCAGGGGGCAGCTACGAACACAGCGCCCGGGGAGCAGTGCGTGGGGACGGTACCGTGCTCAGGATACCGCAGAGGTGCCTAGCGGTCTTGGGACTTTCTGATCACAGGGCAAATGCCCTAACCACTAGGCTACCAACTGCCCCAACTAGTTAGAGTAGGTCTAAACAACTATATAAAGTAACAGTTCAGCCAAATATCTGATTTATGCAACTATCCCCTTACTGTGATTGCTTCTATAGTTTTGCAAGGGAACTGCAATTTTAATGAGCTTAATCAAATGAAAGCTTATGAATTGAAATTATCAAAAGATTGGAAAGTTTAAATGAGGCTGTTATTGCTTCTCATCTTCATTACTCTCAGCTCCAATGCAAAACTAAGGAATCAAACTCAAGGCACCAAACATGTCTTGGCAAACTTGAGGTATGGTAGAAACGATGGAAGTGAGATTTTTCTCCAAACTGTTCTTTTTTGCTTACTGTTGCAAAACTGATTTACTGAACTCGAATGAACGAATCAGATGGTGTGCAGCTGGCACCACTTCAACTGTAAAACTACACGTGTGGATGTTCTCACATGTACTAAAGGCTCGGATACATCTGGCCCACCGCGCGGTCAGCTGTCACACCCACATGCGCTCTCCAGAAATTACATTATTAAGCACGAGCGGCAATGCTGAAATAATGAACCTGATGACAAAGCACTGAGGGAAACTGTGTGTAGGAGTTGGAGAGGACGAACAGGGATGGAAAAAATGACAGCGACAGAAAGCACACATTTAATTGCTATTAGGTCAGCCTACCATGTGCCACCACTCATTGGCATTTTAAAAAAATCAGAAACACCTACCATGTAGGTGCACTTAGTAGCTTTAGCCAACTTGCTGTTTCACAATTTATCTGCGCCTCCACTATACATATGGAAAGGGACCAATGAAGTTGTGTACAGTGTGTAAAAACCTGATACACTCCTACAAACACTAAACACACACGCCATCGCTAGAATGACTGATAATGGTCCATCTCCTGAATACGTGCCTGGTGACTGAACAACAATGGTCCCTTTCCATTTAAAGTGCTCCTATATCATTCTTGTCTGATAAATGAACTTCAAGTGCAAATGAGTTTGGCCTGAAATCATTCTTAGACTACAAAACAAGAGTCTAGCAGCTCATGGCCTTTTACACCCCAGCTGCTACTTCCTTTAAAATGCAAATAATGTTTCTGTAATGCATAGAATCAACTCAGGAGGGTCTAGAAAAGGTTTCTTTGTTTTTGTGTAATGTGGGAAAAGTATTAATGCCTCTTGGACTAATCTGTCTAGCCAAGATGCGTTTAAGGGGCCAGGTGTAAATGGAATGTTGATTAATCTGATCTGGATAGTATCAGGAATGACCGGTGTAAACAGGCTCAAAGTGTCACTCACTTGGCCAACTTCATCTCTATCTGCTGACGGATCTCCTGGCGCTCCTGGTCACTGCGGACAGGGAAGATGTTTCTGTCCTCCAGCTCCTGCTTGCTGGGTCTGTTGCGCAGCTTCACTGCCAGAAGCTCCTTTCTTATCCGCCTCGGCAGTGTTCCTGCAACACAAACACACACACACACACACACACACACACACACACACACACACACACACACACACATTAACTGATGGTGTCAAATAACTGACCACTAGAAACCCAATCACCCACAATAGAACAATGTCGATATTTCCATCTCGCAAATTAAGTGACAGTGAAATGGAAACTGTGGATAGTAATAGATTAAGTAGATTAACTTCTAAAGCTCCTTTGTGCACATTCTAAGCCTCAAGGTAAGCCAGCTGAGTCAAATTAGCCACATCCTTACTGTTTCATTGATTTGATGCAATAAACAATACAGCTCCGAAAAAAAACCCCACTAAAAAATGTTCAGTTTATTACCGTTTAACTTTTATAGGTGCAAGTGTTGCACTGAACAGCTTTGCCTTAGTTTTCGGCTATCGGCTCACAATATTTCTCCTAATTTCCAAATTTAAATTTTCTTCTTTAAAGCGTAATTTTAAAGGAAATGACAAAACATTTACAGACCTTGAATAATTGAAAGAAAACAAATTTCTTGTTCACTCTTAAACAAAATAACAATAATTACCTTTAACTTCTAGTAGTGTTTTTCCATCCCACTGGTCTCATTGTGAGAGGAGAGTGTTGATTACAGCAGGGTTTTTATATGCTTCTTCATTAAATAAGATTTGATTGAGGAGATTACTAATCAGTACCTCATAAAGCAGAATGAGGTGTTTATGTAGGAATGGTCATTATACTCAGAGATGATTTACATATACATTGCAGTGGTCTCTTTTTTTTTCTCAGCGCTGTATGTTCAATAAGTGTTTTGAACCACAGACTCTACAGACCGTTTCAGGAGCAATTTTGAGAGAATGCAATAAAAATTCAAGATTCACATTTGCATGACCACTTCCCCCCTTTTCATCTTTTACCTTTCTCTCTATGGTTCTGTCCTATATATTTGAATTTTTAAAAATCTGTTCTGCGTATTTTGAGCCTGGACATCAGTATTAGCTGACTAGTTAAGCCAGATGTTTACAGAAAGTTTACTTTTGAGAAATTTGAGAAACTTGTTTGTTTTCTGGTCTCACACATCCAACAATTTAGGAAGAATATTGCCATTCTCATATAAAGCTGATCAGGATGCCTTCCAATGAAGGCACAGGAATAAAAACCTTATTCTGAAGGATAAAGTTAGGTTGGAAAATAGCCTTTTAAAAATGCCGCAGCAGCAGATATGCTGCATTCAAGTGTATTAACACAAAAAAGTGTGTGCCAACACAGTGTGCCCTAGTGTTTACTGATGGCATCACGCTCTAATGGACTGTACCGGAGATGACGGACTCGTTCCAGCTGTCCTGGTCACTGTAATACTCGTCCAGCCTCATGTTCTCTTTGTTTTCCTCCACCTCTCCACTCTTTTGCTCTCCCTCTGTGCTGGAGGTGCGTGACAGGCGTCCGTCAGAGCGCCTCTTTGGGGAGCCACGGACCTCTTTACCGTGGAAACTGAGGGAGTGTAAAGAAAACAAACAAAAACGAACCATTAAAACTCCACCACTACACACATTTCAGCAAAGCTTTCATCAGAAATAACCTGGGATCAAAAATACACATAATACAAAAATACACAACGTCCTCAAAATAACTTAAAAATACTTTCATGAAGATGAAAATGAAAATGCCCCTCACTGTAGACAAAAATGATGACTTAAGCGTAATGTATAGGTTTCGTAGGATTGGGACTGAACAGTATATACAAAATATCATATTTTGACTATAATGATTATCGTTGTATTTGTTTACTGTTTTTGGAGAAATTCACACCTGTTACAGAATGACAAACCAATATTTCAGCATAGCTGAAGTCAGGACTATTTCAGTTATTAGGAACAAGACAGACAGTCTTAAACAAAATTTGTGAAGGAAAAACTATGGCCACAATCGGAAATGAACTAATGACACTGAAGCAGCTGAGTGGCAGGAGTTGACTGGTGCTGGTTGTTTGCAAATGTTGGTGTTCAAACAGTGAAGTAAGTAAAAGTGATTGAATGTCCGTTCTCCATGATGCACATAGTCAGGTTTGCACATTTTAAAATGTGACATTTCACTGTTACAGCTTTAAGTGATTCTATTCTGTATTTGGGAAGATCTTTGAGCATTACTGAAAATGAGCTCTGACTTAATTTAGTTTTAGAAAACTACTTTTTCATTTTCATTTAGATTATTAAATGACAAATCTTAAAAGTCGATTTTTATACATCCCACAGATTCCTGTTTTTAATTAAATATTTCATTTGGATTGATATCAGCGTTTGATGCTTGTAGGGAGGTCGTAGGGAGGCGGACGTATGTACAGACATTGATTTTATTAAATCAAAACACAGGAAAATACACTGATTCAATAATTGGAGATAGAAAACAAAATAATGAACACAACTAGGGTTAACACAGAGCTAGGCAGAAAAACACGGGCTAACACACGACAGAGGCCAAAGGTGTATAGACAACAAGCAAATATTTAGGAAAAATCCACAGGGAAACACATGAGAAGAGTCAGACTAGACCAACACACAATAACTCTCAGACATATTACATATACCAGGTCAGACTGGGGAACACCTGGGAAAGGGTGGAGGGTGGGGCGAGACACAGTTGAACACACTGATCAAGGGCCACATGGCACAAAACAATTTACACATGGCACAAAGGAAAACAAATGCTGAAAAGGGCAAAATAAGGCAGTGTAACACAATGAAGAGTGAAACTGCTCAAAACTGTCTGAATTATGTCGAGTGCTAGCAGTTTGTGACCAAGACCGGAGCATGGTATTTATACTTTTATTTAGTATATACAGTTTCCCTGTATCTTTTTAAACCCTGGTATTAAAACGAAAATTTCACATTTCAATAATAATTAGCAGACAATACATGGAACAGCACTATGTGTGTTCATTTTGGGATGTAGATGAAGGCCGTCAGTTACAGCATCTCTTTTGATATTGTGCCGAATGTGCCACCCTAACCTCTCACCTGTCCTGGCGGTGTTTGGTGGCTAGAGCACGGTGCAGTTCTTCTATGATGCAGCTGGGGGGCAGCGGTGGATGCAGGTTGCCCAGATGTGGAGAGCCAGTGGGTGTGGATATACGGCCCCTGAGCGCGTCTTTAGGGAGAGTGAAGTTCCGGGGGAGGGTGGCTGGAGCAGGTCGCATCTGACTGGGGTGAGAACCTGTGTGACGGGGAAAATGACATTTTAATGTAATAATCTCCTCTTAGACCCAAGAGCAAACAATTAGCCAAGGCATGTTGGGTACATGGAATCTGGTGTTTTGGTTTTGTGCTGGACCTACAACTCTGATGTAGCTATCATGCAATGGAAGTTTAAATCTGCATTGCGCAATCATGCCTGTGTAGTTTATAAAACAGTATGACAGTATTAACAGTGATTTTGTACTGACTGTCCAGGCTGCCGAGTCTGGGCAGAAGCTTGACAGGCAGTTTTGGGGGAGGCGTGCGGGCTTCTCTGCGTGGCGGTAGCACTTTTATCTCGTCTGGAGTCTCCACAGCTTCAACAGCAGGAACACTGTTGTCATTAATGGAGGGGTCGGAGAAAGAAACCTCTCCAGCCTGCTGTTCTTCAGTTCGACTGGATTCCCCAAGAGGCTCAGGCTCCTCTGGGGCATCTTGCACTATAAACACAGGGATATTAGAGCAGTGATAATTAAACCAAACACTTGCGCTCCTTACTGTGTTCTCTCATGTATCATTCTACATCTTACACAATAAAGTCCCTTCCCCACATGCGGTTTTATTTGGTAATGCAAGTTATTTACATATGCATTTAAACAGGAAAGTGTCAATGCAGAAGCCAAAGTCTACAGCAATTTCCCTCCATGGGAAGTAGTAAAATACTCAGGAAATTACCAATAGGCTTCGTGTGTTTTCTGAGTCTATACATGATCAAGAACAGTCTAGATGACCAGCTGACAAAATCCAATGTTTCCGTGACTCAGTTTTACATTTCGTTTTATGAGCGGAAGAATCACAGGGGTGTATTTTTCTCCATAATCTTAGAAGAAGACAACAAAAATGTACATTGTCACATGCATGGCTTTAACAAGAAAATAGTTCCATTATATTTAAAGCTTTTTAAGAATTTATAGATTTTATGGTATGTATGAAAACACAGATCTGTGCATGACCCAAAGCTCAGACTAGTAAAAGTATCCTGATAATATCCCAGACTTTGACATCTGGTTGTCAATCTGGTTGGTTTTTTCTGTTTTTAGAGTACTTGGCACTCACTTCACTTCACAGGAATCTTTGAGTTCCATACTTCTCCAAATTCCTTCTATTGTTATTCCACTACATAGCGTAGCCCAGAGGAGGACAGGTTTCTCTGGGGCTGGATCTGCATTTCTGGAAAACTGCTTTGGGATTTGTTTGTCAGACATGAAGTGCCCCTTTCCTGAACATTTTACTGTAGTTGTACTCCAACACATCTACTCCAGCTCAAAAGTGTATGCTGCATTACAGCAGCAAAAACAGTAAAATATGAAGCGCTGGGGTGCTGCAATAGTGTGGTGGTTCTCATTCTTCCTCCTGGGGTCTCCCTGCCCTGCACATTTTAAAGTTTCACAAGTGGATCCTGTGATCTTTGTCACCACCTAGTGGTCAGTCATTATCCTACATGCAGAAAACATGGATATTTTTCTCACCTGTTGGTAGTTTAATATTGGACCACAGAACCACCTCTGAACAGCCAGAATGTCGCCCTTTCTGTTAGGGTTAGCAGCTGTTATTGATGGGATCGAGCCAAAGAGCCAAAACCAAAGAGTGAAATTATGTTTAGACCTTATGCTGCTCGCTGCTAGAACCAACTGCCCATCAATATCAGATCTACACCAACAGTAGCTATAAAAAGCTACTAAAAGCTACCATACTACTCTGCCATTTAAATATCTGCACTTCGGTCACACTTTTAAACCTCTTTTATTGATTTTCTTTTGTTTATTTTACTTCCTACCATTTTTGTTTCCTGATTTATTAATATTTTTCATTCTAATTCTGCAAAGCACATCTACGGACCTTTGTGTATAATGCTGGGCTATACAAATAAACTTGACAAAGAATAAAGCCCTGCCTGTAGAGTGATTGTCCTCATCAGTATCCAACTCCTCTGTGGCATTGGCCAGAGGTGCCATGGGCTCGTCGTCTCTTTCTTCTCCATCTGAGAACTCCTGTGTGGGGGTACCTGGCTCCTCCAAGTTCCCTCCACATGCAAGGCCAGACCCTGCGCACAGCAACAGAAGAGTCTATAAATTCCCTTGAATAAACATTTTCTAGGACATGAATTCCTAAAGCAATGGTTCAGCTAAAAACAAGAGAAAATGTACGATTACCCCCTAAGTTGTTGAGCAAAGACATGCCTGGAGACCAAAGTCTGCTTCTTTAGTTGTGCACTAGAGCTACCAGACAGCTGAAGCTAATAACTAATAAAGGTTACAGTGACTGAATAGCATGCATAAATCATCACACACACCTTACACTACACAGAGATGTTAATCTCTATGGCATACAGCAATCTTTAAAAATGGACAAAAATACATTTCAAACAGGGCTTATGAAGTCATCATAGCACAGCATGTTGATCTGATGTCATATGCTGAGCCCAGGAGAACAACATTTCAACTTCAACTCTAGAAGAAATTCAAAGTTAATTTAATTAATTCGAAGTTAATTCGATTTTTCTGAAGTTTTCTGAAGTCTGAAGTTGCAAAATCCAAGACAAGTTCTGGTCAAAGGAAGACCGTTAGTCTTGTAGTTTATGTGCAAAACTTGTGAAGCAAACCCCAGACAGCTAATAGAGGATGTTTGGAGTGAAGGGAAGTAGTGTAGATCTGATTTTCAGCAAGTTTCAGTCTAAAAATAACATCTAATTAAGTATTTATCAATATAGAAGTCCTGGGCTGATGCTAACATTTAATATATTTAATGTAGAAACTGGGATCAGCTCCCACTGAATTACAGAGCAGTACAGAAAAATGTAATATTTTTTTTAAGTGCAGCAAAATACATAAAATACCAGCAATTTAAAATAGTAGCCCGCCATCACCCAAATATTTTGCTGTTCTTGAATACAGTAAATATGTCATCAAATATAAGCTTGAATTATTGGTCAAATCTAAGCAAAAGAACTGTAACATTTACATGCCGATGCTGATATGATGACACTATCACTGTGCATACTTAATATGTGGTTTAAATGTTTTGAAGGAGCTTTTATTTACTAATTTGGCTAACCCCACCATGATATCATCTGCCAAATTATTTACACAGAAATATTTGTCTGAATAGTCTCTCCATGTTCCCTCAGGAGGGAGACAGCCGACCTCTGTTGCTGTCATCACTCTCTCATAAATTGCCTACCAGCTCCCCCAGTGGTCTTACAGTGTGAAATGAGCTGGTTCCAGAAATCTGTATGCTTAGAGCCAGGCCACTGTGAACGCAGTGTGTGTGTCCTTTTCTCACCTGTGCTCGTCTCTGCCAGGCCTTTTCTTATCAGCTCATCCCGAGGCTGCCGTGCTGGCACTTTCCTCTCCGCACCTGTAGGGGGCATCACACTAGGTTAGATGGCAAAAAGAAAGCACCTCCAATATCGTAAAATAGAATAGTAAAGTTAAAGAAAAGTGGTCCCTTATAGTCACTCATGAACACACCACGGCACACAGTGTGAACAGTGTGAAGTTCATTCTCTGCATTTAACGCATTCATCAAGTGAAGCAGTGGGCTGCCACCAACAGGGGGCATCCAGGGAGAGGGTGTTCGGATAGTACCACTAGCTGTCCTGGGATTCAAACAGCCTTCACACAGGAAACGCCCTAACCACTAGGCTACTAGCTCCTTTAGCAACCACCTAGAATACAATATGAACTGCCTATCAACAATTTAGCAAACACTGCCTATCCACAAACTTACCAACCACCTTGCATCTAGCAACCATCCATCAATCGGCTAAAATGCCATAGCAACCATCTAGCAACACCCTCAAAGGTTTAATCTGCAATCTGTAATATCCATACAGTCATTTAACTTCATACAGAAGTTATAAAAGTCAGTCAAGGGTGTGAATAATGGAGCTCATTCGGTTACCATTCTTTTAAAAATTATTTAATGTGACAGTTTAGTTTGTCTTCATTAGGAAACAATACTAAACAAACATATGACAAGAGGAACCATGGACACAGTGGAAGTGGAATATAGTCAATAAAAACAATTAAACTGTTAGAGCAGGGCCTCAGTCTGCTCTAACAGTCTCAGCCCTGCTGAGATTAGTGTTTACTTTAACTTGCAAAGTGATGAGCTGAGTCAGGTGCATTTAATGAGAAGTAGCTCAAAAGAGCTAATGTTAACTAACTCCTTGCCTTGGCTCATCATATACAGGCCTGGCTGAGTGAAGCAATGCTGAAGGAGAATTTACACACTGGATTTGCATACTGGCCCCCTTAATCATCAATTAAAATGAATCAAATGCGTAAACTGAACCATAACAATCGGATTTAAATCAAAGTGGGTTAGGGTTAGGGTTTTTTTTACACCTTTATGGTCAGTGTTCTGATGCGCTCTTACCTGTAGAGCCTTGCCTTAACTTCTCGTTTTTCTTTTTCCTCCACTTCCAGGGCTTGAAGATGCGTCCCAAGCTGGCCAGCTTGCTGTTGCGGCGGATAGGGGGTGTACGGACCCCCGTCACCAGGCAACCAGCGTGAAGGGTTCTCTGCTGCTCCATAACATCTAGTAGAGAGAGAGGAAAAAAACAAACGCTGAGTGAGAACCGCAGCTGCAGAAGCTGCAAAAGGCAGAGGGATTCTGTGCGAGACGGTGAATGACAAGAGGCATAGAAAAAAAGTCATTTAAAGAAAGATGGTCATTAATTGAATCTTGGGACACTTGTACTTTACCCAGAGGATTCTCTCGCAGAAGTCAAATCTGGGTCATCTCCCTGCGGCTACACTTTTGTTGTAATTAACCCATTGGACTGAAACAGTCTTTCAAAAGAAACTACAGTGTCTTTCCAAACGAAAGCCAGCAAACCCTGCAGATAAACAACCTGAGAGAGAGAAACCAAACAAAGCATGTGGACTGCCGAATCACCATTAGACAGCAGTAAATTACTGTGTCTCACAACCCTGCATGCTCCCTGCCTCGCTAAAGTGAACAAGGCTGATTTTCATCACTTTCAGAAGAAAGAGCTCGTTCACGGGCCGATGCAGAAGGAGCGCATTGTGTCTGACTGACATGACCCAGACAAATCTCTCCACCGCATGTAAGCAAACAACCCAAGCACTTTAAAGTGACAATTCCGCCACAAATCTGCAGTTTCCCCCTCCACCTGGCTGAAGTAAATCTGTCTGAAGTTTTCTTTATTCAGTGCTCCACTTGTCTAATATAGCGAGTCTTATATAGCAAAGAAGTAAATTCATATAATATAGCAATATTGCTATGGGTTAAACTGTACAAAATACAGAAAGACCTTCAGGATGGTTAATACCACCTTTTTAAAGCGATATACATCTGTCCCTTTTATAGAGCTCAGTATGTCATGCATTGTCAGAAACCACATAAGAAAAGCTATGTCAACTCAACTTAGTTTAACTCAAATGATTTAAAACATGATGATAGATGGTGAGGCTTTATCTCCAACTCAAATCTACACAGCAGTTTGAATGAGATTTTCCAAAATATTAACCATGACTAGGCTTTAATCCTTGTCTGGGAACCCAGCCTTAATTACCCATGGAAACAAGTCAGTTCTAATTTGGCCCTGGCCTCTTTACAAACAGCCCAAATCATACAAATCACTTTCCCAAGCCTCACCCCGAGATTACCATCCTAATCCATGCCGGTTGCCAGCTTTATGCATCAGTGCGGAAGACAGACGTCCGCTGTCTTGACCACAGTCAAAAGACAGGCAGCTCTTGACAAGATCACTAGATTGGGCCCTCAGAGAGAGCTGTACCACAAGACACCGTGCAGTATATGGAGGGGGGGGGGGCGCTCTCTACAGCGCTGCTGCGAGAGGAGGCCTGGGAGGCAACTAGGACGGAAATAGGCTCTCCCACTCAGTCTGACGGAGACAGAGCGCTGACACTTCAGGGACGGCGCAGATGAGTCGTGGGCTGCGCCATGAGCACAGAGCTCTATCTCAGTCTCTGGCTTTGCATTAATGTCACACCTACTGGCTCAAAAAAAAAAACAACACTTGCTCAAACCTGATGAAAGACCCAAATATGAAACACTTAAGTACGAATGTCATATAAATAGTGACAGATCAGTTTGTAAAGAGCGTAGGACTGCCACCTCTGATCTGATGCAACTTGTACAGCAGGAATTACTTCCTGCAGCAGCTTTCCTGTTTCTAAAACATTAATCAGAATTCAGAATGTATCATTACATCTTAAGCACGATCAGTGATGCAGGTCGGATATCCACATTGCTTCTTATATTTGCTTCACATTAGCTTCTGTATTTGCTTCTACCTGGGGCTATGCGGCTAACATTGCTTACAAACACAAAATATTACTACTCACTCATATTGAAATACATCACCAACCTGTCCAACTTGCTCAAACCACTTCCAGTTCTTCATCAAGGTGTTGCAGACTTGTTGATGAGGTTTAGAACACAGTATGACTAAATATAAGCTAAATGAACAAAACCTCACTGCTACTGGCAGCTGTTTTCAGATAATACCTGGGCTGGTATTCACAAAGTAGTTGTTAGCATTACTGATCTTGTATTAGATTCCTCAATATTTAACCGATTAATAAACTGATTCTAGATCAGCGCTCCTTCCCTGTAGGTGATGTGTGAAGACAGACCCTGGTGTGTGAAGAGGCTGCCTGTAGCATTGAGTTACATGAGGTTTTATTCATTTTTATGGTTTACCGCATGGTAAACAGTGTCATAAAACACATCGACAAGTCTTCTACTTTAACAACCAGCTGAATGAAGGTTGAGGTTTAGCTCCGGTGCTAAATTAAGAAGCAAAACTCCAAACCTCTACTGACTGGAAAATTGCGTAAATTGTGTACAAATTTTTCTGTAACAGCTTATTACTTCTTGACTAGAGGGGGTTTCCGGGATACATTATGTAGTGTAACTGTGCACAGAAAAACAGAATATTTCATGCTAGGTTGCAAAGAACATCATGCATGTGTGACTGAAGTTACCATGAACACAGTTCTGCTATAGGTAGGAAACCTGATCAGCACTCCAGTATTCTGCATACTGTCCAAAAAAGCTACATTGCGACGTTTCATTCATTTTTACAGCTCAAATATAGGATCCATAACCACACTGAAGAGTCTGTACCACCCTAATGAAGAGTGGAATGCTTACGGAGTAGGGAAAAGCTTTGGGTATGTATTTAAAGAAGTAATTTGTGTGACTACTGACTTACATTTGTTTGCAATTTTACCCTTGCAGCTATAGTGCTAGGCTAAAGAAGCAACATTTGGACTTGGCTGATCGTATACACATAAGTAGAAAAACTTGCAAGTTTGATGTTTTGTTTTAAGCATCACATTAACGGTTCAACAATGTGTTTAATATTGTCATGTGGAAATCTTTATCATTCAACTTTTAAATAAGAAGGGGAAAGCATTCTTAAATGTAATATATGTTAATGTATTATATATGCAAATGTCTTAAGCACCTATGCAAATTGTTTAAAGCCATTTTTTTCAGTGTGTGATAAAGTGTCTTTCTGCCAGCAAAGTTAACATTAGAATGCAAACAAACAAGAAAATAGTAAAAAGATTATTTGATTGTAAAATAAGTAATTGATATTTTGTGAGCTGGTGAGAACACAGGTTTGGTTCCAGATTCCTCCTCGATTCCTTCAGCCATTTATTGAATTCGTGAAACTCTAATCAGCAGCTCCTGATTGAATTTAATGAAAAACTGATTGAGTCAAACCAGGTTTCTGACAGAAACTACAAGTAATACTGGACATCCACAAGGAACACGAAGATTGACTGTACATAAAATCACTATTTACTGTATTATATTTATAATTTCTCTTTAATTTAGTACACTTGGTAATATTAATGTGAATTATTAAAACTCCCTGCTTTAAACATTTTAATATTTTCACAGGTAACTAAGACTTTCACAGTACTGTACTTTTTTCCCCACTCTAATATGTCTACTGAGTGCAGCCCTAGTTCCAGTATCACAGCCAGCAGAGAAACGGAAGCAGAATTCGCTTTTTCCAGCAAGCTGTTCTTTCTACTCTCAATGACCCCTCATCTGTTCAACAATGGCTTAGCCAGTCACTAATCCTGTTAAATCATCCAGGCTCACTCTGGTTTGTCTACACTTTACCCATAATAAGAATAACGTGCTTCACTGAGCAAGGATCAACAGCATCACCCTCGCTAATTACCTCACTGAAGTAATAACTACAAAATCCCACGCACTAGCCTCGAATACAAAACAGCCATATTACGCTGTGTGCTATTTTAAATGTATTATGAAACGATGCAGGCTACAGTCGGGCATTATAATGGACAAGCATGCTGGAGGTGTGTCTTTTGAGAGATTCGTGGGGGGTTGCAGCCCATGGCCTTCAACGACAAGAAGCAGGTCAAGCGGCTCAAGTCTGGTCTGCCCGACTAAACCAGCGGTGCAGAATCCAGGTCAAGCCTTTTAGTTGCTGCAGCTAGCGCGCACACCCTGGGTCAGACTGGCGTTGCCATGGTTACTGCTCCGGATGCTGCAGAAAAGCCCCTCGGAGGCAGAGAAGCACCAAAGCATGAGAGGAAAACTGGGGGTTGCTGGGCGGACGGGGAGGCTGTTGCCACGCAGAGTGACAAGGAAGCCCAACGCAGCCAATCAGAAGCCAGCAATGCATAATGCAAGTCAGGCATCCCTCTATTTTTAATCGGGGCATGGTCCGGGGGATGTTGCTGTGAAAAATTGATAATAGTGTGCTGGAGAACAGCTGGGGAAAAACATAAAAATCTGTAGCTTTAGTGCACTGCCACATTATACTGTCTCCAAATGCAATGCTCACTGGTACTAGGCTGGAGAGAGACATATGCATGGCAAATCTGCACTCATCCTGACGTGATGCACAGCATGTGCTCACAGCAGGATTCTGCCCAGCAAAGTCTGTCAAACATGCTCATATATATCTGACCTTTCATTAATGCAATGCCCTATTCATTCAATACACTAAATTCTAAATGCCATTCCTCAGTTTTCTGCTCTGACAGCACTTAATTTTTCCACTAATGAATGGCACACATGGGCCAAATGCATTGTAAAGTTCCTGCCAAGTAGAGGAGAGCAGTGCAGGGAGCAGTGCTGTATATCAAAACAGTGATGTATTTTAAATTACTGTCTCAAAAATACAAAATTATAAAAAAAAAAAATACATTTGTTTATAAATAAATGTATATTAGAAAATAGATATGCATTAGAAAATAAATAATAACATTTTTCAATATATTATATACATATATTTTTAAATAAAATATCAATACATATATATTAGAAAATAAATGTGCATTAGAAAAGAAATAACACTATTTCCTCAACAAATTATATGAATGTTTTAAAAAAGTTACGGACTTAATCACTTTTTCTTCCAGTTAGTAAAGATCACACTTTTAGAAGGTCATTATTTAGAGATATTAAGCAAATCTCTCTTGAAAATAAGTCATTATTTTAAGTCAGGATTCTATCATACTGTTGCTAAAGACAGAAGGAGGAATAAAAAACAGATCCAGGCCTACCCGGGGAGGAACGGACTCCCAAATTAAGTGAAGGAAAACATGTGCATGCTGTGACTTAAAATTGAAAGCAGCAGCCCTGCACTTCACAAACACAGGCACAAACTCTTCGTTTAACTAACATCACCAACAGTCCTGCAGTCAGAACACATTTACAGACAAAACACTGCTAAAAAAAAAGAACGCACTCACGTGTCATTTTGTTTTCCCCCCAAAGACAATGTTTTAATCGCTGCCTCTCCCTTAACTGGAAACCTGACTCTCCCTCTTACACGGCTGAGCTTCTTCTACTTCATCTTTAGGCGTGGTGGTCCCCGAGTATGCCCCTCACTCCCTCTCTTGTCAGTGCGAGAATGACAGCAGAGCTCTGTCTTTTTTTTATCTTGAATGTTCTCCAGGCATTGAGCTTGGGCAAATAAAATCACCACAGCACGGACAAGACTGTCGCCCTGCACTGCTGGACAGAGCTCTAGTCTGCATGAGCCGTCAGCAAATCTGCTCACTCGTGCATGTTCACTTCTCCCTGGAGAAGTCTCTTGTGTACACTATGTGGACAAAAGTATTGGGACACAATTGTTTTTCTGAGTTTGCGCTATACCCTTTACTTCCAGTGAGGAGCAATCTTAACGCTTCAGCAGACCAAGACATTTTGGACAATGCCATGCTTCCACCTTTGTGGACACAGTTTGGTGAAGAACCTTTTCTATTCCAGCATGACTGTTTCCCAGAGCACAAAGCAAGCTCCATAAAGACATGATTGGATGAGTTTGCTATGGAAGAACTTTCACACAGACTCACACACACAGACTGGCCCACACAGCCCTGACCTCAACCCCATCCAACACTTTTGGGATGAACTGGAATGGAGATTGTGAGCCAGACCTCCTCAAACAACATCAGTGTCTGATCTCATAAACGCTCTACAGAATGAATGGGCACAAATTCCCACAGACACTCCAAAATCTTGTGGAAAGCCTTTCAAGAAGAGTGGAAGCTGTTATAGCAGCAAAGGGGGGACCAACTCCAAATAAAAGTCTAGGTTTTTAAATGCAGTGTCATTAAAGTCCCTTGTTGTAATGGTCAGTCATCCCAGTCTCATTCACTTTTAAATCAAGTTATACCATAATACATCCACAACATTTATGTTACAGATTATCTTTATTATAGATAGTATAACTTATTGTGAGCTTTCAACATCATGCACTGCTAGCAGCCCCTTTATGGACAATAGGGTCTGTTTTCACAAATCACCTAAAGAGTTGTAGTGCTGATCTAGACGCATTTTTTTCTGACAATAACCATTAAAAACATTAGGGATCCGATGCACGATCAGTACTCCTGACAACCCCTTTGTTAATAGCAGACTTGGTGTTGTCTGAAATGGATGCCTGTAGTGCAGTGGTTCTGTTCATTTTTATACCTCATCAGCAAGTCTGGACCATCTCAACGAAGAGCTAGATTAAGTCTGAGAAAAGTTTGGGATGTAGGAGCCCGGACACCTGATGTTTGTTAGTGACGAACCTTCCAACATCTCTAGTGTAAAGTTTTTCCAGAAAAGTAGAGGCTGTTACCACAGGAGGTTCAAACATTGATCTCATCAGAGAAAATGTTTGATGAGTATTGTTGTGTATTCTGCATTTATTTTGTACATTCTTTTTTTTTCAAACAGGCTTAAATTTGCATGTGCACAATATACAAAATGTCATGTAGTGTGCCAGTCATTTAAATTCCATGCTCAGACAGAATACATCCACTAGAAAACCACTCTCACTTAGTGACTCAGGGTAGCGGTTCCAGGATGAAGGCAAATGGCTTAAAACAGTTGGGGGATAACATGTCTAGGCCCGGTGGATTCAACTGGGAAAACCACAGATGGCAGTGGATTGTGTCTGCTCTGGCAAACAAATCCACTGATGCCAGGCCATATTTACTCCAAATCCTCTGGAGCACCACAATGTCTTAACTAGTGATTCAAACCTAGCAGATGAGCAGCTCACCATGAGTCAAAGCAGGGAAGCACCAAAACCAGCAGGTAGCAAGCACGCTGCAGAGAACCCACCAACCCAGTGTTCCCTTCTTGGAAAACCATAGCCATGTTGTATGACCATGTAACCACATGGCAGTACTACAGCACTGGCAGAAAGTGCTTCCGTGCCAGCTTTCAACTGATACCCTGCTGTTGCCAAACCATTCCCCCAATCTGACAGGGCTATGCCAGAGAAGTTCAACATTACACATGTAATGTGTAACTTAAAAAAATGCTCTAGATACAAGAGGATGACCTCTGAGACTGCTTTAATTGTGTGACAAGTGTAGATGTATCTTAATGTCTTGTGTCATTTAGTCAATGGAGGTCAACAATGTCTCATACATGTGTCGGGGCTCATTGAGACCAGCTCAACTGCATTCAGCTGTTTAGTTCATTTTAAAATGTCATGTTATACTGTGTCTACACCTTAGCTAAACATTGTCACTTTATAGACAACAGTGTCTGTTTTCACAAATGAGCTCAAAATCTTAATGAAGAGCTGGATGTAATGTGAGTTCAGTTATCTGCATGTAAGTTGTTGGTGAACCTGCAGCCTGTAGTCCTACAAAACTGTCACAAGGAGTCACAAGTCTGTGCAACCCAGGCTTAGTGTTATTCTCAGTAATGTAGTGCCACAAGCTCTTTTGACTCTTATTTGAGACATTTAGTGCTTTGTATCAGCAAGAGGATGCTGGGAAATGCCAATTGTATGCCAAAATATTCTTCTTTTGACCTGGAACAGTACATCTGGGTCACTAAGCTGTCCAAGTTCCCGAGGGCTCGGGCAAAGAATTGTAGCAGAGGTCACTTTTTTGTGGGATCTTTTTTATAACAGGAGCTGAAAATGTGTTGATGGCGCAACTTCATTGTTTGGACCCACTTGGGATTGTATGACAGTCAGTTTTTACTAGTTAAAATGGCATTTGGAAGATTCCCAAGTGGTTTATTAGTTCATTACTAAAAGAAATGTGTTCTCAGTTTTCCATTAAAGGTATTTTGTTAAGAGCTTGCTTCTAGGGTCTAAATGCAGATGCTGCAGTTTGAGTTGTGAGATGGGCACTGCAGGAGAGTACACCATGGAAGTTTGTTTTGGTTGTGTGCATGCTGTGCTAAACACCTCATGATTTATTGAATTTATGATAGTCAAATAGCCCTGGCCTCAAACCCTGTACAGTCTGGTTTAGGAGTCTGTTTCAGTCTGGTTTAACACATCTTGCAGTAGAATTGGTTTCATCTCTAGTATTTCAACATCAGTATAGTTTTTTTAACACCACAGTTTTATTTCTGGCCTTGATTCTGGTGTTGATCTGATCTAGTTGTTGTTGCCGACTAACATTAATTGGTTAAGTCATCTGGTTCATGCAACCCTTAGTATGCACAGCTTCAATGGTTCTTTGTCCAGGCACCATAGGCAGGCAATTCATAGTGTTCCTTCACATCTTCGAGCGCTAGAACTGACCCAGGTAAACTTAGTGGCGGCTTCAAGACTGACAAACCCTAGCTTGTCACAGTCTTAGGCCACATAGCCCAGGACTATTAAGACATTTAGTATTGCTCAGAATGGAAACTAATAAAAACAGCAGAGGATGCATTAGAGGTAACGTCCTCAGAGCACATGGGGTCATGTTAGAAAGTGGGAGATTTCATAGCATTAAAGAGTGTTTTAAAATTAATTGAATTGCAGTAATAGTCAATGCAACCTTTATCCTACCTAAAGTAGTAGGTTATTGCCATAAAAGTCCAGCTGTATCAATAGGAGTATGTGTGCTTCTCACTTATCTACCTTGCATGACCAATGCCCTTGTTTGGCCTTAACAATTCAGCATAGTTCCAGACAGATTTGCATTTGTAATTGACTCTTAATTGGCATGATGCTTCTGCATCTGAAACATGAACACACTACAGTCCATGTATGAGTCACTTAGAGCCTGACCTAAAAGATTGTAGACACCAAGGATGAAAAGCCCAAGAGCCTAAGAGTTGTATTTGCATACTTTGGGTAACCCAGCAGTAGTGACCCAAGTTAGAGGTGGGGGTTGTAAATATAGCTAGTAATCAGAGCAGGTGAGTACTGGGCAGTATCCTGAAGCACATGAAGCACTATTGCCAAGAGCAATCTAGGTTGTCAAACTATATCAGAGGGGTACTTTCCAAGTGAGTAGGGTATTGGTATTACTATCTGTGATGCATGTTATTTCCTTATGTAGTGTGGGATCCATTCAGTCCAGTGTCAAACCAGTACATCATAGACCTTGCAGTTACACTGAAGAGCCACTCTGGCCAAAATGAAACCATTTCTACATCTATTGAAAACATGCCCACTCACCACAAGTGGCAAAAGTGAGATTTTTCAGTTTAAGGACTAAAAACTCTCTTCTTATGGTGCTTATTGAAGGTGGAATTTTTAAAAACACTAAGACTTTTGGGTTGGATGCAAGAAGGTCCTTCCATCAACTAACAAATGCAACAGGAAGCTAGAAAGTTAACATTACTGCTAGGACAGGAAACATCCGTACATGGTGTACAATGTTTCTGCGCAGTGCATGCTTGACAATTATGGCAATAATACAAACATGATAGCATCAGACTTAAGAGGAGAATCCTGACTAAAGGAAACTACATAAAACAAATGCAGACAAGCATGGCTCTTTAAACCTGAACACTTCTTTTTGTTTTAATTACACCTACACTGATTTAAATAAGAACCTACTGGAAAGACCTCTGTGGGCCTCCAAATATTTCAGCACTTCTGCTCAAGCTCCTGGGTACCAGTTACACAATGCGTTATAGCCTAGTTTCTTTTCATCCAGCGCCTAATTGCAGATAGCCTACAGCGTCTCCTTTATTTCAGTGATCTGTAGCCATTTCACACAATGTTTCCTATTCATTACACATCTGGGCAATACGAAAAGAGGGTCTGTTGTAAGAACACACATAAGGCCTGTAATATTAGTGCTTCTCTGATTTTGCACTGAGGAGCTGATTTTAACATCTACAGCCCTTTCACTGGCAGCGCTTGTTTACTTCATAGTGACGCCACAGAGACTGCAGCTAGAGGCGCATGTCATATGACTCACTGATTTACTCTAAACAGCAAGGGACAGAACCTGAGGTTGACCGCACCATGGCCATTTCTAGTCCCCGAGACTAAAAGAGTGCTATTATTATCTATCGTAGACTAGGAATGACTAATGCTATTACTGATGCTTCAACATGAACTTCACCTTACAGCAAAAGCCAAGAAACTATTTCTACAAATGGAAAATTGTTTTGTGCAGATGGGAGAGGTGTTAACATTTTCCCTCTGACGAATATATGTCTTCTTTTGTTTATGCATTTATGAGTTTCTGTTTAATCTCACATTTTTTATGTTGATATACAGCCATGGAAAAAATGAGACCCTATAATTTTTTTTTCTGGTTATTGCTTTTGTCATTTGTGGGAGTGTGTCCGTGTAAAAGTTGCATGGCACTATTGAATACACTCGATTCAAAAATGTTTGGGGAACATTTTTTAAATAATACCTTTAAATATTAAACTACAATTGCAACACAATTAAAATAGTGATATTAAGAGCAGTGTGTGTGCATGTGTGACAGTTTCATCCCATCACAAACTGAATCAGGAGTAAAGCTGCTGGAATACAGCACATAGAAAAGCTGCTGTACAAACACTACTGCACTCACAACAGATATGGATGCATTTCATTTCTTTTTTTTTACACAGTTCTCACTTCAATAGTTCATAAAATAGCAACCTGTGCACAGCTTCAAAAGATGTTTGTGTCTAGGGTATTTGCTGTAACTAAGTAGCAAAGAGGGCCAATAGAAGTAAACAAACTGGAGCCCATGGTGCAGAGGAGGTCCATGGTGAATCATTAGTGGATCACTATATATATGTGTGTGTGTGTGTGTGTGTGTGTGTGTCTGTTTCCTTTCTGCTAATGACAACATTCACACAAATGCTTCATCTTATCCAACTTATCTCTGGGCACTACAGGTCTGACGCCCCCTCCTAAAACATAAAAAACATCAGTATTTCTCCACATTCAGAATATCTGTATTCATTCAATTTTCATTCCTATCCATATTCAGAATGATTTCACAGGAGGATTTTTGAATAAATGTCATTGTTTCTTGACTAAGCAACAAACCAATGAGATTTGAGTTATCTGTTATGTGAATATATTTATCTAGAGTGTCTTCACAATAAAATAAACATTTTAATTCCAACATCCAATAGGATTTTTGGTTTTTTTAAAATATGCAAATGTATTCATATTTCAGCAAATCATTTCTTATTTGCAATTTTCCACAAAGTTTCTTGCAAAACAGATATTTGTAAGAATATCACTAATAAACTGACAGATCTTTTGTTTTAAAAACAGTGTTTAAAAAGTGTATGTACTGAACACCATTTCATGGTCCTGAATAATGTTTCAGTAACTCAGGATTTCATGACGTGGTGGAGATTGCTGAAAAAAGCACTACAGAGCTGAAACGAACGCAGCTAGCTCAGCCAGGAGTACCGATATCAAAGCGGTCGATGACGCATGGCAAAATGTCAAGAGGTTTGTTTTGTCGCCATATGCCTCCATTTCCACATGAGCTTCCGTGGGCTTGTTAACAAATGGCCAGTGCTAACTAGGCCGTGTTGCAAAATTGATAAGTCCTGGTTCAGTTTTTCTTCCCGCTTTTCTCTCTTTCTTGCCCTCCACCACTCGATGTCTTTAACTGTCGTGTAACAGGAGCTTCCTTAACTAGGCTTCTCTGCAAGCAGAAGAGCTCTTTAACTGAATGTTTATTGTGACAGCAATCAATGTGGCCCCCGAAATAGAATCCTCTGCGGTTTTCAGAGAGCCTGTTCATGGAGACAGCGTGAACATTACAGGCAGCGTAGGACAGGACTCAAATATAATAAACCAAAAGGAGCCGAAAGGCTGGATATGCCTCTTGGGAGAAAAGAGTGGTAGGTAACAGTATTGAATGGGAACAGTCTATCACTACTGAGTGTGATCACATCATATATAGAAACGATTGCGGTCAAATAGCAGGCAAGACGGTCTTGCGGTCAGTCCCAAGAGAACGCAAGTGAATAAGAGTGCTCGCCACAACATTAGCAGCTGTGCAGCACAAATCAAACCTCAAAGAGACCTCCACAGTTAAAGCTATGCCAGTTAAGTGCTTTACAATTGATTTCCCTACACACCCTAACTGAATAAGAAGCAAAGTATTGATAGGCCGAGAGCACACAGAGGACAAAAACAATCTTGTTTACATTTAGCATTAAATATTCAAGAGCTTTGGGTTTGTAGACTTTTTTCTGCTACTGTTATTCTCCTTAGAGGTTTCTCTCTCATAAAGGAATGCTTCAGTGTTTTATCAATCTAACCCATATCTGCCACATCTGTGCCATGTGACTGATTACTATGCACATCAAGTTTGAAACTTATAAAATTGGTCCCAGATCCCCGGCCACGCCGCAATCATTCGTGTCTAGGCTTCATTAGCCTCATAGTTCCAGCACTAAGCTAAAGAAACAATATCTAAACACCAAACATGATTGACTGCATCTGTGAGTAAGGATTATATATAGGGATGCACCGATTGCAATTTTTTTGGCCGATTCTGATTACCGATTTTTTTGTAAGTGTGATCGGCCAATACCGATTTTTCCGATACAGATTTTTTCCCCAGATAACCGAAGATTAGAGCTGCTGCATGTAGTCGACGACAACGACACAAAAAATGGGTTTCAACTTTTTTAATGTAACGTGATTGTTACTTTTCCTGTTTACTGGTTACTTTCATAATAGTGACATATGATAGTGGCAGCTCTACAGCAAATACAAACAAAAATCTAATTTTCTTTAATATAAAGCTTTTCATAACAAATTTTCTTTACAAATTTAAATAAAAAAATGTAACACATAAAGAAATAAAGAGACCTCCCAAAAAAAGATCGGTTTGAAATGGGCAATGCGTGCGAGTGATCGGCCGATCACCGATCAGGCTGATCAGGCCAAAAATCGTCCGTTTCCGATCACTAGCCGATCCTAATTATATATGTATATTTAATACTTACTTCCTTCATTCCTTTAATAAACCTGTAAAATTAATCCAATATCGCCAACATATGGTAGGCCAATTACCTTAAATGGCTTTATATTATGTTTCATTTAACATTTATTATGGTACAGTCAATTCACAGTTCAGGTCGATCGATGATTCAGAACTGGATGCACTCAAAAATGTAAGGATGTATTCAAACGACAGAATAAAACATTCTTACAATATTTTGAATGAAAAATTATCACTGTATTCAGTTGTAACACAATTTACTAACTAGAGCTGTAAGCGGGGGTCATGTACGACAAATAAGTTGAATTGAATTAGGTTGTTGACTGCCCCTTGTTTAATACTACAAAGAATCCAGACCTAGCAAATACAATAATTAACAGAATGCATCTTTTCAACAATGCATTTTGTCACATTTTTAAATCGCAATATTAAAAACATGTCTACATTTGTCTATGTACTGTAGTTTTAAGCAACTGCCCATCAGCTTCTAATTTCAATAACTTTGATGTGTTTTTATGTACAGGGAAATGAATCAAAATGATTGTCCTGAGTAAAACAATGAATCACTTAAATAAAAAAAATCACTTAAATAATCCTTTAAGTGATGAATATGAAAGGTTCCAAGTTTTATGAGATACCTAATATTATTGATGCTGAACTGTCTCCGCTCCGCACCCACGCCTGCAGAATGGCAGACTGCCTCGACGTTTCTGTCGCGTGAGCGCTGGCGGTTATTTGTTTTTCAAGCATGACCTCAACCTTTGAGTCACTTCCATGTAAACCCATTTTCATCAGAAAACCGAGCAGAATGTGTGATTTTCATACATGCGAATTATAGAGGGTCTGTATGAATGGCACCCCGGCCGGACATTTCATCTAGGGCGAAGCTAATTTTCCTTCAGGTCTTCTATCCCATCATCCACTTCTGAATCAGTTGAGTCATCCATATTCATGTACAATATATAACGCCTGACAGCAGCAAAGTGCTTCTGACTCAGAGACCTGATTGTCCAGACCTTTTTACACATACGCATTATGTAGTCAACCATGAGTTATGTGGATACTGATGTGAAATTGATCACAGTGATTAACAGTATGGCCTTGATGCATCAACATCGTGATGAGCTATTTATGCTTGGAGTGGGTTGAGGGTTTTCGAGATGTATTTACAGAGCAGAGTTAAGTGAATAACAGTTGTGAACTCAGAATGTACATTTGACAAGTTTGAAAAGTAACTAGTTTGACATTGGACAAACTAGTGTGCTCCCATATACATACACACACACACACACACACACACACACACACACACACAAACAAACAAAATGTAATGGAGGTGTCATATTTGAACAAACCATAGCATGTGAACAGCAATATATTGTTTTCCGTATTTAACCCATTCACCAAGTGAAGCAGCTGGCAGCCAGGAACACAGTGCCTGGGGAGCAGTGTATGGGGATGGCACCTTGCACAAGCACACCTTAGTGGTGCTGCTAGCAGTCCTCGGATTCGAACCCACAATCTGATCGCAGGGGCAACTCCCTAACCACTACGTCACCAGCTGCCCCACAAAAACCATCCACTGACGTGCTGGAAGCAGGAAAATAAAAAAAATAAGCTAACATGAGGATCTGAGCAACTTTGACAAGGACCTAGTTGTGATGGTTAGACGACTGGGTCAGATCATCTCCAGCAGATCTTGTAAGGTGTTCCTGGTATGCAGTGGTGAGTATCTACAAAAAGGAGAACACTGCCAATTGTACTATGTCAGTTAACAGACAGCCATATTGTCTAACATCATGCTGAATGACGGTGACAGGGAAGTCTAAAGAGAGAGAGCCAACTGTACTCTTGATGGCTATGGCATCACCAGGGAATGTGATTCTGATAACAGGGTCAAAACAGACAGTTGTGTCACTCGGGAGCTCACGAAGTGGCTGTCACATCAATAAAACAACTGACACTTTGCCTTAATTTCCTAATGTTGAGATTAAAGGGCTGATTTGTAATACAATTAGGTCAATTTGTTCCATTATATTTGATTATTTTTTAAAAAATCATCATTTGTGTGTTACATTTCTCAGTCAGTTTGGCAAAAATTACCACTTAAAACTAGAGCCCGACCGATATATCGGCAGGCCGATATTATCGGCCGATATTAGTCATTTTCCAAGCTATCGGTATTGGCATTTATAATGGCCGATAAATGAATATTTCAAAAATAAAATAAAAACGGACGAAACACCCTTCAACCATGTCATGAGTGTTGTCGTTGTATAGTTTGTCCACCAGAGGGCACTCTACTCCGTCCGTGTTGGCAACACTCGTGTGTAACACGCCACGCATCCTGCAACCTGTTGATCCAGCCAGAGTCGGGCAGATAGAACCAGTTATCCGCGAATGAGATCATCGGTGAAATGTGTTCAATAACTAATGTTAGGGAAATCTGTTAATGTTTTGTTGTGCGTTTCTGAAATAAAAAATTTATATATATATATTTATATCGGAATATCGGATTTTAAAACCAACAAATATTTATTTCGGTATCGGCCTTAAAAATCCCTTATCGGTCGGGCTCTAGTACAAAGGGGAGTCCAGCTGCTTCAACTCCAACCCCAGATGCGTTATTGTGTTGTCCAACCCACCTTTTTTCTCCTAGACGTACACAACAACTTTAATGCCTGGTTTGATGGTAGCACTGTTTCTGCTCCTGTGGACTGCACTGGATCCTGTCTTGTCCTGGAAGACTGCATAGTTGCTTAAGTGCTTTCTTACTCTCTCTCTTTTTTGCACTGTGTAGTCCTGTCCTGCCCACACTTAGGTCTTGCATTGCACCATGGTCCTGAGAGAACGTTGTTTTGCATCACTCTGTACTGTGTATAGATGGTTGAAATGACAAACACCTGTTTGACTTCTGGTGTTTCAGTAAAAATAGCAAAATAGTAGCGAGTGAGTGGGTTCTCATAACTCTTAATGGCTGAATTATTCACAGGAGCTGCCCAGCTGTGAATGTGTTAGTATGTGGTGAATACAAAACTATTCAATGGAGCTTCAAGAACCCACCAGTGAAGGAGGAGAATCTGACCTGAGGTGAGTAGAAGCTACAATTGCAGCGTTCAATTACAGAGTGACTGATCCATGATGGATCCTCCTGCAGTAGGAGTGTTAATCGTAGTAGGACTGGTCCTCAATGGAAAAGTATTCTTGAAAATCCTGTATTTTTTTATTGTTCTTTCTGGGAGAACACTGGTGTTGTGAAAAGGTCTCTCTCATCCACCTGTCTCTAAATATATACACTTGTAAATGTTTCCAGATGGCAGAAATCCAAAGCGGATTCTCCAGAGCCAAGTTGTGTGTCTGTGAAGAGCAGCAACTCAATGATAATCCCTCCTGGTTTTAGTGCAGAAGGACCCGGGACTGACTTGAGGTGAGGCACAGATATGGTCCCTGCAGCTGCTGAGAACTAATTAGATGTAGAAGTCTAAAGCTTGCATTTGCTGTAAGTGTATTGTTCTTTTGCAGATTAAATTGAAAGTACTGTTAATGGGAAAAATTACTCCATAATTTAATGATTGACAGTGATGATGATTGAAACCAGACGTCTCCAGCCCAGATACAACAATTTTATTTACTAAAGACCTCCAGTGAACCTACATGTGTCTATATGGAATGCCCCAAACAATGTCTCAGGCATCAGGCGGTGCCTTCATGACCATTTCATTGAAGGAGAGAGCTTCTGCAGTAAAAGGGGTGACATCATTTTTTAGAATGATTTAAAACAAGTTTTTTAATCTGTAGGGTGTTTAGGTAGTGTGTCTAGGTCCATCACTTAAAATCAAATTGTAAATTCAAATTCCAGTTTGTAATGTAACAAAATTGAGAGAATGCCAAGGGGGTGAATACTTTTGCAGGGCACTGTCGAGGCAGATGTCTGGTTCCATTCACCACCACTGTGGCCAGTTCTGACTCACTGAACCACTGTGATTCTGAACACGTTTCCAGACTGCAGAAATCCAGAGGAGTCTCTCCAGAGCGCAGCTATGTGTCCATGAAGAGCAACGCTTCAATGATTATCCCCCCAGGTTTCAGCGCAGGAGGAATAGGGACTGACTTGAGGTAGAGAACAGATACAGCTGAATAACACAGCCATGTTCACAATGTAGCGCTAAAATGAAGGACTGTCATGTTTACATTTAAAGCATTTAGCAGATTCATCCAAAGCGCCTTCCATTTCCTAACTACAGGGGACAGTCTCCCTGGAGCAACTTGGGTCTTGCTCAGGGACCCAGTGGTGGTATGTTGAAGGTAGGATTCAAACCCATGACCTCTTTGTCTAGAGGACAGTATCCTACCCACTAGCCTACGACCACCCTTAAACCTTAATGCACAGAACACAGCAAAGCAGTTATACACAGTAGCAGACCTCCATCTCTCTCAGCCCCAGGGCTCAGTATTTGATCCTACTCTCTGTTCCATGTTAATAATGCTGGGGTTCGAATCCCAACTGCTAGTGTCACTGCTGAGGTATCCTTGAGCAAGGTACTGTCCCCCACACTGCTCCTGGGTGCCTTGTTCGTGGCAGCCCACTGCTTCCCTTGGTGAATGGGTTAAATGCAGTGAAAGGACTATGCAGGACTATGCATGTGACAAATCTTTTTCTATATTGTTATTCCTCTTGTATAGTTTACATACATATATGTATATTTTTACAATACAATCATGCATACTTACAGTCCTAGATTTTATACTGTACATTTGAACATTTTATTTTATACTATACTGTGAGTTTACTGTGTATTCTATACTAAATGTGCAATTTAGTCTACTACAGTTTACATAAACATATATGTATATTTTTTACAATACAGTCATGCATACAGTTTTTTATACGATACATTTTTGAGACCATATATTTGAACATTTATTTTATACTTTATTCTATTTTATTCTATTCTATTGTTTTTCTTAATTTTGCTGCTCTTAACTTTGTACTGTCCACTTTCTGCCATGACCAAGCAAATTTGTGGGACTAATAAAGGTTTATCTTATCTTATCTTACAGTCCCAAATTCATTGCTATTTTGGAGAATCTTTTAAGCCGCTGGTCTCCTGACGCAGTGATAAAAGCACAACAGTGTTCCTGAAATACCGCTGACATTCTTGGATCCCAGTTTAACACTAAACACTATTGAGACTGAGGTAGTGTGGTCAGAAGAGTAGTATGTCCAGTTCCAACTTGTACATTACCACTAGAGACAGAATCATCTTACAACACGTCACAGTTTAAAAATGCTTTGGAATCTGGTTACATGCATCTGTGCATTCACTATGTCACCATTCTGCAGCCAAAGGTCAAACTTGGGTTTCTTTATAGAAATCTGCATAAATGCATGATCTTTCTTTGTGTGATTACAGGGATGCATTTTATAGAATGGCCTGTAAAGGAACATGGCCATGCTCTACAGTTATACCCAACACCTGCTTCTCTCATGAAGCACCTTCACCCTGAGTTAACCTGTGTATGACCAATAAATCTGAGCAGAACATTCTGCTGTTCTATTTACTATGAATGCTCATTTCAAAACACACCACCTTCTCAGTACACTTGTCATGTTGTCCACTGTTTTACACTTGTTTGTAAAACTCTTCTTGGATTCCCCCAGCTCCCAGGAACCCATCCCAGGCTAGCACATGCCCACCCCCCCTAAATTAGAGTAGCGCTCTTAAATCCAAGACATTCTCAGCCTGATGTAAGGCCGCTACAAAAAAATTGATCTCAGTCGCTGCTTTTAAGGGCCATTTTTAATTACTGACTAGCAATAGTTTCTTGATTGGTTCTGTGTTGTTTTTAATGTCCAGCTTGGTAAAAGTAAAGGTCAAATGCTTTACACTGTAATTGGAAAACCAGGTGAATTGCAAATCTTCTTTCAACTTCCTCCACTATTTTCAGTGAAGTGCTTATGTGTCTTTTATCCACAAATGGAGTTGCATTTTTAAGTATGTATAAACTGTTGCACCTTTTCTTTCTTTCACCAGAGTGCAGCAAAGCAGAGCAGATTCTCCAGAGCGCAGCTATGTGTCCATGAAGAGCAACAACTCGATGATAATCCCTCCTGGTTTCAGTGCAGGAGAACCCAGGACTGACCCGAGGTGAGATATGCTCCTAAATGACTGAATCACAGAGCAGGAGCTTCACCAGTATTGTCCAATTTTTAAGCATATTAGATATCTTAAAAGATCTACGATTTTATCTAAAGTTAATAATGCAGTTTATCATCTCAGCTATAGCTACAATAATGTGCCTGTCTGTATATTTATACTCAAGTCCGAGTTTGTAGGCATAAATTCTACTCTTGGTGGAGGCGCTGCTCCACCTGTCTGTAAATATAAACACCTGTAAATGTGTCCAGGCTGCAGAAAAACAGAGCAGACTCTCCAGAATCCGGCTGTGTGTCCATGAAGAGCGACAACTCGATGATAATCCCTCCTGGTTTCAGCGCTGGAGGACCCGGGACTGTCCCGAGGTGAGATATGGCCCTTTGTTCAGTCCACAAAAGACACGCATCTGTAAACCTCATTCATTTTTTTATTGGTGTGTATGTGTTTGTTCTCTGCCACTTTTTATCACTAGTGTGTGTGAAGTTTTTAGACAATTTAAATATTCAAAAGTTTCTTAAGTTCTTAAACACAGATCAACTTTTACTAATTCAATCTGTGGAAATACTGCACTCTGTCCTCTTGGCAACACCTACTATAATGTGTGTGGGTGGGTGAGTGTGTGGGTGCAGGTGTGTGTGAGTGTGCAAGTGAGTGTGTGTGTGTGTGTGTGTGTGTGTGTGTGTGAGAGAGAGTATGAGTGTAAGAGTTTGTAGGCATGAATTCTTCTCTTGGTGGAGGCGCTGCTCCACCTGTGTGTAAATATAAACACCTGTAAATGTTTCCAGGCTGCAGAAAAACAGAGCAGACTCTCCAGAGCCCAGCTGTGTGTCCATGAAGAGCGACAACTCGATGATAATCCCTCCTGGTTTCAGCGGTGGAGGACCCGGGATTGATCCGAGGTGAGATATGGCCCTTTGTCCGATCCACAATTCCATCGTCTCGGCTACACCTACAGTAATGTGCCTGTCTATTAGGGGTGTGACGAGACACTTTTCCCACGAGACGAGACGAGACACGAGACTGGGTTCACGAGAACGAGACGAGAC
>JBBPDB010000134.1:10307099-10338024 GCA_037974465.1 Brachypetersius altus
TGGGGGGGTTTATTTATTTGTTTATGTATTACATTTTATTTATTTAAATTTGTAAAGAAATTTTGTTATGAAAAAAATGCTTTATATTAAAGAAAATTAAATAGAGTTGCCTCTATCATATGTCACTATTATAAAAGTAACCAGTAAACAGGGAAAGTTACTAACACGGTACATTAAGGTTGAAGCCCAGCAGCTCTAATTTTCTGTTATCTGGGGAAAAAATCGGTATCGGAAAAATCTTTATCGGCCGATCACACTTACAAAAGAATCGGTCATCGAAATCGGCCAAGAAAATTGCAAACAGTGCATCCCTAGTTTACAGTGTTTAACCAGCCAATCAACCACTCACAATCATATCATACATCACCCCCTTTTCCTTCTAGCTCCAGTTTTATCATCAACTTGCACCACAAGTGGCATCATTTTTCAGTTGAAATATTGTGAGAATATTCACAGCCTCTTGAATCAAGTAGAATGGGACCATGGACTGAGTGTATTATTACACTCCAGTTATTTATTATGGAAATCTGTCTTTGCATACTCTTTACTAGTGCCCAATTACTGTTTATTAGCTGGATTATGCATTAACATATTGCAGTTGTTTTCATGTTCAATGAAAATTGTATTATAGAATAATGTAATTACTTCTGTTCCCTGTACAGCCTGTGTTAAAGGAAGTTTACTTAGAAAGTCTCTTAGAAAATCAACTAAATATGTAATATTACTGGGGGTCTTCAAACATGTGTATATGAATGTATGTTAATGTTGTTGAATGCATGCAATGTAATGTTATGATATTATATCAAGTAATTTAAAATTATTTTTATTGTTCCATCCATCATGATTAAACACTCACTCAGTTTAGGCGGCCACGGGTGCTTTCACTGTGGGAAAAATATTAAATCTAATGAATAAATTAATTTACAATTTTCCAAAAGTGACAATGGTCTAAAAGTGTTTTTACTGATCAGATGAGAAATGTGGAAAAGTAGCTTTGAACAGCATATGAGACCTTTTATTTAGGCCACTAAACCGCTCTTATGTGATGTGACAATTGATTTCAGATTTTACTTAATTACCTTAAGTATCTCTGATACTAATACGGTGTACTTGAGGGAACATGTTTTGCTTCTAATGACTGTTGTGGACAGGCAGACAGGAGATTAGGAGTTCATGTTGTTTGCATCATGGCACACTCCTCTGAATTGACTGGATGCCTCCAATGGACTTGGACAGCTTTGAGTGACAACTTCAATGCATAATCCCCTTTTGCTCTTTCAAGCCTGGGTTTGCAAGCTGGTCAGATTCTCTACATCACTGCCCAACTGTCCAGCCAGCATCAATTAGCACTGAAGCACAGATCATGTCCAGTTACTTAACAGAGTTAGCTATTGGCAGAACTAACCAGAGTTAATAGTAGCCAATGCCTGAGCTGACTCTATAATTACAGACACCCTACACTTAACCTTTGCCAATATTAGAGCTGACCATTTTATTAACGCAAGACAATGGCAAGGCTAACCTTACAGTTAACCCTGCAGAGGCAGAATGGTCAAGCCCTGGGATGTGACTGGAGTACAGTAATATAATCGCTATTGGGGAGCCGCTGTCCATGGTGCTGAAGTGATGGAGAGTCAGGGACATCTCTGAGTGGTACTAGGGGAGCAAGAGCTGGAGACAGAGACTTGCAGGCTACACTACAAGGGCGCATATTCAGCTCTACAAACCACCCTGTCAGCATGACAAACTACAGCTATTCCAGAGAAAAGTGCCATTGTTAACCCTGCGCGTAGAGGAGACCGGAATGAGGACACAGACTGATGCTGCAAAACGCTCAGCTTCAACAGTGCCAGCAACCAAATCTGCGACAAACCTTTAACATCAATTTACCAACCATATAAAGCAAGTAAATGAAATTAACTTGGTTTTATCTAACTCACAGACGGAAATGATTCTTTTAAAATACAGGCTTTGATGATCTAAGTGAAAGGACACATTCATTTCTAGTCTTGCTCAGGGTAAATACTGCAAAGCCTTGACCCATTTTGAGAGAAACATTTTTTTAGGTTGCTCTCGGTTGTTTGCTTTCCTTTCAACTCACATCTTGGGTTTGTTTCCCCTCCCAAAATGCCCACCCTTTTCTGAGAGTATTTCAGGCATGCCCCTCCTTATTTCGATCTAAATGTTCTCCCCTCCAGATCATATCAATTTTGACCTGTGAAGAACCTTTCGTAGGAATCCAATATAATGTCTGTGTTATACGTTGAATAACCAATACCTTATAGGAGCACAGACTTTCTCAGTATATGTGCTGTTAAGAACGAGGTTTGTTTTCCATGGGAAGGTGTTATTATTAGACAAGTCGAGCCAGAGTCAGTAACCTTTAATGGACTACACACTCCCACGTCTGTAAAGATTACAGTGCTGTTTGTCCAGCATAAACAGGACTGTAGAAATAGCCAAAGGTAAAAACACAAGATGATATGTCAGCTAAATTTCAGTCTTATACTCTTGGGAAGGGTTTTTTAAATTTTTAATAACCCAAAGAAGCATTTTTTGCCCAAAGCAAGACAAAGCAACCGTGGTCTACACCATGTATATAAATCTGGATACTAAAATCATGAAATGAAAGATTAGGAATGGCTGTAGTATTGATAGGTAAATGCTATAAAAAAAACATTGGTATGAAAGAGACGTGTGGATATATGCAGATATTTCAAACCAACATTTGGCAACATACTGTGCTAAAACAATTCAGTTATATAAATTACTGCAACTGTAACCCTAGATTTCTTGGCAATGCTAATCCAGGTAGAGGCATCACATTTTATAAATGTTTATTTATCAGCAGATATTGATATAGGCTCACCATTCCCATATCAGTCCACAGCTGAATTAATTGTTCATTTTATATCACTAAAGAATAAGACAGAAAAAGCAATCATACTAAGTGAACCCACTGAGTACAGTACTGTGCAAAAGTCTGAGATCTGAGATTATTATTATTTGGACAGTAAGCATTCGTTTGTAAAAAGTAAAAATTCATACACTTATTCGAATCAAGGTTAGTGTTAGGGTTTGCTGTTAACATGCAATCGTCTCTGCATTGGCTTGTTATTTGGAAATCCCCATGCAATGGCTATTAAGTGCCAGGAGTCTAAAAGAACACAACTGGCTTTACTCATACCGAGTGGGTAGGATGGTCCTTCTTCTCCTCCATCACGCAGATTTGAAGGTGGCAGCTGAACTGCATAGATTAAAAAATGTTATGATAGATTATTATAGATATTTTTTAATACAATCTCCAGGTTTTCAAACATTTCATAAAAAGGTATGTGGTCATTATTATAACTAGGACTGACTGTAAACTCCCTCAGATTCAGATCAAGCATAGAGTTCAAGAGCAGATTCATTTTGGATGGGGCGAGGGAGGAGAGGCGGGTATGCAGACACAGCACATTGTCTTTCCTGTTTTCCACAGTTTCTAATACTTGCAAGAGCATTTTTCATCTCAGACAGATACATTTGGCAGTGCATCTTTCTTTTAACCTTCGTCTTTAGCTCCATTTTCTTAGTCATCAGGGGAGCAGGTAGGCAGGTGGCCAAGCTCTCAGCCTCGGAGAGGTCCTTTTTTTTTTTTTTTTTTTTTTTAGAGTGGATCATTTCCGACAGTCCCCTGACGAAGCACGTGGCAAGAGTCCAGACCAGTCTTCTCATTTGTATGCCCTGTATTGTATCCTCAGCTGTAGCAGCTACAACACAGTTTGGAAACATGTCACAGTTCTCTCTTTTCATTTACATACATCTCTTTACTATACATTGTATTAGTGACATAACTGAATTGGATCATTTTAATATTTTGTTCTTTTTCCAAATACCACAACAACTTAAATGTGGATTTAAATCTTTGTGTTAATTTAATTAAAATCACAAATATTTTATCTATTTGCAAGCATTTTTTCCTATGGATCTGATTGAGATTTAATCAATACTTCTGAAATACATGACCATGACCTTTTTGCTACATAAATAACTGCAATTCATGATGTGAGACTAAAACAGCTAAACTGCATGATTAGCTTTATTGTTTCTTATCTGTTCAAGCTCAAATGGACAAAAATTGCCCTGCACAATAAAGAAACACCACAAATAAATGCTACTCACGGGTGCCCTGTAAAGATACAATAATTGTGATTCTCTCAAATAAACCTGATTATGTTGATCATGTTCGTGAAATAATCAAGCGATTGTAATAATTATGACAGGGCTAATCAAAATTACTTTTATTAGAACATCATTCTCTCAGTGTCTTTATAATCATCTACAGCTCTGATTAGACACATTTAGACACTCCGTTTAGACACAGTGGAGGTAGCTCAGTGGGTAGGATACTTGCCTCCGGATCAAGAGGTCGTGGGTTCAAATCCTACCTTCAGCATACCACCACTGGGTCCCTGAGCAAGACCCTTAACCCTAAGTTGCTACAGGGAGACTGTCCCCTGTACTTAGGGAATGAAAGTCGCTTTGGATAAAAGCGTCTGCTAAATGCCATAAATGTAAATGTAATAAATGTAAATATCATTACTTTTCAACTTCCTGCCAATGTACACACTAGAAACCTGTGATATTGTACACGACTGGTTTATTAAAATAGTTTTACACATTTATCTTCAACTACATTTACTTTATATTATTGAATAACTTTTTTGAACAGTAGCATTGACCTAGTGTGACCAGGCCTGAAGGATTGTGGAAAGAGATTTCCCATGATCAGCACAGTAAAATGGAGACTGATCTTGCATATGAAATGTACTGTATACGTGACCTGCTTTTTATTGGCGTCTAGGCCTCATAGAGACTCTCTAATGATGCCAGCCAAGACAGCATGTCTGCTCATGCATTAGAAGTAATCAGCAATGACAAGACCTAGATTTTTGCCGCTGACACGCGCCCAGACACACAGCGTTCAGGCTACCGGTTTGACTAGAGAAACCTCACCAAGGCTTGCCAAATTTTACTGGGGAAGATTCATGACATCCAAACATCCACATTTGCAACTAACAAGGTCTGCAATATCTAAGCAAGGATCAGGCAACCATGAATCCGCAATACGAATCAGAAGATGCTGATGATGTTCATCTTGTCTATCTTTATATTTTTTGTATTAGTTAGTAATTAGTGTACTTTTTATTGTAACTTGTTTTGTTATGTCGTTTTTAGTCTATTGGTTTGCTGCTCTTAACTTTGTTCTGCCCACGTTCTGCCGCAAGAATTCAAATTTCCTACTTGTGGGACTAATATAGGTTAATATATTAGGCTAATATAGGTTTATCTCATAATAAACTTTCATTTCTGGGTAGAAATAACTATGGTGTAATCACAAATACTGCAACCATTTTAATTTAATGAGATTTATACTGGTGGTCTCTGTGTACATACTTGGTGTACTTGGTGTACCAGCTCCACGTACCATAAACCCCTATTATATACAGTAACAACCGTTACAGCACTGCTGTGTGTGATGTACTCAGCAAACATATGGTATATAAGACCATTCCATGCCACATATCAAAGGCACTGCTGTGCTGAAAATGATCCACTACTTAAAAACACGTCCAATTAATGAGCAAAGGTGATAACAAATGGTTCAATAAACAGATTAACAAGAATCTACAATTGTAAATTACAAAGTGTACCTATAGGGTAAGTGAAGCTAACGCAATGGATGAGTGTAGATCGTTGTCCTAATTAAGTGGCTTGTCTGTGTTCTACTTACATAATTAACACAAGACCATCTGAGGAAACATGGTCAATACAGTAGTATATTTAAAGGAGGCTACAGTGTGACAAACTATCTTAGAAAGTAAACCTGACTGCAGGAGATAACTGTAACTGGATTTCTTCACAACTTGCAGCCCTATTTAACTTCAGCCTATGCTCTCGTTAGAATGCCTTGAATTAATCACCACACTGAATATTCATGCGGTGCCTAAATATAGCCTGACTTTGAATATAAATATGAATAAAACACAAATGTCAGCTATTAGAATAGAATATGGGAGTGAACACGTCATATGGTCTAAGTCAAACTGGCCGGCTCAGGTTACTGTATGTGAGCTCAGCAGTGTATGTCATGATCCTAACCACCGAATAAGAACGTGGAAAATGTAAAGTGTGGGGGGTGCCTTTGATGTGCAGGCGCAGCAGCTTATTTCAATAGGATCAGCTGGAAAATGGGGAGGTGAGTAATCCGGCTGAAGAAGCCCTGGAGTTGCATGGGAAGCAGTAAGGCCTTGTTTTTGCACTGTTCTAGGTTCAGTTTCTACTTCCCTAATCGTTTTTAACAATGTAAGGAAAATTGCTTATGTTCTCTCAGATCAGCTTGTGAAGTGCAAAATCACGACACGCACCTCAGCAGTGTGCTGCTCTAATACTCAGAGAAGGATCCACTGCATGCGTCATATTTGTTATAATATTAGGACGTCTGTGTGCAAACTGTGATTTCGTTTCATTGAATTGTTCCTTGAACCTGGTTTATAAAAACAGGTTTGAGAGACTACTTGAAAAACCACATATGTTGTTTACCACATACTTGTGGATGTGAATGTAAGCAAAAAAGCACCGCCCAGGTTTACAACACTGGTGAGCACCAGGCCTCAGATTACAGGCGAAAATTTGCCAGTTTGCTAAAACTGGCACGTTTACTTTCTACAACACAGGTGTGCGACAGGCCTAAGAGACTACAGTTGAAAATGAGCCAGTTTGCTAACACTGGCACATTTATTTTCTGCACTGATGAGTGCTGGGGCTCGGGGACTACAGCTGGAAATTAGCCAGTTTGTTAACACTGGCCCGGATACTTTCCACAGCACTGGTTAGCTACAGTTAAAAAATCGCTAATTTGCAAACATTTGCACATTTATTTTCTAAAGCACTGGTGAGTACCAAAGCCCCAGGGACCACAGTTGATAATGAGCCATTCATTTTTGCTTGGCTGTACATCATGCCTTAGAGGCTACTGTTGAACCCTGTTGAAATGCAAACTGACTTTTGGGTTACTTGTCTCTGATATATGAATAAAAAAACATGTGCACATAATACATTAATACAAAAATAACTGCACATAAAAAGCACAGCTTATGCCAGGTCTACAACACTGAGGAGTGCCATGCCATGGGGACTCCAAATATCTTGGCACATTTGACCCTCGTCTCTGATATTTCATTAAAAAAATGAATAAAACGAAATAAATGTGAATATAAAATACAGCCTATGCCAGACCTATAGCCATGACTATTCAGTGTGCTTAAATATAAACTTATTAGTGTGTGGCGGTGGCTAACTGCACTGTAATAGAGGTCATGTTAATTTCAGTAACATTTGCTTTTCAATCTGCTGAAGGTGCTGCTTCACTGACCTTCAAGGGAAAGGTGTGAGTCACCACTTCCTCCAGTCCAGGAAGCAACAGCACACTAGACCAGTGTGGGTCCTGCTGTGTGGATCTGTCACTGGCAGAACCACCCAGACTGTGAAAGCTACACTCAACACTAACTCCTCTATGCTGGTGGATTGAAAGAATATGTGATAGGACGTCAGTGGTTGGGTGTTTTGATCTTCATACACTATGATCAACTTTCATTTCCTTTTTCATCCACATTTTGCATTCACCATTAAGCTCCTTTAGTATAAATTTAACAGTATCTTTTGGAGATACTAATCAAATAAATGGTCTAAGCCTTTGAAAGCTTGCTATTTATTGCTTTATGTTTTTTTATACTTCTTGTTTTTTATGCCTCAAGTTTTGCTTGATGTAGGTTTACATTTTATGAGAACTATTTTATGTGGCATTTATGTCCCTGCGCTTTTACTGTCATCAGTACACTGAGGAAAATCTCCAACAACTTGCATTCCCAGTCTATTAGGGGAACTTGCGCTGGCCTATATTCAAAGGCCATTTTATCAGGAATCTCCATCATATTGATACACTTTAGTTTTTAGTTATTTACTGTAGCCCTTCTGTTGCAGCACAATTCATGACACCCCCTCTACCCCATCCATCAATGGTAAACAGCCACCAAAAGACCACTACTGATTGGGTATTTCTGAAGTGGTGGATGGGCTGGACTGTTATACACACATTTTCAGATTTTGACAGTTTGATGTTCTGCTGAGGTTTTTGAACACCTGACATCAATAATTTGTGTTATGCCCACAGAAACTAGCCATTGATGACAGAGCTAAAGGAGGGCTAACAAATTGTGTACCACCAGATGGCTTACAGTCACTGGACACCCATCACCCAAATAGTATGTGACCAGGGGTGTGGTCCTATAGGGGTCCTTTTCCAGTGATGTACAGTAAAGTAAAAGGAGGCTGATCCACTGCACAGCAACAGCAGACCACAGTCACTTTTTGTAAACCTACAAAACATATGAGAGATATTTCTGATATGAAAAAGACAATCCAGTGTTGCTAAGTCTACAAATATTTACTGACACATAGGCAGAATTAGTCCTTTTTTTTTTATCTCAGACCAGGATTTGGACGTCCTGAACATTCGTCTGGCTGATGCTTCCAGACACCAATGATGCTCATATTTTCCGTCTTCACTCTCTCTCTCCATCCATCTCTCTCTGCCTCCTCTTTCGGCCCTTGGTCTGTTTAGTCTTTCCTTTCAGAATGAGGGCTTTCGCTCTGTTCCTCAAGTGCATGTTGAAGAGGCGAGATCAAAGCCACAGTGGGGGTGCTGCAGGGATGAAAGGCTTCTTTTTGGAGCAAAAATGCAGAGTGGAAGGAGGAGGCAGGCCGATGGCGTGTCGTCACTGCATCTCATCTGCTTAAGCCAAACCGTAAATGGGCAGAAATGGCAATCTGTACCGACAATACTGTCTGATGTGCTCTTAAAGACTGAGGAGAGTGAAGACATCAACATTAATTTCACTAAAGCCTATCCTTTCAAACAAAGGGTCCACATGTTAATCTCTTTTGCTGTTTTAACTGTTTAATATTAATTTTGTGGTTATTAGTGAAAAACTTGGTTACAAGTAAAAAAAGACATACTTATTAAGCCACGATACTGACTTTTGCAATACATATTGCAAATAATGTAAATAATGACGGCAAATAATGTAAACGAACAAATGTAATAATTTTATTCTAAGTAATGCAGGTTAATCATAATTATATGATACAGCAAAGTATGTCATATTGCAGCTGCAACATGTAGTTTTTTTTTCAATGCATTTTTATACCCCTAGAAAATAATTAATCGCCATTAGTTGTGTATTTCTTCCCGTGGGCAAACAGAGTGTTTGAGTAGTTTGTGAATGATAACCTAACTTTAGACGCTTATTTTAAATTAGGTGCTTCGATTAGAAGTAGCTTATTTTGGAGCTTGGTGGTTTTAAAGGGGAAAAAAAGCAGATCTGTATCAGTCTTTGCCAATACTTTAATACATGCATCAGCATCAGAAAAGTGCTAACCCTATTTATAAAGACCTCTGCTTATACCTTTTTGAACCTCTTCCATAAAGCACCTTCATCTGTGTCAAACTTTTTTCAAGAATGAAGAGACATTAGGTAAGAATTGTGTCACCCCACAAGCCCACCCTGCACGTTTGATCTCACACTATGTTCCGGGGCTGTTACACAATGGCTGTGTCAAAAAAGTGGTGGCATTCCAGATTGCCTGAGGGCACAAAGAACTAAACTGTTGCTCAGTCGTCAAGGTAACCACCCGTGAAACCATGCTGGCATGAATTGGGCACGGCACATCTTGACCACCCAGACTGGAGCAATTAGAAGTGCGGCTGGTCAGCTATAATAGTGAGCAGAACCGAGGTGGGGCTTTAGTGGATTCCTATGCAGGGTTTTTACAGGAGTAAATCTGAAATGATCATTCTAAACCACATACAGCACAAGCAGTTATAATGAAACATTTCTAGTGTGATCTAGGCAACTGCTTACAAGCACATGGCAAACGACAACTCATACGTTCTCTTGAGACTCCTGAGAGTTTTTAGTAAAAGTCCCAGGCCAACGTGAGCTAGTAGCGAGTAACTGTGTCAACAGACGTTACGGAGGTCCCACAATATTGGGACAGCGTCAAGTGATTAGCTACAAATCCAAGGATAGATATTCACCAGCTGTCCTTGTACAAACAAAGAGCTTTTAACACAATTCAATCACTAATTCCATTTTAGCTTTCCAGAACCACAGAACAGCACAGCGGCCACGAATCTATAAGCTACTCTTTGTATCCTATCATTCTGAACACATCCTTTTCAATATTTTATCTCTAAAGTGTCTTAGCTTCCTCCTAATTATTTGTCATCTATGAAGTTCCAGATGACTCACATGTCAGAGTATTTTTTCACATTTAAATATAACTCAATCGGTTATGATCCCAAACTTATATATACTGTTTGACAAAGCCTGTAGGACTGTGCTCTGCTTTTTATTGGCTTTAGGGCCTCATAGGGACTTCAGTATTCCTAGCACAAACTTTGTCGGAGACTGAACTATGCTGACTATACTAATAAAGGAACATGGATCCATAAATCAATATTAATAGACTACTTGTTACCCTTTTGTGCTCCTTGCATGCATTTACAACCATCACAAAGAAAGATCAGAAAAGTGTACATGATCACTGTCAACATAGTTTTTAAAGTGGAATGTAATAATAATTCATATTACTTTTTTAAATACCTCATTAACACTGATTGAATTAGAAATGTTCACAGCAGTAGTGAAAGGAATCAGACTTCTGACGCATTTCATGTCTCTAAAAATGCCCTCACAAAGTTATTATCCAAAAATCCTATAAGTACACAACCTGATGGCTGAGACATTGTTTTGTGGGCTGATATGTGTTTTTAAAATACATTCATGGTGGAGAGATACATGCATTATAAGGCATTATACAGCAAAATAGTTCTCAAATCAAACCTAATAAACTATCTACCATACTGGCAACAATTATCAATATTACAAAAATTTACAAGAGGGGCTTATAAAAACTTAGAAAAGGGGCTTGTGACTGGTGCAGCTCTCGAAATGTTGGTTCTGTCATCAAGATGAGCTTGGTCACTGGTGAAGCCATCTGTTGCTGGGAGTCCAAGAGAGTACAGCTGGCCTCGCTCTCTCTGGGTGGGTAGGGTGATCCTCCCTTTTCCTCATCACAGCATAGTGCTCGCCAATGCAGGCATCTATTAACTGATGTTCTCCTTCAAGCACACTGAGCTGCCCAGTGATGATGTACTAGCAGCAGAAAAGATGCAGCGGTGACTCGGAGGAAGCAAGCAATAACATTCACTCATTTTTGGTGGCATCATATGATTACTGGAGTCCTAGCTAGGGGGAGGAACTGGACATTGATCTGGGTGACATTTGAGAATTAACAGATTAATAGATGAATAAATAAAATAGTTATATCTGTGTCAAAGACATTGTGATGCTGGGTCCCATCACTTCCACTGTAAAGAAACCTGAGTCAGTTTCTAACACTGTTTGGCATCAAACCACCCTGAATGACTTTGTTTTCATCTCAGCGACTAAATTATGCAGAAATCCTGTCAAATCTGTGGAATTCCCCTTAAACGTGTTACGACGTGTGAACACAATTACAGCAAGAAAACTCCTTGATGAAGAACTTCTGTGCAAGTATCTTCCTCTCAGCACCTCAAAGGTGATAACTCTGTCTTGCAGACAGGCCTTGTCGCCATAGCAACAGTGGAATACACAAGAGCAGCATTTTCCCCTATAGCTGCCCTTTACAGGGTCCCCATCAAAGGGGCTCCTGCCACGAATCAGTCCTGGATATGCTGAATGGCCTGTTGTACTGGATGGCTCCCATCTTTGCTACGTGCATCCTCAAGTGCACCATCATGCACCTTTAATGAGGCACACCCCCCACACACACACTGATAGTCTCGTCACAGGTTGAGATGATTGCTCCAATAAAAGGCAGCTGACCCTCTTCCTCCCATCCACCCACTCCTGCCCCACTGTACATCCTATTCAGCAGCTGGGGGTCGTTACGAAACGCAGTGTTGCACATCTGCAGTTCTTGGCATGCGGGCAGAGACGAACGTGACTGCAGTAAATAACAGCCCAGAAGGCTCGCCTGTGGAATGACATGCTTCTGTTTTCCATGTGGTGGTGCAGCCACTGCTCTCACAATGGAGGGCTGAATCGGTGATGTTTGGCTTATCAGTGCATTTCCAAATGTGCAGACCAGCATTAGTCACGGGGAAGCCCACCGCGTCATAACACCAGTTCAAAACACAGATGCAGACTGGCATGGATAAACGCAATGCAATGCAACACGAAGCTCTTCTCCCAATTACGTGCCATTCCTTTCAGAAATGGACCACGTCTTAGATGGTATGAAATTCCAAAGATCACTACATGCGCCGAGAATCAACTTTGTAATGCATAAAATTGCCTTTGACACTAACAGACATATTTCATTATATGAAATTCCCAATATCAGTACATGTGCTTAAGAATCGGCTTTGCATTGCATAAAATGCAGTAGGCAGAAACAGACCACATGATATGAAATTCTCAATATCACTGCATGCGCTGGGAACCAGCTTTGCATTGCATAAAATGCATTGGACAGAAATACACGACAGCTTACATTATATGAAATTCCCAAGATCAGTGCTGGGAGTGTGCTGGGAGTCAGCAGTGGATCAAAAATGGCTTTGACTGACATCGCAACTGAGCTACTGCTGATCTGAGCAGCTAATTGGTGCCATTTCCATTTTGCTGCAGCAGCTTGAACGCTGGAGGCTGGGTGAGGAGCTCTCTTACCTGCACTGTTGGTGTTGTAGACTATCCGAGCCTCGGCCAGGATGCTGGGGTCACTCTGAGATCGCCCCCTCTGCACACACTCCCCCAAGCCGGCCGCTGTAGCCATGCAGACACGCAGAAACGGTCCAAAAATTGAAAATGCAGCGACTCCCAGTCCAGCAGCGTGGACACGATTCAGGCTGACAGCTGCGTGTGCGTGTGTGTGTGCGTGTATGCGCCTGCGTGTGCGTGTGCGTGCGCGTTCACAAGCGTGGTCGGTATCCAGTGCATTCAATGCTTCCGTCGTAACCAATGTGATGGGCACTTTTAATATTTTAAGACAAAAGACAGCATGACCAATGACTTCATGTTTTTCAATTAATTGGCAATTAATTAATTAATGAGTGCAATGCTGTGCACTTTGCTTTACGTAATCATCGTTTGCAAGCCGGCTCGAAAATGTGAACGAAAATGTGAAATGTTGAACAGAAAAGAGATGTGTTTTGTATAGGAGCTGGATTTGCACAGAGTGCTTCTGCCACCTAGTGACGACGAACAAAAGCGAATTCTCACGAAACACGCTCGTTTTTTTACCCACCCGTATTCAGACATGCCCCGCCCCGCACACTATGATTGGTCAGTAGCGTTGCGCCTCGTGTGCACCTTGGATAGGAGTTCCTCTAAACGTCAAAGCCAAATGGATAAAATGGATAAAGCCAACTTTTTATCAGGGTTTGGGCTAGGCCCCTTACTTTAAGTAGAGTAATCTGAATGCTGCATCATACCAACAGATATTACATATGCTTCCAACTTTGTGGACACAGTTTGGGGAAGAACCTTTTCTATTTCAGCATGACTGGCCCCTGTGCACAAATATGCTTTCAGTGTAGAAGAACTTGACTGGCCCGCACAGTACTTATTTTCAATTAATAAGTAATGAATTACTTTATAAATAAAAGTAATAAACTAGTGGTGGGCGGAGCTTGCAGAAAACGGGCGGAAGAACCAGTCCCAATATGGCTGAAAGCGGTACAGAGTTTAAGGACGAGATGGGCTCTTCTGGGAGAGCCACGGACTCTACAGACCTCAGGAGTGTCTTAGTCACAAGTGTTTTAAACCTGGAGAAACTTGACATAGACCTGTACAGGTAATATCTTGACTGTATTGCTTAACTGCCATATGACCTCATTTCAACTTCTAACTGCCCTGTATCTGTCTTGTTTAAAATTCTACTCCAGAGGGACGCACCACTGGGTTCCCCGGACCCAGCGCCTGTTTGGTGGTCAGATAGTGGGTCAGGCTCTGGTAGCAGCTGCCAAATCTGTCACTGACCAGCTGCATGCCCATTCACTGCACTGTTACTTCGTTCGGGCAGGTGAGTCACCACAGGTACATGGACAACTAGAGCAAAGAGTGTCCACAGATCAACTGCACTGAGATCATAAAAAGTGGGAAGTGGACAGTACAAAGATAATAAAATACTATACAGTACAGTATAAACGTACACTATAAAATCTGTATTGTAAAATATATACTGTATTGTAAAATATGTATATGTAAACTATATGTAGACTTAGGCAAGTTGTATGTATGTAGACAATAAATATATACAGAGTGGAATATAAGAAGACCATAGACACACACACAGAGGTACGCAATGGAGTAACGGGCATTGACAATAACAGTAGAAATGCACCAGAAAAATTGCCCATTTTGCCCTGTAGTAATGTCGGGGTAAGTGTAAACTTGAGTAAGTTTGACATTTTGCACTCAAGTGTTTCTTCAAAGTGCACTCATTGCTGACCCATTTCTGCACACGCATATTATCTCCATAATAAACCATTGTCCATGGAGCAGGTATCTACAAATTTCTGTACCGTGTTCACTCTTCTTTATGATCACATGATAGTTAGCTTGTATAGTCTCTCTAAAAACATATACAAAGGGGTATTAAGGATAAAAAAAAAAACTTTTCAGTGAGATATGATGTAACCTTTCAGTATATATGTATCAACCTAAGCGTATTTCTACATTATCTTTCAGGAGACCCCAAAATTCCAGTGCTTTACCAGGTAGAGCGGACACGAGATGGCCACAGTTTCTCAGTTCGATTGGTGAAGGCCATCCAGCATGGTCAGCCGATACTGATATGTCAGGCTTCCTTTCACAAGTCGCAGCCCAGTCCCCTGGAGCATCAGTTCACCATGCCCAGCGTCCCCCCACCTGATGCCCTCCACACTGTAGAGGAGCTTATCCAGAAATACCTCAGGTATCACTCATTCATTGTAGGGATTTTCACTGTTTTCTTTGGTAAATGACTCACAGTTGGAAACAGACATGTTGCTCAGTTCTGATCAACACTTCTGTCTGATTTTTACAGTGATCCAAATGTGGCTGATAATACCAAGCAGGGCTTGAATAAAATCCTGGCAGCTGAGGTTCCCATCGAGATCAAACCAGTGAATCCTCCTGATTTCCATCGCCGTGTTGCCATGGAGCCGAAAAAACTGTTCTGGGTCCGAGCAAGAGGGCATATAGGTATGACTCAGAGCTAAAACATTGGAATAAAAAAGAGAGTATGAAACCATTTAAATAGTTTAAGTAAACAAGGTACAAACAAGTCGAGTAAAGTAAAGTTGAAATGCTACCAGGCAGTGGAAAATTGACTATGATGTCAGTGAGAACTTGGGGAAAAAAAACATATTTTTGTTGGGAGGACCCAGATATATCTGTCAGGGTTAAGACCGGAAGGATGGAGGGGTTAAAGTGGCCTGTGGTGTATGTTTAATGACTAGCTTGTACTTGATGGCCTTTGTGACTGGAGCTGAAATAAATGAAAGGGTGGTCTTTTCCTTTGGCACTGTACAAAATGATTTATTTTTTTCAGGGGAAGAAGACATGAAACTGCACTGCTGTGTTGCTGCTTATGTGTCGGACTACGCTTTCCTTCCCACTGCACTTCTGCCGTACCCCAAGTACAGAGCCCAGTTCTCAGCCTCCCTGGACCACGCCATGTGGTTCCACAACACCTTCAGGGCAGATCAGTGGATGTTGTATGAATGTGAGAGCCCCTGGACAGGTAATTAAAGCGTGTATGTGTGTGAAAAGCCCAGATCAACCTGAGACTCTCCATATAGAACTAAACGCAAACCTTTGATGTTTCATGCCATGCTTACACACTACATCTTACCATGTGAATATCACTACTTATGTCAATATAACTGATCTTCGGCTGATCTCTACTACGTGCAATAATGTACTTCTAACCATAATTTGTGTTATTAGTAATTCACTTAACTGTTATTTACACCCAATAACTTAAAAGTTATTTACCTGTAGTATTTAAACCCAGCATTTGTGTGTATAGCATAGTTTTTTTCTTACATATTTTTATTTAGACTTATTTATTGTTCTTATCTCTGTGCATTCATAACATAAGCAGTTTCTTCTGGGATTAATAAAGTTTTATGTTAACATTTAGCAGATGTTCGTATCCAGAGCGACGTACATCAGTTTTCTGATGCAGTTGTTTTTGTTCTTCATTCTCATTGTTCTCTCCTATTCACACTGTTCTAGAATATTTCCCCTCATACTGTTCTAGAATTTTCTGTCCAACTCACTGTTATAGAATCTTCTCTCCTATTCAGGATACACGCTGCTCTAAAATGCCCCCCACACTCATGCCGTTCTCCCCATTCACACTGTTTTAAAAATTTTCTTTCCCTGCATGTTGATTGTGCGCTTAGAACACTCTCTTACCCTGAGTGTTGTAGAAAGGTGTTCTCCACACTCCATTGTTCTACCTCACTCACACTGTCCTAGAATGTTCTTTCCTGTTCACGTTGTTCTCAAATATTTCCTGTTGTTTTAAAATTTTATCTACCACTCATTGTTCTAGAATGCTTTTTCCCTGCATGTTGTTTTACAATGTTCTCCCCTTGTCACACTTTTCTTTCCTGTTAACACTGTTCCACAATGCTCTTTGCCTCATGTACTTTTAGAATGTTCTCTCCCACACACACTGTTCTAGAATGGTCTTTCCTTTTCTGACTGTTCTAGTATGCTCATGCCATTTTAGAATGTTCTCCTCATTCACACTGTTCTAGGATGTTTCCCTTCACAATGATTATAAAATTAAATCAAATGTGCACTATGTGGTCTCTGATCTCTGTTTATTTCTTGCAGGAGGAAGCAGGGGGCTGGTCCAAGGCCGCTTGTGGAGACAGGATGGTGTTCTTGCAGCCTCTTGTGCACAAGAGGGATTGCTGAGAGTCAAACATGTGACTCAGAGTAAACTGTAAATTAGATGTTTTTCAGAAAGAGGACCAAATTCTGTGTAACTATTTGACCATTTCCAGTGTAAAACATTCTGTATAAGTACTGGGTTAAACACTTGCCTGTGAATCGGCTGGCCACAAAGTCATAGGTTCTAGCCCCCACTTTCTACCATTGTGTCACTTAACCCTCAGTTGCTCCAGGGTGACTGTCCCTGCAACTAATGATTGTAAGTCGCTCTACATAAGGGCATCTGTCAAATTCCCCTTTACTCTTCTGTATTTTTACTGCTGATATGATTGCAACTTTTCATCACGGGTTCACAAGGATTTGCATGTGCATGGTCTGGGCACTCTGCTGATCTGCCTGTGATTGACCACTCGCAAAACACTCAGACCACTCATTGTGTTCAGTGAAAACTGAAGTAGTGCTCTTTAACACGTTTACTCTTGAGTAGTCATGGTACTACTGAGAAGGCATTGTGCCTTTGTTTATTTGTCCATTGCTAAATAAATAATTTATATATGTATTAATTCATGTTTTAAATAATTCAGTGTATCACTATGTATTATGTTGAAATATGATTTATTTTCCACTGTAACTTACAACAGGCTGTGTTTTGCTTTGTAGGAGTAGGGATGGGAGTGGGAACAACCTGGCCAAAGTGGACAGATGTGAAATATGAATGTTCCTATGTTTTATGTTTTTGTCTCTCACTAATTTATAGATAAGTAAATGAATCTCTTGAATCTGTGCACTTTCCAGTAACTACTTATCGACCAGTTTTTACAGATAAACACTTGATAGCCTGAAATGAACTATGGTTTATGAGCAATGCCACTGATTTTTTTCTATTTATTCTGTATAATTCAATAATTGAGAAGTAAACAAAGTTAGTATGAGTGGTGTGATGTGAAATGTATGAAAATACTGACCTGGATTTCTTTAACAGTGGTGATGATAGGAGCCACAGACTGTAATACCTACAATGCAAATATATCTTGTTTCTTCACTATCCAATGATAGACACTTTTTTTTCTTTTTTTGTCAGGAGGTTAATAGTTTAATTGGCTATTTATGCCAAATCTTTACCTGAGATGTAATTTCTTGCTGTATCTTAACTTCTAGATGCATTAAATTATTTGAAAGACTGGTTCCCATCACCACCATTCTGAACAGCACTAAATCCAGGGTTGTACATCAAAGTACTCTGAATGATTTTGCTTTCATATTAACAATTTATGCAGACAGTCTGAAAATTGTGGGATTAATGTTGTTGCTAAGTATGAGGATGCCTGACTATTACACCAAAAGGGATTTTAATAATATTGCATTCAAATGCTACTCTTCTTGGAAGGCTTCCCATAAGATTTTGTAGAGTTTCTGGAAGTAAGGGGCCGTAAGGGGCCATCTGAATACAGTAAGTCATTCAATAGCTAAGAGGGGTGTCCCAGTACTTTTGCCCATACGGTGTATATTCTGACCTGGATTTCCTTTTACTGTGGTGGCGATAGGATCCCTGATTTGTAATGCCCACAGTGCAAACATAGCCATTTAATTTCTTACTCTCCAATGACCAGTGACCCTATGAGGGTTTTCTAAAATAGTTGTAACTCTTTTCTTGTTTTTGTCAAGGCCCTACATGTACCTTTGCACAATGAATGCACGAATGAGGTATAGTAGAAATACATGTAAACAAATCTACGTTTGTATTATTTTCTAGACAACATGCTTCTTTGTTTATTGGCTGCGTATACGCAGCTGCTGAAGTAACTAACGGGCTTTAAATGGATTTGCATGTAACGAATATGAGCAAAAGTATTGGGACACCTTTTTGCATAAGTTGTTCATATCCGAGAAAAATCATTATTTTGCTTGCAGAGAGTCCGGAGACTGGGGGGTTTCACTAACACGGAGGAATTTGTAAAGAGAATTCCAGTTCGGGGCTCTGGGGTCAGCCCTGTTGCCGATGACGTCACGGCTATAAGTAGGCCAGCGTTGGTGCCACGCGGAGTCTCTAAGAAGAACGGACGCAGGGGCAGTAGTAAGAGGTTAATATTGATTTACTGGTAAGAAAAAAGTGAGTTTAGGAAGATGCCGCGTGTTTACGTGGGCAGGCTGAGCTACCACGTCCGCGAGAAGGACATCCAGAGGTTCTTCAGTGGCTATGGGAAGCTGCTGGAGATAGATTTGAAGAACGGGTGAGTGTTAACGGCTTTGGCCAGGCCTCGACACAGTTTACACATTCGTTTTGGGCACCCTAGACGCCACTTTTTGCGAGTCTAAACGAGTTTCAAACGGGAAAATGAACACAGTAGTGTTTTTTTCCGCCGAGACATGTCGACTGTTTTGAACCCTGTGATCTTTTTGAAACATCCTCGAATTCGGCCTCGTGCTCAAAATGGCGGCGTAGAAAGGGCCAGATTTTGTAGCTATTGAAGCGACTGAAACTCCAGCTAGAGACTAGAGACTGATCTAGAGCAGACTCGCGTCTTAAAGTCGTTTAGGTCGCGACAGTTGGACTGATGGTCAGTATATGTTGTATGCTATTTAGTGTGCGTATTGATGTGACGCTCTTGCAAGGGTAGGCCTGAATGGTTAGCATTCGTGCTAATCGAGGCGCGAGCGTGGACTACAGCCATGTTTACAGGTCCGACTCTGGAGACCACCACCTCACTTTTTCACTCAAACAACACCGTTTAAGATGAGATTAGAAATAACTTTATTTAACCTAAAATTCGTTTGTCATTAGAATGTTCGGTACAACATGAAAGAATGAAAGATAAGACGATAGAAAACAATAGACAAACAATAGCGCAAAACAGAATGACAAACGTACCAAAATAACTAATACTGAGTGTTTACGATTTATTGTGCTGTACTAGATCAGTAGTGCAAAATAGCTAAAGAAATTTCCAGTAATTTACTAATGACACTAAACAAACTTCATGAAACGACTTAGTTGGCAGGAAAGAGTTGCGCCAGAGTTGTACTATTTGTATAGTCTACTATGTTGTGCTGTTGTACCGTTTTTTATTTTATTGTTTTTTCTTTCTTTTGTACTGTGCTGCTGTGGCAATGCAAGCTTATCTGAATAGATTCAAGATTCAAAGCGTTTGTCATATGTACAGAAGTAATTGCTCTGTGCAACGGTATACTTCCTTTCCTTCCTGTCCACACACAAATGTAGAGTTTCGTTTAAGAAAATAAAAATATATACAGTAGAGAAAAAAAGTTAGTGACTGCTAAGTGTGTTATGCAAATATAGGTAAACTTATTTGAAAAATAAAATAAATGTGCAAAGGAGCAAAAAATTACAGTATGAGGTAGGTGGAGGGGATGTGCAAGAGAACTTGGTAGAAATAGAGCTGGAAAACCACTTAAATGATCAAGCAGGATTTGATTAATGCCTAAACGTTTTTCATGCTTGCTTTCTAACATTGTTTTGCAGATACGGCTTTGTGGAGTTTGAGGACACGCGTGACGCGGATGATGCTGTGTATGAACTGAACGGCAAGGAACTTTGCGGCGAACGGGTCCTTGTAGAGCATGCAAGAGGCCCACGACGGGACCGTGACCGTGACCGTGACCGGGACGGATATGGTGGGGGTTATGGGGGTGGTGGCCGCAGTAAGTTCATTCTAACGAGTTGCACACGTAAAGCCTTCTCCTTCCCCAGGTTCACGGATGAACCAGCCAGACGTAACATCTTGTTTCATTCGTCTTCTCAAGCCTCCCGTGCAGAACTGTGGAAAAGAGCTGTATCTGAAGAAATTGTTTTTCCCTTATTCTGACCAATGTCTTTCTCCAAATAAGGCAGAAATGGGGTGTAGTTACCTTGTCCCTCCAGTTTAAAATGTGGTTCCTTGTAAGTTGTGTAGGTTTGGCTTGCCTGAGGGAGGATGTTGTGCCAGAGGGTAGAAGTATTTATATAGTTAAAAATGAAGTAAGTTATAAATAAATTTGAAAGGATTGGTAACATGACAACGTTTGCATGTCAGGTGATGGCTGTACCCCAGTTTCTTGTACGTAAAGTAATTTTTTATTTTTTTTTTGCCTTTTGTAAATATGTACGTCAAGCCTCACTGGCATGTAAACAGAGGGTATGACGTGTGATCATGCTATGTGTATACATTTGAAATCAACATTAACAAAAGTCCTTGATGTTTCAATTTGAAAGAGTCCAGTGCGGGCTGAATCCGAGTCCATTGAGGCTAAGATGACTGCCTGTCCCGTTTGGCCTTGGCTTTCACCTTACAATGTGTGTGTGACCTTTGCCCTTTGACCCTTGGCTGACCTAACCGGAAGCCATGATGACAACAGCCTTTTGCCAATAGACCAGGGTGATGGTGAGGAAACCCATTGGTTTTTATGTTGAACGAAATATCGGAGAGGTTAATATGAAAGATGTAGCAGTCATCTAGTCTTAAACAAAAGAGCAATGGCCTCCGTTGCTTGGTCAAGGTAATACTTGTCAGCGTCTGCTAGTACTGGTTATTTTTCTTTAAGGTCAATTTCTTTTCTTTCTTTGGTTTTACTTAAACTTAGTCAGAGTATAGAGCCCAGGAGTGGACCTGTGACTGTTAATAAGTAGTAGTGCCATGATTTGGGTAACTAGTTGGTGCACACTAGTTAGTTAAAACATGCCTAACATGAGTCCGTGTTTTGTACTTGGTAGCACTCATCTTTTGGTCATGCATAACTAAACTGTGTGCACAGCCGCAGTCTGTATGTCTTGTAGGTCACTCAGTGGGCTCCATATCAGAACAGCAGAGTCAGTTAGGCTGTTGAATGAAAGTAGTAGTGCAAAATTAAGAGGGCGTGATTGAGTACATTCAGGAATTTCTGCCAAGGTTTTTTTTTTCCTTCTGTTCTTTTCCCTTTTCAAAAGATCATGTTAAAAATTTATCAGAGTATCTGGTGCTGAGGTAAACCGCAACAAGGAGTATTTCTGAAGCCTCAACGGAAGAAAAAGCAGATTTATATTCAGATTTATATTCATAAACATTCATGTACACTTAGGACAACCATTTAAGACTATCATTAAAAATTTTCCTGCGTGGCTCTGTGTGACCGTGCCTTTCCACTTTTGTCCAAAGGCAGTAGTGGCTACAGCAACAGGAGCCGCTCTGGTCGAGACAAGTATGGCCCGCCTGTACGCACAGAGTACCGGCTGATTGTGGAGAACTTGTCCAGTCGCTGCAGCTGGCAGGACCTCAAGGTAAATCAAGTGTAAGTCAACCCTTAAGCAGATAGTTTGCCAACATGGTTGTTCTAATTATGGCTTTATTTGATTTTTAGGACTTTATGCGCCAAGCTGGAGAGGTGACCTATGCTGACGCCCACAAGGAACGGACCAATGAGGGGGTGATTGAGTTTCGCAGTCACTCTGATATGAAGAGAGCACTGGACAAGTTAGATGGCTCTGATATCAATGGCAGGAAAATCCGTCTTGTGGAGGATAAGCCCAGGCGTCGACGCTCTTACTCCGGTAGTCGATCCAGGTGGGTGTCCACGACTGATGGTTTCATGTGTAGATTTTTACTTGCGTATTTTTAAATTGCTTGTCATAGAAATAACCGACCGAACTGTAGTATGGTAACCATAAGTGCCCTTCCTAACAGGTCCCGTAGCAGACGCCGCTCTCGCAGCAGGAGCAGGAGAAGCAGAAGCTCACGAAGCCGCTCTGGGTCACACTCTCGGTGAGGACTGAATCCTCCACCCCCCTGCCCCATTTAAAGTGATCATTTTAAGTTTTTAATTTGTGTATAACTTGAATCTTTGTCCCCCGCAACAGTTCTCGATCCCGCAGCAAGAACCGCTCCCGCTCCAGGTCCAGGAGAAAATCCCACTCAAAGTCTCCTGCCAAATCCCGTTCTAAGAAATCTCGTTCTCGATCCCACTCCCGGAAATCTCGCAGCCGCTCCACAAGCCACAAGTCCCGCTCACGATCTGATGCCCGCAAGTCTCGCTCTAAGAGTCGCTCTAAGAGTCTCTCAAAGCCCAAATCTGAGCGAGGTTCTCGGAGCCACTCTAAGGAAAATTCTGTGAGCAAAAAGTCTCGCAGCCGATCAGCATCCCCGATGGAGAATGGAAATGATGAACGGCCAAAATCAGCCTCGCGTTCTCCTTCTCCCCAGGAGGATCGCAACCGTTCCAAATCACCTAGCAAACGTTCCATGTCCCGTTCTCCTTCTCGATCAAAGTCCCGTTCACGCTCCAGGTCTGCCTCACAGGACTGAATGCCTTTTTCAGAATCTGGTAGAGGAGTTCAGCTTGCATCGATGCGTAACTAGTATTTTGAGGCTTTGGCCATTTCACAAAGCACTTCACCAGTGCTTCAGTGTAGATGCAATCACGAGGTTTCAACGTTGCATGAAAACAAAGGAGACATTTTGTAAATATCAGAAATGCATACCAGGCGATAAAGGAGTCAGCAGTAGGCCCCTCGGCTCCTTCACCTTTTTGTTTTTGTCTGGTCTGATTTGTTTTTTCCCCAAAATGCATTGCTTGTAATTCAGCTGTTTTGAATTGAACTACTTTCCTGTGCTAATTGGTATTAAAGGTTTGTATTGCATTGTTACCCTAAAGGGGAAGGATTTTGTGTGGCTGAAATCTGTATGGCTGCATAGGTACAGTTGATGGTCCTTGGCTAACATTTAACTTTCAGAAAGGCTGAGATAAAAAAAAAAACGTAAGTACATTTCACTGTACAGCAATTAAATGTGCTTGTTAATGCTTTGCTGTTTTTGAGAATCGCCTTTGATGCGTATCTGACCTTTCTTTCATGTGTGTCCTGGTTTCTTTTTAAGCTGATGTCTGAGTAATCTGCAGTGTTTTAGTTAAATAAACTTGATTTTTCTATTCTTTATGGAGGCTGGGTACTCTGTCTTGTCGTGGTCCAGGATGAGCTATGTTTCAACCTGAAGTAATCCAAAACCCCACACACCCCCACCCCTACCCAAAAAACACTTTTAAAAACTCCACTGAACTGTGGCAAAATGGTAAAGTATGAAATTGAACATTTATGCAATGATTGGCCAGCTGGTGACCTAGTGCTTAGACTAGACACTTTCCAATCATTAATAAACGTTTCTTATAACTTTTTCTGATGCCTACATATACAACCTATTGAGAACCACTAGCAAAAAAGCTCTCACTTGGACAGGAATTTGACTGCTGTAATTATCCAAGCTCGTCTCCTGACCAGTCACTCCTGTCATCAGAAGGTTGTTGATTTGAACTGTTAGTGGCACCACTGAGGAACCATTGAGCAGGGTACTGTCCATACACACTGCTGCCTGACGCTTCACTTGGTGAATGGGTTTAATGTCGAGCAGTTTTGTACTGTTCACACTGTTCTGGGGTGTTTTATGTATAAGAAATTGACACTTGCACATTACAGGAGTGTGGAACTAGCCTAGGGCTGGGCGATTAATTGAAACGTAATCGAAATCGACGTTCAGAATATGTAATCAATCAAAATTTTCCAAGTCGATAATCTTCCCTTTAAAAACACTACCGCGTGTGGGGTCACGTGACCCCGCGCCGTTATGTTACGTTATTCCGTCGACATGTTGAGCATGGAGAGCTTAAACACTGAGACAACTGAGCAACTTGTGAACTATGAGAGCAAACAAAAATAAATGTAAAAAAAATAATCGCTCATTAATCGTAATCGAGTTAAAATTAATCGAGATTTTGATTTTAGGCAAAATCGCCCAGCCCTAGTTCAAACTATTGTGTCCTCTGTTGCTCCATGGGTACTGTCCATGTCATTAATTATTCCAAATTGCTCTGGCAAGATGGCTGCCAAATACCTTTACGAAAAACATGTAAAGTTTAAAAGGTGTCAATTGTCATATGTAAGCACACCGCAGCACAAAATCCATTCTCTGCAAGTGAAGCGGTGGGCAGCCGAGAACACAGCACCTGAACAGCAGTGTCTGGGGATGATACCTTGCTAAAGAGTACATTAGTGGGGACAATAGCAATTCTGGGATTTAAACAAACAACCCTCTGATCATAGGAGTGACTAGTTATGAGATGAGCTTGGAGAATTACAGCCATCAAAGTATGTCGTGGTGGTGACCTTGTTTTCTGGTGACGTCATACTTGTCCAGGTAAGGTGTCCTAGGATCCATTTATTAATGGTTGGAAAGTGTCTGATCTTGGTTTATGCTATGTTTTTGTTTCTGTGGAATCCAGCACTTCACAAACATATCAAGCGTGTTGGACTGTAAAGCGTGGTTCCACAACGAACATTATTTTTAAGGTTTCTCCTTTTTGAACAAATTTTGTTCAAAATTAATACGTTTCCTGCAATGTGATAGCCTTAGGAGCATGCAAGATGTACCTGGAGCAGTGGTAAGTGTATAATGCCTGGGGAAAACAGATTATTTAATGTTTTTAGTTTATACTGTATTTGAGTATTGAGTTTTTGATGTAATGTGCTGGTTGTCATTGGCAACGCGTCCCTGGTTACTGTCCTCAGCAGTTACCCACAATGCATTATTACAGCTGAGGCTACAAAACAATGCTGCATTTTGAGGTAAAGTGTCATTATTTTGCCCTCTTTTCTTTACGTATTGCACGATTTTAATCGACTCTTTTATAATACGACCTAGTTTATAAGCAACAGGTTTGTATCAGTCGTCCCGTTTGACGATTTGCTGATATTTTCTACCTTTTTTAGTGAAATGCGGCTAAGCTGCTAACTGGGTTAGCTGTCACCGTTAGCTCCGGAGTTTGTTTATTAACTTAATAAATGTGGTAAATTAAGTTTAACGACTCATTTTATTTATTAAAGGTAGTTTATTTTCTAAGATTACAAGTCTGCTGGGTAGTAAATGCCTTAATGCCACGTTTTCATGCTTCAGTTGTGATGCTACACTTCTGAAAAACACGAAGAGAATTAGGCTAAACTCCTAACTAACTAGTTTAATAAGAATAATAATCTGTTCTCACATTGCAGCGTCCATATTTTTAAAAACAGTAAAGTATCATAACTGAATAATGAAAGAACAGATTGTATTGTTATACTGGCAAATGTTGTATGGGTATTAATAAATGTCATTTAAGTTCAACGACTCATGCTGTTTACAATTCGAATAAATTATTCTCCATATTACACTAAATTATACCCCAGTATAATTATGAAAGTAATCAGTTTTTGTTTTATCTATGTTATTAGTATGTTTTTAAAAACATAAGTTTAGTAACTGAAGCGTGAAAACATGGCATGGAGAGGTTTTACTACACAGCATTATTTAATAATGCTAAATTGTAAACAAAATGAGTCATTAAACTTGTATTACCAAATGTATTAATACTAAAATTACATACCCAGTATACATAAAAGACACTGGACTTGCTGTATACTAATGTCAAAAAATTATACAACTGACAGCCATGCCACCTCTGGCCAGATCAGAGTCAGTTATTACCTTCATTACTTAATATTACACATGAGTGCAATATCTTGCTCCAAACTATAAACAGCATTTCTGTATATAGCATAGCGAAAGTAACCATTCTGTGACTATTCCTCTGCATTTAACCCATTCACCAAGTGAAGCAGCAGGCAGCCAGGAACACAGAGCTAGGAGAGCATTGGTAATGTGTGGAGACGATACCTTGCTCAAGGGTACCTTAGAGATGCAGAGCAGTCTTGAGAATTTAATCCACAACTTTATGCTACCAGCTGCCCTATGCATTTTCATGAGTTTCTTTTTTTTCTACAGATTTTTAAAAATTTCTTATCTCTTTGTGTATTTGCAGTCATTACATAAGCATTATCCTCTGGGATCAGTAATGTTTTATGATTCTGGATAACAAGAATAATCTGTTTTTTCATGCTTCATTTACGATACGGGACACTGCAGTGAGAGAACAAACCATTCTTGTTATTATACCTGGGATTTACTATGGGGAATGGAATGATCAGTAATGGCTACAAACATTTTGTTTTCACGCTAAACTCCTGTATTCTACTACCCAGTATAATAAGAATAATTTGTTGTCTTTGTCCATGTTTTTTTAAGTATCATAACTGAAGCATGAAAAAGCAAGTTCTTGTTATGATCCTAAATACCCCAGTATAATAACAAGAATCATTTGTTCTTTCGTTGCAGTGTCTATGTTTTTTTTTTTTTTTTAAGTATTGTAGCTGAATCATGAAAGAACTGATTATTTTCATTACTGTACCGTGGTATATATTGTATTGTTATTGCTACAAAGTTGTAGTTGTTTAACACTAAGCTCCTGGATTTTATAGTGAAGCTATAGTGATCTAAAGATGAAATTACATGTGTTTGGCAGATTTGTGTCCTCAGATAGCGCAGCCAGCTCCCAAACACAGGATGGACAAAGAGCCTCGGAACACGGTGATTTTCAACTCATCCAAAAGAGAGCTGTTCACTGCCAACAGTGGTTACAAGTCCCTGCAGAAGAGATTAAGGGCACAATGGAAGATTCAAAGGTAATTCAGAAATTCATGTGATTAGGGGCTAAAATCTTGGCATACACCAACTTTTAGCTCAAATACGAAACAGATTCTGGGTATAGCATGATCCTATGGCTCTCATTCATTCCCACAGCCACTTTTATTCCAGCTGTGCTGTGTTAACTACTCAATTTCCATGTTTTAGCATCAAAGAAGAGCTCACGGCAGAGAAGCTTCATGGTGTGAAGCTGTGGATAACTGCAGGTCCTCGGGAGAAGTTCACAGCTGCTGAGGTGTGCTAATCACTTTTGTAGTGGCCTGGCTTGTGCTGTGCTGTCATCAATAGTAGTGTTACAAGAGAATTTAAATCATTCTGTACTTTGTGTAGAATATGCTTTTGTGCTAATTTGTGGGGTAATTTTTTCTGTACAGTTGGAAGTCCTGAAGCAGTATTTATACAGTGGTGGAAATGTTCTAGCGATGCTTGGTGAAGGAGGAGAGGTCAAATATGATACCAATATAAATTTCTTCCTGGAAGAGTTTGGAATATTAGTCAACAGCGGTGAGCAAAACAGCATACAGTTCATAAACAGTTGTGTGACTGTGGTGGTGTATTTAATGCACTTCATGTTAACCAATATGCCACAATAGGATAAAACAAATACCTTTTTTTCCCTCTGCAGATACTGTAGTGAGAAATGTATACTACAAGTATTTCCATCCCAAAGAAGCACTTGTGTCCAATGGTGTTCTCAACAGGTCTTTCTTCAAGTCTAAAAGCCATTAAGACCATTTTAAACATGAAACACAGATCACTCACTGTTAAAGCTAAGAAGCATAGCAATGTTTATGCTAATGAATTCATTGTTTCTTGCAGGGAGTTCAGTCGTGCGGCTGGGAAAGCGGTAACAGGGATAATTGAAGACGAAAGTGTTGGAAATAATGCACAGTAAGTACTTACCGAATGAGTGTCTAATTCTGAATTAGTGCCTTAAAAACAAACACCTACATCTTTTATATCTTAATGTTTTAATTATGCTTGCATTTTGTACAATTCCATTTTAATGCCAGTGGTCATGTGGGTGAGTGTTTCAGGTGTAGTAAAGGTTGCTATACCTCTTAAAAACCTATTTACAAATGCATGATTCATTTTAATATTTAGGCACATATTTCTTCAGGCAGCATTATAACAAACATCTGATTAATTATATTTCTGTATATTTAAATTGTGTTATACCTTATTTATAGTTGTTTAATCATCCGTATGCCTTAAGCTCTTAGAACACCCACTGCTTTCTCTTTATGTATACATCAAGGTTGTTAGGGATACTCACAGCACACTGTAAGACATTTGTGACTGGTTAGAGAAATCATTTTCATGTTGTAGCCCACTGCATCTGTATTATTATGGCCAAAATGAACAATTAGATTAGCAAATGATGTGTTGTACAACCTTACTTTCTATGCTCTTCCATAGCTGACTAGTGAAACATTAGATCATTTTGCAGTTGTGATTATGTGCTTATTTGCTTCACACAGGGCCCTCACATTTGTGTATCCATATGGAGCTACACTAAATGTCATGAAGCCTGCTGTAGGTGTCCTGTCCACTGGCTCTGTATGCTTTCCTCTCAACCGACCTGTTCTGGCCTTCTACCAAGTTGCAGTAAGTGCATGTTGCAGGTTCTCTCTTGCAGTACATCTGTGTGTTCACTGTCAGTAGCATATTTAACGTTGTTCTTTGTCAAATTCATGTTCATCTTTCTCTTTGTTTAAATAAAGAATGCAGGCAAGCTGGCTGTGCTGGGCTCGTGCCACATGTTCAGTGACCAGTATCTGGACAAGGAGGAAAACAGTAAAATAATGGTAAACTTTAGTGATAAAGTATTTTCCACAGGGCTCAGAAAAAATCCAAATCCCAGCATTACCAATGTAATTTATTGAAAATAATATGGAAAACTGTTATGCAGAGCAGTTTGTATTAATATGACCTTTCACATGCACATATCATTTTTGGAATTTTACTGTATGAATCTATAACATATAGCTACAAAGTAGAAGATAATAATTTGCCAGAAAACCAAATTAGCAGACTAACTTAAAAATGCATAGACATCCTTACATGACCAGTGTTGGGTAAATTACTCAAAAAATGTAATTAAACTATTGATTACTGATTCCACACGGGTAACAGCAGTGTTGTGCCATTACATGCTGAAAAAGAACTAGTTCAAAGTTCAGTTCATTCAAAAAAAAAAAAAAAAAGGACTAGTTCAATATTTATTTTTATTTTGCACAAAGTACACATCTGTCATACCACTGAACAATCACAGACGTAAGTTAAATTAATAAAAAAACAATTTTGAGGTTGAGACTAGATCTTACCACTTAAGCAACATGGACAAAATGAGGTGATTTTATTAGGAAATTGTATTCAGACAATACTAATGTAAACAAAACATGTCTGCCTAAAGTTACGTTAAGTTACTTGAAAAAGAATCAAATTACAGTAACGAGTTACTGCCCAACACTGTTCATGACACAGTAACTATTACCATTTCTGATTATTTCTGTATAATAAGAGAACGTGTTCCACCTGGTACTTAGTTTTGTTGTTATTTTTGTGGTGCAGGATGTTGTGTTCCAATGGCTTATGACTGACAACATTCATCTCAACCAAATAGATGCAGAAGACCCAGAAGTGAGTTTTTTCTGTATTATTTGGAGATTTTAATCTTTTTATTCAAATTTTAATGGTTTTCCTCTCTTTACTGACATTGTACTTACTTAAACAATTTATATGCTGCCATAGACATCGTAAACTTGAGTACAGCTTGTTCAATCAGAAGGACTTCCTTTATGTGGGTCAGCAAACAGCCGGCAAGCATAGATTTGCAGATGAATATGGAATAGTTTGTGATGAAAAAAAAATCAAAGAAAGATAGAAAAGTACATCAATTTATATCAGAGTACATGGATAGTGTAAAGCACTGAGCTTATGTCTGTTGAGCTTATGTCGGTAAGCTAATACGATCTGTAGTATTTGTGTCTGAAATACTGTATCTTTACTAAAATATCAGCAAAATAAAGTGTCTCTTACACAAGACTAGGAAATGAGAGAGTAAGTCAATGTATAAAATGTAGTGGTGGGCCATTATCGGCTTTAACGTGAGACTTATCGGGCGATAAAAAAAAAACGTTAATCTATTCATAAAGTTGGGTTGGGAGCTGGGTCTATACTACGCAAGCTATGATGACTTTCACCATGATATTTTAGCGCGGATGTATACCTAACCAAATTGCACTGTAGGGGGCGAGAATGAGTCTTTGAACCTGTGTGTATGCCTACTGTGAAATTACCACATCAAACGTGACGTGCTAACATGGATGCAGCTATGAAGCCGCC
>JBBPDB010000134.1:10338124-10355774 GCA_037974465.1 Brachypetersius altus
TAGATCTTTAAGTCCATCTCATGAAAAATCGGAGCAGAAACAAAGGTGTTGCGTTTATATTTTTGTTGAGTGTACATAAACATTATAACTGTTTGCAGTAATGCAGCTTTAACACAGCATTCCTGCTCTCTGTCCTTAATATTGTATTTACAATCCAGGCCAGAGTGGGACTTGATTTCAGACTGAGAGTTACATTGCTGTCTTTAGCAGCATTCAAAAGGGTCTGGTTTTACATGGGGAAGGGAATAATGTAAGTTTTCTCAGTGATTTTTTGGTCACTGAATGGTCTGTTGTCATGTCCAGGGCCTACAAGCAGTTGAATGTGAAGCATGAACCGCTCCAGTTGATCACACCTCAGTTCGAAACGCCACTGCCGCCTCTACAACCAGCTGTAAGACGCTTTCTCATACAATGGTCTTATTGAACTCCAACACTCTTGCAGCTGTTTTACTCTTTTTACTTATTATTCTTGTATTCATTTTAACATTTAATTATAAACATACTGCTTCCAACTTGTCTGCTCAGGTCTTCCAGCCTGCCTTTAGGGACCTGCCCCCACCAATGCTGGACCTTTTTGACCTTGATGAAACCTTTTCATCAGAGAAAGTGCGCCTAGCTCAGCTCTCAAACAAATGTAAGTTCACAGGTGTGACATTCTGTATGGACATGACTGGTACACTGCTCTTTTGAAAGTTTTCAGACTATGGTTCAGCCCAAATCATGTGTTGATTCCCATAACCCTAAATGCAGTTGATCAACCAAGAAGTATGGCTACTATTGTAGCTAAAAAATATCTGAAAATCTAAAAATGGTCGTACATTGCTTAGCTCAAATTAGTTTCAGCTGGGTTATAGCACAAACATCTCAGCGAGTCTAAAGGCACAAAATAGGAGTAATATAAGCCTCCTTTATTAGATACATTAACCATGTTTCTCCTGTATGAAAGTAAGGAAGCAAAGTCGACACTAGACTAATCTTGACTAATAAGGGTATTTGGGCCAAATGGTGCTTTTAATCCCCTGAATATAATTTAAATGATTCCTTATAGGTACGGACGATGACCTTGAGTTTTACGTGCGGAAATGTGGAGACATTTTAGGGGTTACGGGAAAGCTGGACAAAGAGAAGAGGGATGCCAAACACATCCTGGAACACATCTTTTTTCAGGTGGTGGAATTCAAAAAGCTGAATCAGGTTGGTCCAACACACATGAAAGAGTTCTGTTTTGGCCGTTATTGCTCTGAAAGTCTTTTTATGGAAAAGTATTTGTTAAAATTGATGTGCACCTGTTCCCTTCTCTAGGAGCATGATATCGACACTACACAAACAAGATTTTCCCCATATTGAAGCTGGAAAGTATGGGACAGTGGAGGAACACAAGCAAGAGGAATGTGTGCGAAATTTGTTCATGGATTAAAACAAAAAAAAAAATCATCTGACAGATTTTTTTTTTACCAAATGGCCCGTGTCGCGGGCCCATACCACCTTGGCCATGCATCAAATTTTAACGCTGTTGTCCATTATCCCCCAAGCCCCTAGTTGAGACACTACACACCTGCCAATTTCACCACAAACTAAATGGCTTGCTATTATCGCCCATTTCATTAAGCCAAGCCCATCTCCACTTATTCTTTACCAAATTGTTGATATCCGACACATCTGTGTCTTCATTTAACAGAAACGCATCCATGTGTAACCAGATCATAAGCTCTCGCAGCACCGGCCACTGTCCTGAATCTTGAGCTTCTGAGTTTTGATTCGTTTATCTATTTAAGCAATGTCTATTCTTCACTATTTTCTGATCTATTTTAGCTACTATTAGCAAACAAGAGACTTCATGAAACCACTGCATCAATCTCAATTAACATTTAGTGCCCTCCGTTGATGGATTTCAGTCATAGCAACAGAAAACTTCAATCCATGGATTTGTTGGATGTGTCTGGACATGGACTCAGCTGGTAACAGAACATATGCTAAAGGTCCCAGTCAGGCTGTTGACCTACGATCTATTATTATGTATCAACATATGGTAATGTATACATTCAATTCCACCTCACTTAACAGTCTTTGTTCCCACTCACTGCAAGGCCCAGTTATAATGGAGCTGAATGCATCTTCTTTTGGTATGGAGGCTGTTTTATTCATGCCTGATTTGAAGAGGAGTTTGCTATAGAATGTGTTTCCATGTTATATTAAATATATTTTTACTTTGTGCACATTTAACCCATATTTAATATACATGTGCACATGAGTTCAGCAGGGTGACATTTGTAAAGAATTAACTTTTTTATACTTAAATACAGGTTATAATTAGGTAGGTGATTGTGAGACATGGATAATTTGTGTTTATAAATGCTGAGGATCCATTTATAACAAGCCTCAAATGTAACTCATAGAGCTTTGCCTCAGTTTCCAAGTAAAGGTGTTTATTCAAAATTTTACTGCTACTTTTGTATGAACTTAAATCTTATATGTGCACATATGTTTTAGATATGCATGTTTTCATTAAATTTTTATACTCCAAATCATGAATCAATGCCTTAAATACACTTTATTTCCAAGTACAAAAAAAAACCAAAAACATTTACATTGTTTTGTGAAGAATCACTCCATAGCTTGTGCAAAACAAAATCCAGAAAACAGCACAATAACCAAATTCATTTCCCTATACTTTTATCAGGCAACAGAGTATCCGTTCACAGCTAGTTACAGTTTTTGCAGCATGTGATTAGATAGCCAGGTTTCTGGACAGACTCTTCTGCTGTTCCTCTGCAAGATCAGCCTGGCCCAGGTTTGAATCCTGGAATGTGGGTTCACTACATGATCTCGGATACTCCCCCAGGGCTGATTTACCCAGCGGCGTCCCTGACCAGATCAATGAGGAAATCTCTGCTAAGGTTGGGGGAACTGACTGGTAACTGGGGCTCCATATTAATCCCAACTTGCTGGACTCAAGGTTCATCTTCGGGCTCTCCACAGAAGGACTGATGCGCGAGACTTCCCATGAAGGGTGGGAAGCAGTCAGATCAATGCAAGACAGGTTCAGTGAGCTAACCAGGGTTGGCTTTTGGAAATGTACTCTCTCATAAGGTGTGGAGGACTTGCCTTCTAACAGACTGGACTGGCCAGTAGTCAAAGTGCTACTTGGAGACCGAGACCCCTTGCTGGGGGCATTCAAAGGTGATAAAACACCAGAGTGATTCAAAGAAGCTGGTAGGGCAGGACTGGTTGCTGAATACTCCACAACAACATCCAAGGGTGGCTTCAGATCTGCTCCTTCAACGGACAAAGCAGACAGGCTATAGTTTGTAACAAAGCCTCTGTCCAAATCTGACAAATACTGACATTCATAGTTCTTAGCCCCACCTGTAGAAATGAAAAGAAGCAGCTTAGTTTTTGGATCTTTAAAAGTAAAAAATAGCCACACTGAGGAAGGGACCATACTCTTGTCATATTACCACATATATCAAAGTTTTGGGATCCTACACAACATGAGTAAAGAAAACCACACCGAGGAAGAGATCATGGAGTTATTTACCAGCCCAATCATACTCTTCCTCAATGGTTTCTTGCAGGATTGGTGCTTAAATCACCTCCAGCTTGTATTTATAGACCTGCTTGATATTCCCCCTCACTGTTTTTTCTTACGTTGGTCAATTCAAAATCCCCCTGCTGATGCAGTTAAAGATGCTTGTAAAGTAAATTCACAGACATTTCTACATTTACTCTCATTATCCACTGCCTTGTTGGTGATTCGAAGTTTCTGTATCTTACATTACAAAAGACACACTGAGAAAGAGAGAATTAGAGGAGTGTCATATTTGCCAGCTACACCATGCTCCTCCTCCATGATTTCTTGCAGGGTTAGATAGCCTTGCATGTATAGGCCTGCTTGATTTGGTCTTTTTTTCCCCCGTTTCACTGTATTACAAACGTTTGGTCAATTCAAAAATCCCCAGGATGTGCAGTTGATGCAAGTCACTTAAAAAAGTAAATACACTTCACAACAGTTCTACACTGGATATTATAATAATAGCTATTGTTCTTTTTGTCCACTGCCTTATTGGTGATCCAAAATTTTGGATCTTACACTACAAAAATTAAAGACACGCCATTACTCGAGTGTCATATTTACCAGCTCCAACACGCTCTTCCTCCATGATTTCTCGCAGGGTTCGTCCTTAATCACCTCCAGCTTGTATTTATAGACCTGTTTGATTGGGTCTTTTCCCTCTTGTTTCACTGCATTACAAATTTTGGCAAAATTCCCCAGCAGATTCAACAGATGCAAATCGCTTAAAAATGCGTATTTCACACAACCTTCTACACGTGCTATTATTATTATTGTTATTTTAATACTGGTATTATTAGTTTCCACTGGCTTGTTGGCGTTGGTGCGCATGCGCGTGACGTCACTCCCGGGAAAGCGCGCAGTTTTTGAGATTTTTCACAGCTGGGCTGTGTATTCGGGCCACTGCGAGTTTAATCCGTTTTAACTAAATTAATCACAGCCCATGATGCAAATGCTCGAGTTGATCCACTAAATATCCAGATTTCGAAGAAATCGACAGGTTTGTGCTACAGACAGGTTAAACTCATTCCTATGGAAACGTCCTGCTCCTGGGCGCGCGGGTAAGTAAACTTTTAGAGAAATCCTCTGTTTATGCGCATTAAAAACATATTTTTGGCTCTTTGTTAAGCTCTAATATAATAAAACATATAGGGACCTGTCTAATTCCAATGAACTCTGCCTGTAAAAAGAGTTTCGCAGTAAAACACAAGCCCCGCCTAAAAAATAAGAATAGCTTTGCTCTCTGTTAGTAACATCACTCCAACCATCCTGTTTTTGTGCAACTTGCTATCTAAAATACACGTATATTTACATTTTGTCCTGTCTGCACACTCATTTTTTGTAACTAAACCTAAAAATAGTCTTATTTTCCTCCTTTAGCTGCATAGCTGTAGCTTTTAGCAGGCTAGTGAGATGGTCAACAAAAGAAAGTCTAAGATAAACAGACTTCTGAAATATTAAAGGTGAAGTCTTACCTTTAACTCTACAAATGAATTAAGCGTCTAATGAATGTTGCTTCCCACATGAGCTTGAAGAAACCAAAGTTATGAGGTGTAATCACTCGGAAGTAGTGGTGTTTTGGAGTTTATTTTATTTTGAGGTACATTTTTATGTAAATTTTTTCCTAAACTGTTGTCTTGGCCATGTCAAACTGCTGGGTTATGGTAGTGTTAATAAAGGTAATATAAGACAAATGGTGTCAGTACAAGTCAACACATTGTTGCCAGCTCCTGATGGCCACATGTTGGTGTTTGCCCTCGTGTTCTCTCTCCTGTTAACAAGACTTTCCTGATTTGTGTGTGTGTGTGTGTCTGCAGGGAGGACATGGATGGCCAGGACACTGATTCTGATGTCGCAGACCAAAAGGACTTTGGAAAAGTAAAAGTGAAGTGGATGCAGGAAGAGGTGAATTAGTGTTGACACAAAAGTGATGTGATTAGATTGCCAAGTTTCTGGACAGACTCTTCTGCTGTTCTTTTGTAAGATCAAAACATAAAATATAGGTCATATTTCATATTGTTATTGTGTCTTTCTGTGCGTCTTTGAAGTCATAACATAAGCTATTTCCTCTGGGATCAATAAAGTTTTCTGATTCTGATAGGCCAAATGATTTGCAGCCATTTTCCTCCAAAAGCAAGTGTGACAAGTGAAATGTAACATTGCTGTGAGAATTTGATTGATTTCAGCCTGATTGGTTCTGGATTACACATTCTACACAAAATTAGAGAATGGCGCTCCATCATTTGAGAGAACAATGTTCCACAGCTGAGTGCCGGGGGCTTTATATCTCATTAGTTTACACTTTCATTGGACATAGTGTCACTGGGCTCATGTGCAGTTTTTCGATGAAGCTTGTGTGTCTGTTCACTAATGTACCCGACAAAATAGAAAGTGTCCACAATTTTCTGGAAATAGTGTTTTTGTTCAGCTAGGTTTGCGTCCTTGTAAACTAGAACTGCCCAATCATATTCCAAGATATTGGGTGTGGAGATGAAGAAAAACAACCAAATAAGAGCTTTTTATCACACACACCCTTTCTTTAAAGTGTTAAATATCAATGTGTAATACCAGACTTGTCTCTTTTGTTTGTTTTCCAGGATGATAATCTACGAACGCTGGTTCAGAGCTTAGGAACAGCCGACTGGAAATACATTGCCAGTTTTATGCCAGTATGTCTTGCTTCAATTCTGTTTCAAATCTGTAGGTATCTTATAGTGCAGGACTGAGCTGGATTAGCTTTAAGCTGAAGTAGCATAAGCAAGATGGCTTTCTTTGTCAAAAGCCCACTTTATTGAGATCAGTGAATTTAGTCGGTATTAACATGTATGTATTGTTCATCAGAATCGATCTGAACATCAGTGCCAGCACCGCTGGTATAAAGTGTTGGATCCTGACCTTGTCAAAGGGCCTTGGACTAAAGATGAAGATGAAAAGGTAAGACAAAACATAAAATCTTGTAAACGCTGGTAAATGGTCCTTAAGCCTAAATAATTTTGACCATCTTTCAGCCATCTATTAATCACATTTGCAAAGTATAGTGACATGCAAGGGCATTTTCTTATGGTGTCCCTTCAAATGGTGACCATAGTCTGAGCAAATAAAGACTATGCATTCCAAAAATATTATACTGTTTACCAGTTTTGCATTGCTGTCAGATCAAAGCCTCACATCTCCAACATAAGAGGGAAAGAAAAGGCTAAACTTTATTTGAGCTACAACGGGTTCTTAGAGGTGCTTTAGAGATACTAGGCTACTTTGTTGAGCAACATGAATGATGGAACAATCTTTATTTAGTATAACATACAGTAGAAATATAAATAAATTCTGCCCTGACTCAATGCCCATCGTCGTGTGGTTCTGGCAGAATTATTGCCAGCATAGAAAGAAATCTTGCCCATATGTGGACAGTGGTTCGTCTTGCCCATGTAAATTGGTTAAGAAGAGGCTTAAGCGGTGGTATGGGAGTTTCCTCATACAGTGTGGCTTACTGTTGTAATTCTTGTGCTGCTAGGTAATAGAACTGGTGAATAAATATGGTAACAAGCAGTGGGCCATGGTGGCAAAGCATTTGAAGGGCCGTCTGGGGAAGCAGTGCCGTGAGCGCTGGCATAACCACCTGAACCCGGATGTGAAGAAGTCCTCCTGGACTGCAGAGGAGGACCTGATTATCTACAAAGCCCACTGTGTGCTGGGCAACCGCTGGGCTGAGATTGCCAAACTGCTCCCTGGAAGGTAAGTGATAGGAAGACTACTCTTGTATATGAATCTCATGTCATTTAAGTGTTATGCAAAGCTTATAGTTTCTTTTAAAACCTCGTTTGTGAGAGAATTTAAAAGAAACTTCTCAGAGTTACACAAATGTATAAACTTCTCCCCTAAATGTAGTCTGGTTTGTGAGAGATCTCACAGTTGAGTCACGAGGCTAATGCAGAGAATACATAGTGCAGGGGTGTCTAAACTGCGAAGAGCCCATGTGCATGCAGGTTTTTATTCCAACAGAGCAGACACTCATCTGGTCAATTCAATTAAACAAGTGGAAACAGATGGGATCCTGCGGCCACACCAGTCCTTTTGAATACTCGGATAGAAAATATATTGCATGTACACTTATGTTTAATGTGGTTACAATCCATCTCTGACCACCTCTAAATGAAATTTGAGTGATCTGATCGCCCAGAATGCCAGTTGATGTAATCCGTAAGCAGCCTGTCAGAAACCACATAAGCAAGTTCATAACTTTTTCGCTGCATTAGTTTCTGACATAGGGAGACCCAATAAGGTGGCAAAGGTTAACAGTGCATTTACTATTCTGTACTATTTTTTCTTTTTTATTCTTAGGACAGACAACGCAGTGAAAAATCACTGGAACTCCACCATCAAGCGAAAGGTCGAGACGGGCTATTATGATGGGGTGGAAACGACTTTCCATGTTGTGCAGCATCCTGAACCAGAAAAGGTTATAGTTCAGCCGAAGATGGAACCACAGGTATGGTTCCTAGCACTCTTGCATCTAATGTTTCACAAAATTTAAAGTAAAACGTTCAGTATAACTCAGAATGGTAAAGGGCAAGTTACATGTTATATTTTTCTTGTATTTTTTTTTACTTCATAAGCAATGCTTGCATATAAATACATACCAGTTGGTTATATAATGTTTCACTCCAGAATCAGATTCGGAACAAATGCAAGATAATGGCCTTTCAATTGGTTTCTGTTTCCATGGAATTCTGGAAATTTGCCTGGTCTGTTTTAAATTGGTTTCTTAGTAACTCTGAAACACTAAACAAAAGATCTTCTTTATAGTGCCCTAATTTAACAGTCACGGGCAAACATGATCTCCACAGTACATCAGATGATTTATTGTTACACAGCTAGCAGGTAGTTTAGTAGCATGCTGTTTCAAGTAGTTTTTTCATGATTGTTATTGATGTTTCTGTGTATTCTCTGTAGGAGTTTTGCTGCGCTGAAGCCAGTGAACATCTCCCTGTAGAAGTGGTGACCGAGGTAAAGCAATCTGCTTTTGCTGACTAAAAGCAAAAGTATAGTTTGGCAAAAAAATACTTCTTACCCTAACTGTAGTTGATCAGCCCAGACATGTATTATGTATGACATCCTGCTATGTATACAAATGAACTGTAATATGTCATGGCAAGTAGTAACTTTACCTGAATTTTTACTTTTGTCCATTTTTGTTTTTAACAGCAAGTTGCTAGGCATCATGTACACTGCAGGCCTACTGTAGTGTGCTTAATGCCGATCTGTTAGATATAATCTTCATTCACTGACTTGTAGCTCTAGTGTAAAACTGAAAGAACTTTTTTTCCCCTAAAATTGTCACTTTATGCTTTGTCTGGGAATAAAAGTTTTAGCATAGAGCTTAATTTTGTTGTTTGTTTTTGTTTCAGGGTTTTGTACTAAATTAAAACATTTTCTGCCTCCAGGTGTCATTTGACCCTTCACAGCAAAAAGTTGAAACTGTTCCTGTTAGTTCAGGATCCCCTAAAGGGCCCCAAACTCCAGCAACCCCTGAAAGTGAAGCAGACAGTGTTGGGAACTCAAGCGTCTCAGGCTGGGTTGCAGATGGCTCAGGCTTTCTTTCCCCCTCGGCAGCGCCTGTTCTGAAGGAGGTTATGGAGCTGATGGATGGGGTGTGTTCATTTAAATGTCTGTTTTGAAGGGGAGCCGATGAAAGGGTGTGTAATGGTATTCTGTAGTAGTCATCTACCATGAGCTGACTTATGTGCAATTTAAGCTTCAACCTGGACTTAATTGTACTGTAAACCCGGAAATACAATCTGGAGATGCAGACAGAGTATTAAATGCCAAATGGTGGTGCATCATGATCTAGCACACAGGTGTCCAATTCCATTCCTGGAGGGCCGGTGTCCGGCACATTTTGGTGACTTCCATGCTCAGAAACACCTGCTTCAGCTTGCTAGTTAATTGCCAGGTTTAGTGAATGTGTTTGAGTAGTTGAACCCTTAAACTATGCAAGACACCGGCCATCCTGGACCGGAGATTGACACCCCTGATCTAGCACATGGATCTTTATCTTTGATATAAGATTTAAGATTGAAGTGACACTTTGGCTGATATGAAAATTGAATGTATCCTTTGTCACATCTATTGTAAACATGCCTTCTCGCCTTTTACAGTGAGTGTACGACAGGCAAGGTGAAATATGTGTAGTTATGTATTTATTAGCTTATATTAGCTTTATAACCATTACAGCCGTATATATTTCTTTGTGACAGGAGGATTCACAGTCGCACAAAATTATCATTTTCCTTTTCAATGAGCAAAGCTGAGGGATGTATATTAGAATCTTCCCTATTGGATAATGTATTAAACTGTAGTTTCAGGCCGAAATGCTGATGTGAACTTGTATGTGTAGTTGACTATGCTGGTTTTATTCCTAGATGGGACCTTTTATAAGGCAAGTTTCTCATTAGCAATAATCTCTATCCTTATTTCCCTGCAGGACCTGGAGGGTTGGTGCAATTTGGCTGACTTTGACCTGCCGGAGGAAAGCCAAAGTCCAGAGGTTTTACAGTTCCGGTTGGAGGGAAGCGCTCTACAGGAGCTCAGTAAAGGCAGTAAAGGAGAGTTAATCCCAATTTCTCCAGGTGGGGCCACGCCCCCTTCCATCCTGAGCCGCCGCACCCGCCGTCGAATTGCCCTGTCACCAGACCCTAATGACTCCATGACCCCCAAAAGCACTCCTGTGAAGATACTCCCCTTCTCTCCCTCACAGGTAATAATTGATTCATACCTTGCTGGTGTTTTTGTGGTGTTTTATCTATGACTGCGCTTAAGCTCTATTTTAATGGTTGCGGCTAATCTTAAACTTGTAGGATGACATAAGAAATATCCGAAATAAAATTGACACTTTCAAAGTGAAAAAACATCCATTTGCCATATGTGTTGTACAGATGATTTACCTAAATTAAACTATTATGTGCTGGTTCTTAAACTAGTGCTCAGGGACCTCTTGGATGGTCCAGAAATTTGCTCCAAGCTAACTTTTAACACTAAATTGATTGGGGACTAGTCAAAGCAATAGAGCATGACCGCCGACTTCTAGGGTGGCCAGAGTCCAGCCACCTTCATGATATTTTTGCTTGCTGAAAAGTTGGATCAGGTGGGGGGTTTTTTTAAACATGGAAATCACCAGTCTATAGTCCGAGCAGTGGAACTGGGCTTTTTGGCCACTTATATTAAATATTTTGAACACCCTTGCTCATGTTTTGTTGAAGTACAAACAAGTTAGGACCTCCTCATCAGTGAACACACTTAAATATGGCCTTTTTCTGCACACTTCTGTTTTTTTTATTTAACAATGTCAGGGGTAAATGAAGTTTCAATGTGCCACTTTAGATGATGCAAAGAAACAATGTGCATCGAATATGTATATATGCAAATATGTATGTATATGCAAAAGTTCTACATACTTATTTGTTTGTTTCCAGTTTCTCAATTTATGGAGCAAACAGGACACACTGGACTTTGAGAATCCCTCTCTCACATCTACCCCTGTGTGTAACCAAAAGGCAATTGTTACCACGCCTCTACACCGTGATAAAACTCCCCTTATACAGAAAGAGAACTCTATGTATGTTTATTATTATTATTATTATTATTATTATTATTTTCTAGTACAGCAGATAGATATGGCTAATTAAAGGAACTTGAATATAAAGGACTTAATTTTCTTTCCCTGTTTTTAGATTTATCACCCCAAACCACAAGGCTGATCTGGACGGCACTCCCCGCACTCCGACCCCATTTAAAAATGCCCTGGAGAAGTATGGGCCCATACGGCCTCTGGTAGGGAAATGTCAATTTAGTAAATGCTACAGGCTTTAGTCCATGAAAAGACTGTTATATGAGTAACTCTTATTTTGTCCCACAGCCTCCAACACCTAACTTGGAAGAGGACCTTAAGGAGGTCCTTCGCAGCGAGGCAGGGATTGAACTCATTGTGAAGGATGATAGTCCACCTGAGAGGAGACAAAAACAAGTGGTCAGTGGGAGGCAGATTATCTCATTAATAAGATCAAGTGATCAGCATTTCAGGATAGGAGTGTTTTTAATTTTTCAGTAGAATATAATGAGATCTGAATAAAGCCATAGTTTAGTGAAAAATCCTTTCCCTTTGTCAAGATACAGTCTGAGATTTGTTTATTTAACCTCAATGAAGAATTTCCTCAGAGTGCATTGTAGTCAAGGAATAGATGTAAACTGTCTCACTGAATGTATTTAGGTGACTTGTAGCTCTAGTGTATGTTTTTGCCTTAGAAGCAGCCAGGGATCTGACCCTTGTGTTCATGATTTTGTTTTGTCACTGTCCTCAGCACCGACCACCCATGAAAAAAGTCCGCAAATCACTGGCCCTGGATGTGTTGGACTGTAACGACCCTGGCCCCGCTCGACGCCAACACTCTAAACCCACTACCAAACACAGTACAAAGGTATGAAAGTGTTTGTGGCTGTATATGACTCTTGTGTTTCAGTGTGAAAAGAGTGTAGGATGAGTTTGTCTTTGTCTAGCAGGTTGACCGGTCATTGTCACACTCTTTCAACTCTTCTATTACGGTGAAGAAAGAGGAGAATGTCTTGGACCAGGGTTTCATCCTTGGTCCTAGTGAAAGCAGAATAACAACCAAACGAGCACTGCCCAACTCCAGGCCGGTCCCACCTGCTCCTGTAAGTCATGCAGCTGAAACAAAACTTGGCGGGGGGGTCATTAGTAAAACATTGAGAAATTCTAGCCCAGGGATCCACAAATATGCACACATAGGCATTGTGGTGCATGCAGCATAAACCCATCAGGCTGGACTTGGTCTCTATTATTTCAGTGTACTTTTTAGAATATGTATCATTTAATTAAGAGTGTCTGTGTCATTTTGGGCATTGTTGATTCATTTATCTGATGCCTTTTTAATTAACTATTTGGGTACCTCCTTACTTCTTCACATTTTTAAAACTTTTTTTTGTTTTGGTTTCCCGGCTAGATGACACCTGCGTGGGAAACTGTGGCGTGTGGTCGGACGAAAGATCAGCTGATCATGACAGAGAAGGCTCGACGTTATCTTCGCTCCCTGAAGACTAGTTCACACAGCCGAGCGCTTATTCTCTCCTGAGTCTGCACTAAAACCTCTGAGGAGTTGTCATTTGCCTCTAACTAATGTGGCGAAGTCTCAAATTACATATTGGGGAAAAAAAACTTTTGTTAATAATGTAAGTGTGAAACATGTAAAACAATGTTGTAGATAACAAATGCCATGTTCTCGTGACCAGCAGTCATTGTGAATCACTGGTGCTATCATTTGTCTCAGGTTGTGGTATCAGGAAAATACAATCTGTTTGGCTCAGTGTATCTAATTTATTGAATTTCTTACACTTTTTCTCTGTCTCCTGTGAAGTATGAAGAAAAACATGCATCCAAACCTTTAACTTAGCACCATGTTTATGTAAAATTAAGATTGCAGTTCAGGGTTTTTCCAGCTCTTGAGTACATTGTCTATAATGAGAATATAGAAGCAGTTTTATCTGCTAGAGACAGCAGCTAGTCAAGACCATTTATAAATAGGTCTCTACTGATTTCCTGAACTGGAATTGTGATTTGTCCAGAGCTTTGTAATTATATATTTGTATACATGGTGCCTAACTTTGCTTCTCAGTGTGGGTTAAGCTGTGCTCTGCTTTGATTGTCTTAATAGATTGGCTGCTGATGGCAATGTTTAAAATGTCAAATAAAATTGACCTGATGTCTAAAAGGGCTCAATCTCACTTCATTTGGGAGGGATAGAATTCCATATAAAACTCCTTCAACCATGTCTTTCTTTACATTTTGTGTGCATTGGGGCACAGTCACACTGGAATAGAAATAGGCACTTCCTGAACCGTGTCCACATGTTGGATGATTTGGTGTGGAAGACCTTGACCCCTTCCAACATCTTTGGGATGAACTGGAACGGATATTGGGAGCCAGGCCTTCCTGTCCAACATCAGTGCCTGACCTCATAAAAGTGCTCTACAGAATGAATGGACACAAATTCTCACAGCAATGGCAAAATCTTGTGGAAGGCTTTCCAAGAAAAGTCAGGCATGTTATATTTGCAAAGGGGGACCAACTCCATACTAAAGTTCATGTATTTGACTGCAATGCCATTCAAGCTCCTTTGTCACATACGCCATGAAATGTACCATAAGACTGCAAATAAAGAGATGACAGCAGATATAAGACAATATCTTAAATAGTAAAAAAAAAATTCTGTGTAAAACATAATGTGCAAAATTGACATTTAAATGTGAACTGTACATGTGGAATTGTATTTATATGCATGATAAAGTGCAGGGTGCCATATTTTGATGATTAGGGTACAGAAACAGATGGGTAATAGGGAATATACAATATAAAGTCCCTGTTGGTGTAATAGTCAGGTGTCCCAATACTTTTGTCCACGTAGTGCACTTTGCAATCGATAGTCACCGCAGCAATGGCCCGTTTCACCTCACAGGTTCAGTGAGAAACGGCCTAGTCTTTAAACATTTCTGATTGGACAGAATGAAAACTCCGGGAGGAAAGTAGCCAATGAGAAAAAGACACAATGCCCCAAAACCGCCTCCCGCCTTTTCAATAAAGAAGTGCAAGATTTGCCATTACATCACAAAATTAACATCATTAAATTAATTATTTTGAAAAAAATATTTGTAAGTGCTTGTCTAGCGTCTGTTTTTAATTTAAACTCATTGTCGATAAGTTATTTTTCTTCAATTTCATTCCTCAGCCGTGTTTGGTTCATACCATCTCACTGCATAGAGGGGTACATATTGTATTTCGTCTAAATTAAAATTTGCAAATGATTTCTTTATATTTAAATGTTAGCAGTTGAACATAATTGAGTTAGTTTTACTATGATGTGACTGTGGTTTTAGTTTGCTGGCAAACAAAATTTAAAAAGCTGACAACAGCTCCACCCGTACCTTGCAGAAAGGGTATCGCCCCTTTTTGTTCTGGTGACGCTGCAGTTAAAGACATGGCGAGGCTCCGTAAGTCTTCTGTCTGAGATTTTGCTTCATTTTTTGAGGGTTATGAGTTTAGTTGTCCATTAGACGAGAGACTATTTATCTGTATTAAGTGAAGGAATTTATCTGATTGCATAGCTCTTCGGAAATCGAAGCTATGTATTGCTTTTTGAACAATGCTAACTGGCTACTGCAGTAACGTGTGTATTTGAGGGCTTCGGTTTCAAAGTGGACTCTCAAACTCGATATGTTTTCTCTGCTTTTTTGCTCTACATTCATGACATCTATTAGATAATTATGTATCATCTGGGTGTTAATACTAGTGTTAATGAGGTGTTTCCTTGTGCTGCAGTTAATCTGCTGTCATTCATTTGCTGTTAAAGGAACACCTGACCATTTTTAAACAATATTTCTCAGTTTAAGCCTGTCATTCTGAATAATTTTTGTGAATAGATCATTTCAATAATACAAAGCTCAAATTACCCACTGTAAGCTTTCATGGGACATAAAAAAAGCATTGGGTTCAGATCGGCAGCCAGAGCTTGTTCTCCAGCATCACTTCCTACACTATATAGACAAAAGTATAGGGACGCCTGACCATTTATATTGTATTCAAATACATAGACTTGAATACGGAGTTCGTCATCTTGGAAGGCTTTTCACAAGGTCTTGGATTGTTTCTGTGGGAATTTGTGCTCATTCACTTTGTAGAGTATATTTATGGAACATGCTTTGTGCACTGGGGCGCGTTTACGCTGGAATACAAAAGGTTCTTCCCCGAACTTCCCCAACTTCCACAAAGTTAAAAGCATGGCGTTGTCCAAAATTTCTTGGTATGCTGAAGTATTAAATAAGGGGAATAGCCCAAAGTTTTTCACACAGAGCCCTGACCTGGCGATTACGAGCCAGTCCTTCTCGTCCAACATCAGTGTCTGACCTCATAAATGCTGTACATAATAAATGGGCACACATTTCCACAGAAATCCGAAAAACTTGTAGAAAGCCTTCCAAGAAGAGTGGAAGCTGTTACAGCTGCGAAGGGGGACCAACTCCATATTAAAGTCTGTATTTGAACCCAGTGTCATGGTCAGGCATCCCGATGCTTTTGTCCATATGTTGTACTTTGACTGCGTTCTGAATAAGACTCAAGCAGCCAATCATTGCCTTAAAGTCAGTCATTTACTTATATTGATTTTAAAGGCACAATCAAAATTCATTCTCTAAGGACTAAAAGAGCTGGTAATATGTTTATATAAAATGGTTGTGGTGATTTTTCATGTTTTTGGTGAACATACCCAAATAGCAGCAGATATGGTTGCTTTATCAGGGTTTCTGAAAGTTCTATTTAGTAATTCTGTGTCCCATAGAAGCCCTGTGGTTGGTGGGCACTTAAAACAAAAAGATTGCAGAACCAAAATTATATACAATTGTTAGAAACATTGAAGGAATACTTGTTTTGGACAGATCTTCTGTTTTCAGTGCATGAGTAATTACTCTCTGTGTGCTGCAGGAGTTTTTTGCTAATACTCAATATATAATTAATATTGAATAACTTGTGTGTTTGCAGGTTTGGTTACCTGGCTGGTTTTCGTGCTGGCTCTCGGAGCCCAAGCGCTCACCCCGTCCCATCATCTAACAGCTTCTGATGTAGACAGGCTTCAGGCTGTGTTAAGCCAGCCATTCACAGACTTAAAATCTGCCTATTTCTCCATCGTTGGACTGAGCAAGTTGGGAGTTGCTGTTGCTGACTCCGATGTGAGGGCAAGCGCATTTTGATGGGTTAAGATACTATACCCTTGTTTTGTATTTCTACTATGAGTTAACCACATTTTGTCTCTTTCTTTAGGATGCATGCCGTTTCATTAAAGCAAACGTGGACCACGCCAGTGTTGAGTCTCTCTTTTACGCTGCCGAGGCCAGCCAAGTGGTATCTTCTTGTGAGGTATGAATGCTAACTGGTTTAGATGATGTAATAAATAGTTTTTAATGCATGACTTTATTATGTCATGGTTATATATTCCAATTTATTGCTTCATGCGCCCCTCTTTAGATCCATGTGTCGAACGAGACGCGGGATTTGCTCCACGCCACTGTAAGTGAAGACTCCACCGTTTCGCAGATCCATCAGGCTGTGAGTGCTCTCAGCTCTCTCGGACTCCCCCTGGCCTCCCAGGAAGTGGTCAGTGCCCTGAAAGCTCGGATCTCCAAAGAGGACAGTGTCCTGGCGTAAGTAAACATCAACTAACCTGGATTGTGAGGCTGGAAGGTTTACTAAAGACTAAATACATATTTGGGGATTTTCATATTTTTTTTTGAATTGTAAGAGCCACATTTTATTGCATAAGGTTTTCTCCAACTTTTAGCTTTGTGGTTGCTTTCATGGTCTCTTAAGATTTTCTGGCATCCATGCACAATCTACCAGAGCCCACCAAAATAATGTCCAAATCTCCAAAAGAGCATGTTTTACATATTTAGTGAAAATGTAGTGAAAAATACTTTTACTGACAGAATTAAGTGCCTCCCAATAGCTCCTTTCAAAATGTGTCCATTTGATTGAAAACATTATGCCCTTAAGATGTATTTGACATTTTACCATGTGTCTGTGTCTGTACACATAGAATCACGCTGGCTCTGCAGACTGCCTCCCGCCTCTCCCAGCAGGCTGAACTTGGGGAGATCCTGGAGGAAATTGAGGTGAGAGAATTTGCTTGGCCTGTAGGTGGAGCTGCATAACAGATGTGAACTCTAAAGCCATTTATTCTCATGACTCGACCTGATGGTTTGTGTGTTAAACACAGGACCTGGCTGCTCGACTGGATGACCTGGGTGGAGTGTACCTGCAGTTTGAGGAAGGTCTGGAGGCCACAGCACTTTTTGTGTCTGCAGCTTATGCTCTTTCTGACCATGTGAACATGGAACCCCCACTGAAAGAAGTAAGACTGCAGCCTTGTTCCCATATTCAGTGTATTTAAAATATCCACCACAGTTCAGTTGAATCATGGTGACCTGCACAAGCTGCAAGTTGGTACAATAAAAGTACAAGCATTC
>JBBPDB010000134.1:10365817-10379798 GCA_037974465.1 Brachypetersius altus
TGTGTGTGTGTGTGTGTGTGTGTGTGTGTGTGTGTGTGTGTGTGTGTGTGTGTGTGCGCGCGTGTGTGTGTGTGCGCCTGTTTTTATTTTCAGAACATTATGAATTTGTAGGGAAACAATGGAGATACAGAGGCAACCTACAAGACCAACAAAATAATGCTTTTTACGTATAGCTAGTTGATTTTTAACATTGTTCTGAACAGAAATGGCTGAACACAGAAGTTGAGTCTAGGGTCAAGTTTAGAATTAAGCTTACAGATTTTTTGCACATATACAGTGGTGCATGAAAATTTGTTAACACCTTTTTTTATATGCGTCTGCATGAATACGACTTAATTTTCCTAAAAGTAGATGATTACCCTATTAAATGACACAAAAATATTAAATCTAGCCTTTCATTTATTGAGGAAAATTACATATTTGTGAAAGGTTGTTTAAAATGGACAATTGTGTGGTAATTTCTATGCCAGCATTTTTGCCACTTAGTATAAAATGCATCCTGGGAAACTTGAGCATCCTAATCCACAGAGGTCACTTCTTGATGCATCAGACAAAAACCCACTAATTGAGGACATTTCTGGATATTTGATCAGTACTTGGCTTGATGCACACTTTGAATCGGAGCCCTTTTTATAGCCGTGACTGGTCTGTGACCCTGTTGTCAAAACAAAAACAGTTGTTTCAAAGCAATGACGATGCAGTCGGCAAAACGAAACGAAACGCCAATGTTCCCATGTCAGCACTGCTGCATTGAAAACAATGGTGAAATCAAACCCATATGAAAAAATATGTCACAATACGTCATTTATACATTTACGGAATTTATCCAAAGCAACTTCCATTCCCTAACTACAGGGGGCAGTCTCACCCTGGAGCAACCAGGCGTTAAGGGTCTTGCTCAGGGACCCAGTGGTGGCGTGCTGAAGGTAGGATTCGAACCCATGACCTCTTGCGCCAGAGGCAAGTATCCTACCACTAGGCCACCACCACCCTCAAAATGTCAAAAAAACTTCAAAATACATTAAAAACAGCTACAAACCGCAAAATGTCAGAATGGCTAAATTCGTATAAAAGGGCCAAATGCTCCCAAATACTGCCAAATAGCTACCATATATCATGGTGAAAGGTCAGTTTGAACGGTACGAATATAAAAAATACAATCCTGCTGCTCTTTAAAAAGAAAATTGCTACTTTTATACGTTTTGCTTAAGACCACAAGGTTATTGTCATGGTAATAAAACCTTATCCTGTCTCTGAAACATGGTGGTGGTAGTGCTTGGTTTAGTGCTTGCATTTGGGCCAGGATGGCGTACCGTCATCAGTGAAATAATGAATTGTGAATGATACCAGCAAATTCCAAAGGAAAACTGAAAATTGAGAAAGTTGGCCATGCATGCAGACAACAACCCTAGCACACAAGTTAAAAATAGTTGAAGAAGAATCAAGTCATTGTTTTAGAGTGAAAGGCCAAATCCTGAACTTAACCCAAGAGATTAAAAGAAATGTGGAAGGACCTGAAGTTAGCAATTCATGTGAGGAAACCCACATCTAAAGTGTTAGAGCTCTGAGAGAGAGAGCGAGAGAGAGAGAGAGAAAGAGGAAGTCTAAAAAGTTGTTTTTTGTGTTGTTGGTTTTGATGAGACCTATATAGCAATGAAGGAATCTTTGTGTGGCAACAAATATGCCAGGTATGTGACCATGCAGTTACAACTATGCTGAGATATTTTCCTTCAAAGGACTGAAAGGACAAGACAGCCTATGGCACTCTTCATTTATGTATTCAACACATTTATACTTAACTGTCCCATCATGATATCTCTTGCTAGTAGCAACACCTCATTGGGTGACACCGCCACCATTAAGTAGGAACATATCTATATTGCCTTTTCAAGTTTTGGCTTTGTTACTATTCTCAAGTTCCTCTTCATGCTACAAATGTTGTTGTTGGCTTGATAATTGAGTGTTCCTGGCAGATGTAACACAGATGCATCACTGCGTCTAAGTTATGTGTCTAATTTCCATATCAACATATCTCTCTCTCTCTCTCTCTCTCTCTCTCTCTCTCTCTCTCTCTCTCTCTCTCTCTCTCTTTCTCTCACCTTCTTTCTCTCACCATTTTCTCAGCTCTGTTGCTACATGAATACTCTTTTTGTACAATAGACAGCATATAACTGACCTCAAATGTAATTTGTCCATGAACCAGGGACTAGGAAAAAACACCAAGTCACTAAATCAATCTCAGTTTTAACTACAATCTAGTTTAAGAAGATGTTTTTCCTGCATTAAAACACTAAAATCAAATAATTAGCATAATTGTCAAGGGAACACTTTCTGTGAGTGAAATGATTTGTTGCTTTTGAAATGAAACATTGTTTTTCAGTGCTTAAATGGGTGACATATCAAGCCAGCTCTACACTACTTGAATTAAATGAAACCATATAAAATAATTATATAGGAATGCAGATATTTGTATATCTATTGCATAAGCAAATGCATGTGTTATATAAACAATTTAAATAAATCACAAATCATTGAAAAAAATAGTACTAAAATGTATTTCATCCCAAGACTGCTCTGCATTCAACTTGACTAAATGTGGGAGTGGCTTGTTTCTATTAGCACTCTTCCCTGGACTGGCTCCCTCGGACACTGATTAAATTAGAGTTAAAAGTGAAGTAAAAATGAATGAAACATAATTTGCATAATTTTAACTTTAACACAGCAGTTGTATCAGACACACCACTATTGACAGACAACCTCTCCTCTCACCTTAAGTTAGAATCACACCGGGACCCTGTCTGTCACTGGAAGCCAGAGGTGCCACATCTGCCTTCCCTCGTGCTGCTGCTGCCTGTCACACTGTGTGTGTGTGTGTATGTGTGTGTGTGAAGGGGGCTGGGTGGTGATGCAAGGTTGGTAGGCCTGCATGACACTACCCATTGATTCTCAGGAGAAGATAATTTGCAACTCAAATGTGTTAAGCACCTGTCCCTGAGATGCAGCTCGGTGCGCCCAATGAGAAAAGGAGTTTTTTCCTGCTGTTTCTAAAAGCCTGCAGTTTCTAAAAAGCCTCTTGACCTCACTGTTATGCCTGTTTGAAAAGCAACAATGTGCTAAACAGGGCCCAAAAATGTTAGGAATTTATTGTGCTTTTTAAGATTTTCTTGTAGCATTCATGCAGCATTGATATTAGTAGTAAATGGAATTTGAGGGATCTTTGTACAGGCTGTACACAGCTGGGTGGTGAGTTGAAATGGGAACTGAAGCCAACTCCAGCCATCTCACTCTCTGTGCTGTCACAGCCCCTCACTGTGTGGAATGTTCCCAAGGTGTCTGTTTTTGTAGCCAGGGGCAAATCTGGTCATGTCCTATGTACGGCCCATCGTGGAAAGTAGAAGAGCACAGAGACAAAGAGAGAGAGAGAAACAGGAGCCTGATGAGAGAAACAAAAAGACACACAGTAAGGGAGAATAAGAGAGAAACCACAAAGTCCTGTATGTATCTCACCTTAAAATGCTCTACACCAATATATTCTTCATAAAGTTTTTATTACCGAATCTATTACCTTCTGAAATGAAAGAAATTTGGATAGTTATCATGTGCTTTTATGTATTTTACCTTAAACTTGGACAAATGCTACCGATTATTTTAAGTAAAGTAAGTATTTAAAAGTAATTTGCAGTAAAATAAAACAGTAAAGTAACTAAATGTAGCTCTAACAAACCATGCATAACTTTTTAAAACTCCAGAACGTATTAGCTTCATAGAGATTAACAAGGAGACTTAAAAATAGATTAGAATATAAGTAAGTGGGTCCATTAACCTTTTTTCTTACTGTTAGAGATCCAATTAGGAGACTTGAAAATGTGCATTATGCACTACCAGCATTCAAATTGCCAACTAGCCAGATGCTGATTTATCAATAAGACACATTTTAATAGATTTTTTGTAGTGATGTAGTTTAATTGAGTAATCATGACAGTCCTTTTTTAAAGTTGTCCAATAGGATTCATGTTTCACTGACATTCACTGACATTCAGGCTTGCAGGGATGCATATTGGCTGTATTGCAGAATACTGTGTGTCAGGCTGGATTGGGTAATATGTCTCTCCGTGTACAACAAGGCCTGCCAAGCCAAATGAAAAGACCCAACAAAGCGCTCTTGATGTTGGGTCTAGTGGGGAAGGACGATGTGGCTCATCTGATTTAATGTGCCGAGGGATGAAGGCTATAGGTCAAAGGCTGCTTGCCGGGCGCAATTAGACACAGATGGCAGTTGATCGAACATCGCAAAATCAGGACGTTAGGCGCTGTTTCAACAACCTGCTAAAACACTGCTCTCTCAGCCTGGCACTCTGAAGCACAGTTCACCTGCTACGCTCAAGTGCCCATCAGTCTTCTCTCAGTTTTGACCGAGGATTTGGTTTTGAGTGCTTTCTTGGATGATTTCTCAAGCCTCTCCTTCAGCTTGATGCACTTGATGCATGTGTGGACTGCATGGATGCTTTGCAAGTGGTTGCAGAGAAATAATGCTTTGATAAAATATTGATTCATGCAGTCAGTCTTTCAAGAGCTTCATCTACAGAGTCCTGCACTGACACTAGTGTAAAAAGGCCAGAACAAGCACTGTTGATGATGGGACATGGGGCTACTGTGTTGTCATGGTAATTAAGAGGGTTGAGGAGGTGGTAATGAGCGCCAGAAGCTGCAGTGACGTTATCAGCGTGGAGCTTGAAGTCTCAGGACTTCAGCTATTTAAAATTTGCAGAGCTTATCCACGGCGCCAAATGAGGAGGCAACTGGTGACTGGTAAACAGTCTTCAGTACAGCTGCACAACATAATTACGATATCATTATTGCTGTGCTGGCCTTTACCATACTGATATCACAGAATGCTGCAATATGCAAACGAGCCTCATACCAATCATAGACTTTTTTTTTACTGTGAGCTGTGCACAAAAGATTACATACACCTGAAAGGAATACTTTATATATAATTTCCTGTTGAATGTTTATAATTCAGTGCATTCCTACAATAATTTCATTTCCATTAATATTTTTAACAACTCAAAGCCAGCTCAAAGCCTGGACTGGAATCCGCTAGAGAATTTGTGGAGAATTTGTCTCAAAAAAGTTTAAATAATATGTAAAATGCTATCTGGTGGTTGTCCTGTGAGACTAACTACAGTTTAAAAGCTAATGCAAAAGGGTCAGGCAAAGGCAAGAAGGTATTAGACAGTATGAGATTGGGATGGTTGTAAAATGTTGACCTACTAGTGATTAACTGAATTGTGAATAAAACAATTAGAAGTGAAAGAGTTGCTGACATCATTGATGGAAATAAAAGTGATTGGTTGAAATTATTATAGGAACACACATATTGATTGAATGATGATATATAAATATAAGCTGAATGTATCCCTCTCAGGTGTTTGTAAATATTTGGACATGACTGTATACTGGCCAATCACAGTTCATTTTTCAGGGATTTGAATGATGCAGGTTTTTTATGACCACATTTTGGTCTAAAACAAGATTTGACAACATTTTAACAAAGGCTTCAGTAGTGTGTTTGATTGTAGTATGCAGCATTATAATCAGAATATGATATTTTGTTGCATATTGTGGAGACTCAGTCTCCAGGATTCCAGCAAGCTTTTCACTTCGTGTATCAATGTGCTACATTATGACAACTATTTGCCTCATGACATATGAAGGCTTAATCTCTTAATGGTGTTTGGTGGTTTGGTGAAAACCTACAGCATGAGTAAATTAGTGAGTCCCTATTATAGTCATAGTTCAGAGACAGTGTGGACGGGATGGGAAAAACCTATTGCTGCAGAGTGTTCCTCTGGCCCAACAGAATAGAGAGTTCTTCTGCCATTTCCAATTCGATGCAGTACTGCTGTCTGCCTCTCCGAAAAAGGCTGTTTATAGCATGACTCAGCCTGTCCTCTTGGCTGACCCTTTTGCATTGTTTTTGGCTCTTGCCCATCCCTGCTGTCCGCTGTCTTTGGCCACGTGCCTTTTCCTGCATTGTGAGCTTCTTGGGCGGCTGCTTGAGCTCTTGTTTAATCATTTATAGTCATGGTAAAAAATGGTGGGACGGCTTAGGTGCTCTGATTGATAGGAAGCGAGAGTGGCAGTGTGTGGTGAGAAATGGTACTTCGTCCTTTCTGAAGGAGACCCAGCGAGATGCGGCTGTCTTCTGTCTGATTGCAGTGAGTCAGCACATTCAGAAAAGCTGGAGTGCTTTTTTTCCCCCTCCCCCCACTTATCTCTTCATTTTCCTTGCCTTTTCTCTCCCTGGGAATTATCCTAAACTCCACCCCCTTCCCGGGAACGACCCATACTATGTGATCCGCGTGTTGCTCACATGTTCATGCGGCAGGGCTTGTGTAGCTCCCTTCTCAGCATGCTGCATGCGTTGGGAGTTGCAGTGGGGAAAAGGGTGCGCTCTGTGAATCTCTAGTCTTTGTTGAGAATGGATGGCATTGTGCTGTTTAATTTTTTTGTTGCCATTTATTTGAGAGCCTTCCTTCTTACTATATTTTGTCCAAATACATTCAACTGTGTATTCTAAGAAAACTAGGTCTACTAGGTCAAAGAATTTAACCCCATAAACTGATTATTCAGTCATTTAGTTTACATGGTGAAACTTGCATGTACCTTTACTTGAATTTTATAGAAACTAAGGGTTTACTCACACTTGGCAATCAGTACCCAGCACGTTTGACCCTGTTCAGTTTGTTCAATTAGTGAGATCTTTTGAAACTGTGCCTGATTGAGGAGTTGGGCTTGTATACAATATGCATGTAGTGTGATCACTAACCGTGGTTGAGCATGGAACTCAGATGTGACTGTCCAATTTAACAAACATGGTGGCAGATGAATGACATTGCAGTGTTTTCAGGGAGTTTGGGCAGATAAGAGTATATGGGAATAGCTGAATAATAGATTTGAGGTAAAACTGTATGTACAAAGGATTGGGACGACTGACCAGTAACAGGGACTTTAATTCAAATATATAGACATTGCATTCAAATATAAAGGCTTATATGGGGTTGTTCCCCCACTATGCAGTTATAACAGCTTCCACTCTTCTTGTAAAGATGAACTCATCCAACCACATTGTTATGGACTTTTGCTTTGTGCACTGGGGCACAGTCCTGCTGGAATAGAAAGGGTCTCCCCCAAACTGTCCACAAAGTTGAAGACATAGAATTGTCCAAAATGTCTTGGTTTGCTGAAGCATTAGGAATTATGTAAAGGGTCTAGACCAAACCTTGAGAACAAGTGCAAACTTTTGTCCATATAGTGTCTCTTCATGTTCGTAGCATTGAATAATGTTCGGAAAACACTACAGATTCAGTGGCTGAAGATATTCTGTAAATCTGGCAGCTCACTGAACGAAAAGTTTAAAGCGGTGATGTCAGCGTGTGGCGGTCCAGTACATTAAGTGCTATCTGAGTGCAGGCCAGTGGGGATGTGGGGAGGTGGCTCAATCGTGCTCAAGCACAATACAAGGCCACCAGGCCTAGTGTGAGTACGCTCTAAATTTCACTCGAGTTGCATAACGTAAAACGTTCTGCAACTCGCTTGCAGTGCAGTGACAGTTATAAACATTTTAAATTCATGAAAAAGTTTAGTGCAACAGCCAGTAAAATGCCTGCTGTAAATTATTTTTAAACTACTATGAAGCTAATATATAATTTATGTGTTTATGAGACTAAGGAACTGAGGTGTTGGCTCATGTGCAAGCCCTTAAGGTTTAATGCAGCATTGAATACTGGATTGTATTCCACAGATCTTGGCATGAACAAGCTCTGAGAATGACTCAACCTGAAAACATGTTTAGAACCCTTCTGACGTTTCTCCCGTCGTCCACCTCAGAACTGATGTGTTGACAAACATCTTAGGAATGCTTTCAAAATGCTCTCACACATGCTAACGCGGTGTTGCCACACCACCTAGACTGAATTACTGTCAAAAACATAAAAGGCAGTGGAGTTGAATTGTAGACGTTTTGATTACAGCCCAGTGTTTGTGTTTCTGAAGATGACTGAGACGGTTCTCAGAAGGCCCTGGCCTTTTTGCTATCTTTGCACACGAAGTGTTTCAAATTGCATCACTACACGGCCCCTAGTGTAGGATAATTGGATAGGGCATTTCAAAGTGGATTGGCTTTCCTTTCTCAAACTCTGCTCCCAGTGCCCCCACGTTGAAGGGGCCGTGTTTGTGTTTGGAGCAATAGCTATGAGTAATGTTTGGCTTTTGAACGAACCAAGCCTACTCCCCATCCCTCAGGGGTTGTCCTGTGGCTTTCAAACTTGCCTGACTGGTTCTATCCAGGATGTAGAGCAAATTCTGACTTTATAGAAACTGGGATCAGATGTGGCGTGTTAGACTTTAGACTAGATTTATATTTGGTCAGGCTGCAGCAGCTGGCTCAAAGCACTAGTCTCTGGAAATGCAGTAAATGCTATACACGATTACATTTTGCAAGTAATTAATAGTTGTTTATACCTGTAATTAATTAAAAGCTTAATTAAACATTTATATTTGCCTGAGCATGCGTATGCAACTTTTTTGTTAGGGTTGGACTGTTATGAGAATTGTGGGCTTCAGTGTTTTTGATGGACATGTTTGCTGATGCCAATACAGAGCGGGATGCCAGTATAACCTGGGACTAGATTCAATGGTTTAGCATTCCAGAGAAACGTTTCAGCTATTTGAAGAGGATTACAAATGTGCTAAACTTATGAAAACAAAGACAATTCAGCACAGCAGCCCTGACTGTCTGAACCGTCAGCTCTTCTGGAGTACTGTACAATAACCGAGAACCTGTCAAAACTGAGGACTGGCCCAATGCGGATATTTTTTTAAGTAAGTATCTAGAGATACCGGCATTATTATGCACCCCTAATGTATTTGCGCAGTTCTTTATTTAAATGGCATGTATGTATGTAAAAAGTAGGCTGTCTCCCTCAAACTACTCACTCTAATACACCACAAAAATGAAAATTACAGTTAACAAAATGACATTACACAGTGTAATTGTGCACTGTTACTATAGTTGGTTGTAGAATTTGATTCATTATTCATTTCTGATTCATTGTATTTCCAACCCCTGTTCAAGCCACTGTCCTCTGACTGCCTTCTGTGTAATTTATCTAATCTATTGCTATAGGCACTGACTCTCAATATTATTTCTTGATAATACTAATGCAAATTAATGCATGTGCCAATTAAATCCCCTTTACTGAAGCGCACCACATTACGGTATCGGTCACTTCCTTATTTGTAAATGTGAAAGCTCAAACAGTAGCTTTAAATGACTTCCATTTGCATTGTAAAAAGTGACTAAGCCTGAGATTACCAAATCATTGCTGTGTTACCAAATACAAAATACACCAGTAATCCAGCCAAACTACCTCACCTGAATTTTCACACATTCCACTCTAATTCTGAAGTAAAAAGCAATGTATTTATGCCATTTGCTTGAGATATAAAACAGTATTTTACAGTTTAAGAGGGGGCACTTATGTGTGTAACCAGCATTTTGCAGTGTAGGACTACTCCAAAACCACAGGATGTAAATGTCAAAAACCGCTATTTAAGTGGAATGAATGGCGACGTGTTGTCTTGCGAAATGTCAAATGTATTTTCAAACCTGGGATCTTCCAAGACCAGTCAGGGTGTATAATGGACAAACTCCTGCTTATACACTCCTCCTTTATGTAAAACTCTAGCATATAATGTGCTTTTGATTTAATATAATTGACCTGAACTAGAGTGAACTGACTTCCTAACATTTTCAGAAGTCGGGAACATATGACAGACAAATATATTTAATATGTTTAAACCAGGGACTCTCCATGATAAATGGTGAAGGCGGGTACAGCCGGATGGGATGACTCTGCAGCACCATATCCCACGAAAACCAACTCAAAATGTCTGTTGAATATCACTTAGTGATGAGTAAGACTACCTTCCCTTGATGAGCCAAAGAGTCTTTCCGAACCCATGATTTTACTGCTGCAATTAAGAACTTGGGGCAAAAAGTCATACTCAGGACTCTATTAAAAGCAATCTACAGGGAATCAGTGCCTATAACCACTGGGCGTGTAAGCCAGGCATTTTAACGAGAGAAGTGCTCTGGAAAACACTTGACTGAATCTCTTAGTTTGTGTTTACAAAGACTGAGCATGTGTTTTTATTAATAGTCAAGCAACTACTATGATCTTTATCAGTAGTTTATTCATTCGAGTGTCTAATGCCATTGTGGTTGTTTTGCGCTATTTAAAAAAAAACTCCCTACTGTAGCACCTGCAAGCCACGCTTGGAGAGCTCTCTTCAAAACAGGCCAGTGATATCAACACCACACAGATGCACATACACTGTACTATGTGTGTGTGTGTGTATGTGTGTGTTCTCTGTAGTGAGCAGTTCCTGCTGAGGTGTAATGCATTCATTTTTAATTGAAAACTCACAGGAGTCTCTGTAATCTTGTGACAACACCGCATGACACTTTTGCCTGGGTGTGTGCTTAGCGTAGATCATTCATTTAGAAACAGCCTGGTAGATTGACTTTGAAACCGCATTACATGTATTTGTGCAGAACGCTAAAGACGTCAGAGTTTTTGGACATCTTCAATACTCATTAGCCCTGAAGCGTAAGCTTATCTTAGAGGGCTCATATTCTAATTTCTTTTTTTCTCCCTTTTGATGTCTGTTTGTCTAAAAATGTGTTTGTTTACGTATCGATAACAAAACACAATTCTTCTTCTTACGTGAGAATTTTTTAACCTCTTATCTTTTTTGATTAAACAGACTTGTTTCTTTAAGACTGTTAATTGACCTTTTGTTTTATAAAAATTGTTTTTTTAAATTATATTTCTATTTTGTTAGATTGATATTGTCTTGTCATTTCTGTGTAGCAAAAATGGTGGATATTTCACCACTTGAACTGGAACGTAAACTTGATATATGTAAATGACTTTGGTGCTGATTGGCTGCTCTATAGTATGTTAGTGAAAAAGTAGTCCAGGCTTCAACACTCCTTATAACTTCAATGGGTATGGATAGGGTAAAACGCTCTATGCTGAATAGGTGGATATATACAAACATTCTTCATTATTATTATAAGAACAGTTTCTTTCCTCAGTTAAGTGTCCAGGACTGTGCAGACAGAGGGATAATTTTATTAAATTTTTTTAATAGAAAACTCTTTTATTAAAATACCTAGAGAAATTCTGTGACACAGACCCTTAAAAATACTTAGATGCTTACAGGAGTGGATGTATATGAGGAGGACCATTAGCATTGAGCGTTCTGGCAGTGACACCACTAATACACCAAGTCTCTTTAGCTCACTCTCAGCCATGCACTGATCCTAATAAGGGCATGAATGGCCCTTCACACAGGAGAGCGAGCCTGAGAGGGACTGGATCCACGCCCATTACACACACTCTCTTTTTCACTCTCTCTCTGTCTCTCTCTCTTTCTCTTCTCCCTCTGTCTTTGTCCATTTCTCTAATGCACTCCATCACTCTGCATCTCAGTTAAGCTCTTTTCCTCCTGTCTCTTTCTCCACCACACATCTCTTCAATCTTTTTTTATTTTTACTCAATGCAAAAGCCCAATTTCTCTGTCTCTCTTTCTTTGGCTCTCTTACTTTGCATCACTTATTGTTATGATTTTCACACATTCCTGAGTCCTTTCTTCCCTTATCCTTTTTAGTTTTTCCTCATATCTCTCTTTCTATAGCAGTCCATCACAGTAAAAGTTATTTTTCTCCGTTTTCACTCACTTTCTTTGCTTTTTCTCCGATTAATTATTTTATTCTCTCTTTCTCTCTCTTTCTCATAGCATAGTCCAGTCTATCTCGGCCTCCGCAGCCCACAGAGTCATGACCAAGTCCCATGTGGCAGACCTCTGCCTGGTAAAGTGGTCAGTAATGAGAGAGGCAAAAAGGACACACAAGAAAGCGGGAGAGGGACTGAAATAACATTGCCATAAACGACAAACTTGATTTTCTCTACCTCTCCCCCCTTGTTTTCTCCCTCTCCCTCTTTTTTTTTTCTCTCTCGCTCTCTCCCCTCCTAAATGGGTGCCAGTGGAGAAAGAAGGCAGAGCCTGTTTGCTAGAGGGACTCATAAGCGCCTGTCAAGTAGTGACAGGCTCAGTGTAAAGAAGTCATTGTCTTTGTATTTTTTAAGAAAGCGGGATACAGCTCTCTGTGACAGCATCTCCGCTTGGAAACCAACTACATGCCAATCATGGACGCCATGTTTACAGGCTCAAGAACCCTAAAGGATCTGACATTTGTTTCTTTATATGTTGATTTATTTCTCAATGATGTCACAGAAACACTCTGAAGCTTTCTCCATAAACTAAAATTTCCCTCTGCAGAGGTCACCTGCATGTCTCAAGATCAGTGGAAAAAATAATGTTTCCTAGTGATCACTCTATATGCTGTTTTTTCATAAAGTCATTTACCTTGTTTTTTGTTTATTATGTTGTCCTGTTCCTTACAATTTTATACATACTATAGTCGTGTGACAAAAGTTAGCATGAGATTCAGGTAGTATCAGCTTCTAAGTGTTCATGAACACTTTTAGCTTCTGAAAACAGATTAAAGTCTTCATGAAATGTTTCTATATGTAGCTATGTTTCAGTGTTTAGCCTAACAGCCTGCTGGGTATATGTCATTGTTTAGTAGATGTAACAGACAATGAGCATACATGAAGGTAAAGGGAGTTTACACCAGGCTTACTGGTAATTTTTTCAGGTTCACTCTGCAGTTTTTTTAAACTGGTTAACTCACGACTGCAGCCATCACTGAAGGCCTACTTTCCTTTGGATTTGATCAGTCAACTACTTGATTAAGTTTATTTTTTTCTACTCAGATCATCTGGAGATCTACATCTACTCAGATCACTTGATTAATTAAAAAAAATAAAGTAAACCCTTATAGTCACGCACGAACACACCACAGCACACAGTGTAAACAATGTGAAAATCTTTCTCTGCGACGACCTTCTGATCATGGGGCAACTCCCTAACCACTAGGCCACCAGCTGCCCTTCCATAGAAAACAATAAAAAGGCGAGTGTTAACCCCCTGAGTATACCTAATAAACGGACAACTCAAAGTAGCATCATAATACTACGTGCTGTACTTTGTCACTACAAAAAAAGTATGAATGTGTTGGTATAGACCAGCACTGTGTTTTGTGTATTTCTGTTTTGTAGGCATCAACATTCCTGTTTGTTTTAACAGTGTCTTAGCTCCAGGGATTGTCATAAAAGCTTTAAATACATTCTGAAAAGACTTCCTGAAAATGTTCTGAATGAGCAGCGGGTGGCCTAGTGGTTAGGGAGTCACCCCTGCAATCAGAAATGTATGGGTTTGAATCCCAGGACTGCTAATGGCATCACTGAGGTACTGTCCTCACAGACTGCTCCCTGTGTGCTGTGTTCCTGGCTGCCCACTGCTACACTTACATTTATGGCATTTAGCAGATGCTTTTATCCAAAGCGACTTCCTTTCCCTAATTACAGGTGGTAGTCATCCTGGAGCAACCAGTGGTGGTGTGCTAAAGCTAAGATATGATCCACCTCCTGGTCCACAGGCAAGTATTCTACCCACAGGCCCACCCCACTTATAACACCCCCTTAGTGAATGGTATAAATAAAGAGCAACAATTTCACATTGTTCACACTGTGTGCTGTGGTGTGTTCACGGATGACAAACGGACACTTTATTTACAAAGAGCATCTGCTAAATGTAGCAGCTAGAGATAAGATATTTCTGTATTTGCATGTCATTCAGTGAGCAGAAAATAAATTACCTTGTGGAGAGGATAACGACTGAACATCAGCTCATACTTATTTAACCATTAGGCATGCAACGGTACAGGTATCCCACGGTACGGTACGTATCTCGGTATTTGGGTCACGGTTTCGGTTCGGTTTCG
>JBBPDB010000134.1:10380602-10412501 GCA_037974465.1 Brachypetersius altus
TACACAAGGGTGCACCGAACCGTGGAGCGTGTACCGAACGGTCCGGTATTTTACCGAGTACCGTTACATGCCTATTAACCATATTATAATAAGTAAATAAAAAATAATTAAAAGTGTTCATTTGTCTTACGTGAACAGCACAAACATTTTCACTGTATATAACCCATTCTTCAAGTGATGGTACCTCAGTGGTGCCATTAGCAGCCCTGGTACTCAAACCCACAACCTTCTGATCGCAGGGGCAACTCCCTAACCACTAGGCCACAAGCGGCTGACAAAGTTTGTTTTTCAGGGGTCAACAATTATTCTCAGTGTTTGTCCATCAGAGTGTAAACAGTAAAGAAATGAACCAGATGGTCTTTTTTGGTTCCATATCAGCTTGCTAAATTCTTTCCAAGGCACATCCCTACAATTAAAGATGTCGTTTATCCAACCAAAGATTATGTGGCTAATTAAGTAACCAATCCTACATTTTTGTTTGTGCAACATTATCTCTTAGTTATTAGCCTCATGTTAAGGTAATGTTGGGTTGCATCAACTTTTGAACTACCTGAGGAGATCTGTTTTGCTCCATGCAATCTGCCACGGACTTGATAGACCAGATTACAGTCAAGTCAGCTTAAGCGTAATGAGAAATTCACATAGCCTGGACCACCAGACACATTTTATTTCCTCTGAGTATTCCCATTATTAAACACCTCACTGAGCAGGCACAGAAGGCGAATCTGTGAAATGTTTGTTTTTCAAAAGCCACAGCTCTTCTCCCATAAGGTGAAGCTCAAACAGCCTGCAACTACACAGATACCAGTACCTATGATCACCATTAATATCTATGTAACAGTGGCCAGCAATGAACTTTCAGTTTCACAGTCTACTAGGCACTGAGGTACCCTGAGCAAGGTACCGTCCCCACACACTGCTCCCCGGGCGCTGTGTTCGTAGGTGCCCCCTGCTTCACTTGGTGAATGGGTTAAATGCAGAGGAAGTGTTTCGTGCTGTTCACACTGTGTGCTGTGGTGTGTTCATGTATGTGTTTCACTAGACTACTCTTTATGTGAGGCACAATAAAGGGCAACCAATCAGAGCTGAGTTCATTACCCAAAACTACAATAAAATACATACAGAAGTAAAGTAAATTAAGAAAATGGAGCGTATGGCTCCTTTAAATGGCTGATGTTTCATGTGTGGTTTCCATGATTTCCACTGCCGTTTCTCTCTGGTATTGTGTATTAGGAAACTTTCTGTCATAGTGTATTCTTAGTCACTAACAATACGCTGAAAAAAAACCGATCTGAGCTTTGATTGGCAGGAGCAACTATTTATACTGAGCTTGGGCTGACTGGTGGTTTCCACAGCAACTGCATTGATTTGCAGCTTATGGTCACTGGAACACTATTTGCATGGACTTTTTGCTTCTCCATCCAATAGGCATGAAGTGTCGGTTTTCACTAGAGTGGTGGGTGAGTTTATTTCCATGCCAGGTCCTTTCAAATCAGAGGAAGTTCAAGATCAATGGTAGGCCTGGCTGCCTGGGGGTGAGTTTTCAGAACTGAAAATACTTCCATTATGACAAATAAACTGTCCAGATAAACATGTAAAGCATGGTACTGTTAGATTAGAGTGTGGAGTGTGGCGAGAGGCTGTGAAGATGGACTGGAAAAGTGACTCAGGCCGACAATTCACTCCTATAATCGATATGAAGTGACTTGACCCTGCTTATAATTATGCACCTAATCTCCAGGCTGAAACATGAATTGCACTCCTCATTCATTCATGGGGTGCTGTGGTGTCTCTGAAATTAAGATGGTGCCTCTTTGTCCCCTTTCGTCACCTTTCTCGCCCTCTCTATCTCACTCTCCCACTCCTACCATCTTTCTCCTCCATTGACTTTGACATGGCCGTCATAGAGAAGGCTTGTCATTGTCGACCCTACATTAATCTTTTCTTGATTTAGAAGTTGGGCTTACACCAGAAAGGACATCGATTGTGTCTGTGACAGACCATTAGCTCCTGTTTTGTTTACCCGGTAAGAAGTAGCCTCTAATCCATTTTCGGGACAGTTCTTTTAAAATGTGTTTAGTCCTACGTCCTGTTTAAGTTACAGGAAATTCCAAGTCTATTTAAAACATTAGCAGTTCAGCAGCAGGTAGAGCTGCACAATGATAGGTATGTTAATCTAAATTGCAATGTTGGCCGCCTCAATTTTGTGAAATTGTGATCAAATTTAGATCACATTTGGGTCAAGTGCAGTCTGATTCAGAACTATGCCTGCTGGACTTAATTTGAGTGTTAAAAAGTATCACAAGATGTTGCATTTTGTTTATGTGCTGAGAGCAATGTACTGTCACAGATGTTCCAAATGAGACATGCCAGATATGAATATATATCTAGCTGAATACTAAACGGTTCACACATTATTTAGACAAAAGTATTGGGACACCCATGATTTTTAGGGTTTGTTAGAGGCTGCTTACTTTCAGTGAAGGACAATCTTAATAGTTCAGTATACCAAGACATTTTGAACAACGCCATGCCTCCAATTTTGTGGACACAGAATCTTTTCTATTCCAGCATGATTGTGTCCCAGTGCACAAAGCAAGCTCCATAAAGACATGGCTGGATGAGTTTGATGTGGAAGAACTTGAGTGCCCTCATACCTAACCAGCACCTTGGGGATGAACTGGAATGGAGATAGTGATCCAGGACTTGTCGTCCAACATCAGTGCCTGACCTCAGAAATGTTTTACAGAATGAATGGGCACAAATTCCCATAGAAACTCCAACATCTTGTGGAAAGCCTTACAAGAAAAGTGGAAGCTGTTATAGGTGCGAAGAGGAACCAACTTCATATTAAATTGAATGCATATTGAATGCAATATCATTGTTGGTGTAATGGTCCGCCATCCCAGTACATTTCTCCAGATAGTGTATATCAAATATTTCACCATATTCTTTTTATGTTTAGACTGTTTACTCACTCTGTCAAAACAGAATATCTATGTACTTTGTATTACTTTGACTTCTGCAATTTGCCTGTGTTGCTCTGGATTAGAGCCTCTACAAAACAATTGAGTGCATTGGATGTAGCTTTACTACAGGAACACTGTACCACCACTCCACAGCCCAGTGCCGGGGAGCTTATACCACACTTACCAAAGCATGAGTATGGTGATGTTAGGCTCTTTATAGCATCCCATTCTATTGTCAGCACTTTTCTATGGAGATTATACAAGCTGTGTGTGCACAACTTAGTGCTCATATCAGCATCTTAAAGTAGCTTATTTAGTTTTGGACAGAACCCGTACATTACACAATTAATTCCAGTGTGAATGCAGCTAATTGCAATCTTGGGAAGCTCTGGAACAATTGAGCGTTGATTCTATAGCTGTTAGAGGCATCGCTGTACTGTGTGTTTTACATTAATAAATTGTCACAGACCATTACAGTTTAATCAGCAATTTTAAACTTTCCAAGCTGTTTTTGCAGGCACAGAGGATTTTCAGCAGGGAATCCACACTCCCTGTGTAATTTTGTTCAAAATGAAGCTTAATTGTATTTTGCTCAGTCATCTTTGCAGCATTTTGTGGAATGATTTAAAGCCCAATAAGATACTTAAATGCTTCATTGATGACCACCAGTTACAAAATGCAGAGCCCAGTCAGTAAAATGATCAAATAATCATAGACTGAATTTATATCCTGGTGATATCAATACAACATTGCAGGCATAATTAATCTCAGGTTGGTTCTGCCAGAGTGGTCTTTGGAACAAGAACTTTGTTATACCATGTCTAGACTGTCTGTCAGATGTTGTTAAGCGGGCTCCCAGTGGATCAATTGAAGGCAGCGCTGGCACTGTCGGCATGGCACCGTATCGTCAGCTGTAATAAGCCTCTTGAGTCTGACAGATATCACCTCAGGAAAGGAAGTCATGGATCCCCCCACTGTTAGGCAGGGGCCACCAGGAAGGCTTCGGGAGTCTCTTTGGCCCAAGGTTGCCAGGCAACAGTTATCATCCAATAGAGGTGGAGTTTTTATTTTACTGGTAGTGTTAACCTCGTGGTCTCTGATTCATATGAACCCAATTTTACTGTAAGGTTGAGGATAAGAAGTGAAATATCTAGCCTGTGTAAGGGATAACGACACAAATACTTCTGATTTCCTGTATATTCCACATATATAAGTCAAATACCCCACTTAAACTTATGTTCAACTATTGGGATGCCTTTATTACCATTACACCAACAGGGACTTTTTAGTGACATTGGATGCAAATCCATAGATTTCAATATGGAATTGGTTCCCCCTTTGCAACTACAACAGTGCCCACTCTTCTTGAAAGGCTTTCCGCAAGATTTTGGAGTTTCTTTGGGAGTTTGTGCCCATATATTCTGTAGCATTTATGAGGTCAGAACTGACGTTGGACGAGAAGGCCTGGCTTGCATTCTCCATTCCAGTTCATCCCAAAGGTGTTGGATGGGGTTGAGGTCAGGGCTCTGTATCGGCCAGTCGAGTTCTTCCACCCCAAACCCATCCAACCATGTCTTGATGGAGTCATGCCTGGAATAGAAAAGGTTCTTCCACAAACTGTGTCCACAAAGTCGGCAGCATGGTGTTGTCCAAAATGTCTTGGTATGCTGAGGCATTAAGCTGGAAGTAAGCCCAAGCCCTGAAAAACATCCCAATACCTTTGTCCAACTAAGAACATAATAAGTAACTGAACGAATCACCCTTGTGATCCAATGTGATATAATGTAAAAGTACTTAACTGCAAATTCCTGTCTGCAATCCACTGATATTATCAGATGCTGAGTACTGTCTCCGGTGATGCTTTGTGGTGTGGCTATTCCATATTTCAGTTCCTTAGTGTACCAGGTTGCAAATCCAAGTCTGCACCTCATATGCGTGAATGCACTTCTGTATAACTAGATGATCTAGGCCTGTCTAGCTATTTTCAGTTCCTTCTTTTTGTCTTCAGTCTTTGCTCACCCTGCATGCTCAGGGTTATGGTCGGGTGATTGACTTGCATAGTCAAAAACACTCTACTTTGACCCTGAAAAACTCCATAGATGCTTTATTAGTTTGTTTGCGGTCACTGTCCTGCTGCTGTAAGCATACTGTTTTAGCTTATCATGTCATTTCTTATATGTTGTGTTTTAAACAGGTATAACTATTGCCAGTGCTTTTGTTCATTTATATTTGCAAGGTGTAGAAAGAAAATTTGTCATAAATTGATTTTATGGTGCCATTCCTGTATGGTCAGGGCCAGCACATGCCATTCCACTTTAGGGCTTACAGCTGCACCACCCCCTCGTCATTTAGATTAAACTCAGCAAAATGATGTATTCTGCGATCAGGTAATAGGTAACAATTTGGCTGCGCATACTCTCTGACACTAGTAACTCATTCATTCATACTTAATCCTCACTAAGGTCGCGGGTACCTGGTGGCTATCCCAGGACCAACAGGCGTGAGGCAGGGACTCACCCTAGACGTGGCGCCGGCCCATAGCAGGGCACACACCAATAACTTGTGATTGTAATTTTACCAATTCTATGTTAATCTGAATCACTCATGGGCACCTTGACTTGCAAAAACATTTGCCGAGAGACAACATAAACATGGGGTCCACTTCCAGCCTTTTTTGTTAATCTTGTGAAAGAACATGAGCGAAAATTGCTGGCGAAGAAACAGCTGAGTAATGACTGGAAAAGTCTGCTATAATTTCAAGTCATTGTTTCAAATGTGCTTGGACTCACTGTCACTAGTTGACTTGCGTGTTTCCTACTCTATGGCTCTAGGTATCCATTTTCTTGCATCCACTGACACAGTCTTTCTTTATGCAGAAGAGCTGATGTTTGCAGCAACAGGACGCTCCATCAGTAACAGCTTGCACTTACGAATAGCTCAGTCAGCCGACTGCTGTCATTGGTCCCATAGAAGCCCCTCCCGTCCGTTTCTACAGGCTGGAATAAAGCCCTCTGCGTCAACACTGGAGCAATGCCCAGGCATGTGCTACTGCCCTGGCTATGGGGCACTCTCATCACATTTATCACTGCTCTATGGGTAACCAAGAGCATCAAATTCTGTCTGGAATCTGTAGGCATTGATATCTGAATTTACCAAGAAGTAAATTATTATTTATTTGATTTGGTATGTTAATAAACATCAGAGGTTAAAATAAAAAAAGGTTTATCATTATTGTTCCCCCCTGAGGGTTTTTTCATCAGCCCACCCTTTTGCCCAATGCATGTGGGATCAGGGTTGACTCATTTTGTGCCCAGTGTTGTGTAAACGATAGAAGAAATTCTACCCATTTGGATCCTCGATTCTTATTTAAACAAAGCAGTGATATGTGCTCCATGCAGCTACAAGTACGAACACATTCACATGGTGTACATGCCCTCATGCTACAAGAAGAGCAGATTCAGGAACACCCACAAGAGACACATGACAGTGTTAACGGCTATTGGGAATATACAGTTGTAATCATTTCTCACAGAAAGTGAAATAGTTGCAAATTGGGTTGTAATGTACATGATATGGACAAAAGTATTGGGACACCTGAACATTTCACACCAACAGAGCTCTTCTTTGAAGGCTTTCCACAAGATTTTGGAGTGTTTTAGTGGGAATTGGCGCTCATGAGGATTTTTCCTCATCCAGGCATGATTTATAGAGCTTGTTTTGTGGACTGGGATACAGTCATGATGGAATAGAAAAGGTTCTTCACCAAACTGTGTCCGAAGCATGGTGTTATCGAAAATGTCATGAAACACTGAGGCATTAATATTGTACTACACTGGACGCGAGGGGCCAAGCCCAAACCCTGAAAAACAGGCATGTGTACCATATAGTGTATTGTGTATAGTGTATTTGTCCCAGGCAGCTCTGGGCCTGTACTCCTACATAGAATTTGTTTAAGCCTATATGTGGGCCAAAACTAAATTATAAGAAAGTTAGCAACATGCTAGACTAAACTCAAGCTGATTGGTTAGTCCAGAGACACGCAGGAGCAGGAAGACACAGCTGCTTCTTTCAAATCAGCTGTCAACTTCCAGGTTCCCAGTGAACTACGACAGCTATTGAGAGAGAGTAATTAATTGGATGGAGACGATGTGTTGGCGTTGTTTGGCAGTTGTAGGATGTTGTGAAAACACAGAGAAGTGTCAATCACAAGAGCTAGACAAAACAAAAAAGATCAGCCAGTATAAAAGTATGGCCTAAGGGAAAGTCTATGTTACCTGATTACATTTACTGCACAATATTAAAATGTTTGAGTTAATTATGTTTATAAGAATGTTACCAATGTTGCCGATTGGCTACCTTTTTCCTGGTTGTATGAGACTGTGCTGGCCTGTGGTGTGAACTGAACCATGACTTCTGTGTACACCCCTAGTTCTAACATTAAACATCTACCATTTTCATTGCTGGTCTAATAACAACCAATTAAAGGAAAAGGTGCATCAATTAATATGCAATGCAAAAAAACACCCAAAAAAAGAATAACTTGTTTCAGTAATAATTTCATTATTTTCAATAAAGCATAGACATTTTTATTTTAATAATACATTCTGGTGTTCAAAACCTTGGTGTATCCCTGTTTGAGCTGATTGATGTCTTTAATGTTATACAGACACAACAGGATTATAGAGTTTATAATGTGAATGATGTGAATAATATGTGAGTATTTTTTTTCTTAGAACTGGGCATTTGAATAGCATAATGGTTAAAATGCCCATGTCCAATGATCTGATATTTGGGGTGAGTATTGATATTTTGAGGTGAATAGTATTCTTCTGACTCATATTGTGGTTTTATAGAATCAGAATCAGAATCAGAATCGGCTTTTATTGCCAGGTATGTTCACACATACGAGGAATTTGTTTTAGTGACAGAACTCTACAGTGCAACAAGGTGACAGTGACAAGACAAGACACAGGTAATAAACAGAATTATATAGAGATAGAAGAATACAAAAGTAGTAGATATACTGTATAGTGTAGATATACTGTAAAAGATATTTTGTGTAAAAATATATTTCTATGAACAATAGTTCTGGTTTTCTTCCTATGTTAAATGGTTCGAATGAACTGTAAAATTATGATGTTGCAAGTCATTACTGCTGCAGCTCTCTTGATGCTCTCTCTGCAGTCTCCTGTGTTTTGCTGCTTCTCAGTGGGAGTTATTGGGCCTTTGTTGTTTGTAGAGTTTCTGTATTTTTATGGTTGCTCCAATATTCAGCACATTCTCCTGATAGCTTTTTCCACAGTGTGGTTCCTACTGTGAGTCTCTTGTTAAAACCTGTAGGTTTTTCACTTCTGTGTGACAATTATGAGTGAGTCATGGCCTGATTGCTTTAGAAGTACATGATTGCAACTTTTTTTTGGCACCTCCCTTGGCTGTTCTCCACTGTTTTCTGCATATATCATGTGCACACACTCTCTTCTAAAATAACAGGCTCATCCAGTATAAGCCTACATTGTTTATAGCAGTTGTCTAGAAAGTCAGACAATACCATTATGTAGCAGTAATGAACACTAAAGTATAGTAGCATTTTTCTTCAGTGATAGAAGTACTCTAGCACCGAACACTGATTGAACAGTCAATCTCAGACCAGTGTTTAAGACAGCTTGGCTCCTCTAAGATTTATTTCAAACACAAACGTATATTTACTTCATTGGTAGGGCTAAGCAAGCTGTAGCTGTGATAAGATGTCAGCAGTGATGAGAGAGGACATAGACACATGCGTCTTTTTAGTTAAGCTAATGTGTAAATCACAAGGGGCTGCTAATGCAAAAGAGTGAAAGAACATCAACGCTGGCACTGCTCATCTTGAAATCTGCTTGACAAGTACGCAGTAATCAGCATAAGAAACTGATTACTAAGTTGATTGAATGCGTTGATTCTCACATCTCACGACAGCTTCATATCGGGAATTTATTTTTACACATTTCTGTTTCAAACAGAACACATTTCTGTTTTTTTTTTTTTCATTTCAGACTCTCTGGTTATCCAACTATTTGACACTACATGAATATTATTGTTCATTTCACGAAACGTTAAAAGAAAATCTCAGCATTTTCCAGCCTTATATCTATCTAAAGCACCTTTAGCTTTCAGCTGATTACCTGAGATAATCATTTGAATGCCCTTTCTTGTACTTGAGGTCAGTGGGTAGATGCTAAAACGCCGATGGAATATTCTTAAACTCCTGAAGATTAGCCTGTCAAAATCTAGAAAACCTTCATTTTTTGACATGCAGATGAGAAAGCCCTTGATTTATACTCAGTTAATGCTACCAAAAAGATTGGAAATACATGTTTCTAATATTTTTTGGTTGGTGCTCCTAAGCTTTGGAAGTCAGGCGCTCAAGTAATAGAGCTGAAAGGTTAATTTATTACCCTGTATAATCATTGCTTGGATTACTCAATGACAAAATGAAAGGGCTTGTGGGTAAGATTATCTGTGGCTTTAGAATACCCTTCTTGTCCTCAGGTTCCTCTCAGCTCATCCCTTATTCAAACTGGATTGATGGATTTTATAACTGCCAGCATTTTAACAAAGGTTCCAATTACTGTACATGCAGGAGCAGCATGCTAAAAAAGCCTGGTTTGTGAATCACTGGCTGTTCAAGATCAATTTGCACTGCTGTGATCTTAGCAGCTGACTGTGACTGGGTTGGTCACAGTCACACCCTGATCTTCAGGGTCTTTAGGCCACAAAAAGCAGGTTAGGATACATCTGGCCCCAGATGGAATCCAGCTCAGGACAAGCCCTGTGTAATTCAAATATTTACCCAGACATGCTATCCATAAATTGAGCTAACTATCTTTGTAAAGCACAGCAGATCATCCAAAGGGTATGTGTAATCCTGGGCAAAATGGTTTATATGGTATACCAGTCGTGATTCTTTTTAAGATATGAGTTTTTTTACTGCTTGTATATTGGTAAACACATAATGCGACATACAAACAGTGCAAAACATTCTAAAGTGAACCTGTGTAACTGATTAGGTGAGTCACAATTAAAACATATAGATCCCTCAACTCTTGATGTATAAAGAATAGAATAAATTGAAGAACGAAGTCCAGTTTTGTGATTAAAGGAGCAGACATAAGACTGGAAGGAATAAGTACTCTTTTAGGATTAGCCATGAGCCTTCAGCTTATCAGGAGATACCACAGTCTTGGGACTTGCTCCTCACAAGGTGCCGAGAGGATCTGCAGAGTCTCGGTTCATACTGACAGCATGAATGACTATTAATATTTACCACATTCCAACACTGTCTGGCAGACATAGCTGTAAGCCTGAGTGTCCTGTACACACGTATGAGACAAATGACTTGAACGAATTTGTGAAATTTGTGTATTCAGCAGCATTTTTTTGCCAGACTGTGAGGCCGATGCTTGCTAACATATACTCAACTTGTTAGGTTTTGTTAGAAAGCACAACTGTTTATATATTGTTCAGTTCTGTTTTACTAATTTACATAATAAAAAGGTGTAGTTCAAGTGTTAAATTAGTTTTTTTAAGCTGTGAAATAAACATTTCTGATGGTTTCAGTATACATTGCAAAGTATGTTTTTTATCAATCTTTTTCTCTCTCTCTCTCTCACACACACACACACACACACACACACACATTTTAATAATGTAGTTTTATATATTTTATTATTTATTTTAATAAAAATACATTAGTGGCAACTACTACTACATAAATACAGTTCTAGACCTTCATACGTGGAAAGCATTTGTTTGTCAGGGCTTTTTCTGGGTGTGCATTTGGCTCATGGTAAGCTCTGGCTGCTTTCGTGGCCACATTAATTAGTTCTTTATCTAGCCAGTGTGAATGCAAACTAGGTGTGACATCAAATGTTTGTAGTATGCTTAGGAATGCTTCCTGGACAAGGCCATGGAGGTGAATGACCGACCCCTAACACACACAGACACCTGAACATGTGCGAACAACTGTAGCGTTGCAACTCTGGCAGGCTGGAAAGAAATGCAGACCTTACAGTGGAATCTTCTGCTTTGTTCCCTGCAGCAGGTTTCTTTTTTAGTGTGGGTGTGCAAGAAATATGCTCTTTGAATGTAGCTTAGCTGCAGTTGCACTTGCAGGGTAGTAGTTATTTTTTGTAGCTGTACTGGCACTAAAAAATCAGCAGCACAAAGGAAATTTTATTAGGACACAAAGGAGTACTTTGGAATACATGTTTTATTCAATAGTTGCCGAAGAAAGTCTTTTAGTTGGTTAAAGCTGGCCCTAGTGAAAACTGCTCTTATGGGAAGGTTTTGCACAAGAAGAGGTCAGGTACGAATGTTGAAGGACTAATTCCGGATCAAAAACACCCCGACTCACCCCAGACATTTTGGATAGCAATGTCTTTCTAGAGAAAATATACAAGCTGTGTGTGTGCGTGCGTGCATGCATGTATGTGTGTGTGTTTGTGTGTGTGTGAAATTGAACCCATGCATCAGCAATGGGTGCACTGTAACTGTGCACCCACTGAAAACCCATCGGAACCAAATCCACTGAATACTGGAAGTGTCTGAATACTTTAGGCCATATAGGGTCCTGGACATGGAATTAGCCTGGTTCTGGACTACACGACTTTCCAGTGATAGGAAAAGCAAGTCCAGCCTGGCAAACTTCATTCCAGCCTGGCAAACTGGCCCATAGTATACACACTAAAGACTTCTCATGTGTTTGGCAACATGCTCGTATTAAAGTAAGGCCCTAAACTTGCGTACATGACACACATTTTACTGTGTATGTGACAAATAAAGAATCTCGAATCTCGTAATGGGGATATTTTCTGAATGGTGGCTTTGTGTTTATCAAGTCAAGTCAAGTAATTGTTTATTAGTATTTCAATCATACACACTGTACACAGTGAAATGAAACGTTCCTCTAGGATCACTGTGCAACACAAAGAATAAAAACAGATACACTATAAGACTACACAGGCGAGGGCAAGACAGGACTAAAGGGAAAGTGCAACAAACTAGAATATTATAAACTAGGTGAGCTTAAAGCATACATTTTCCACTTTGCATGTTTTAACTGGGATTATAGCTGTAGCTGTCAGCGTTTTCTGTGCGTATATGTGCGACACAGCTCATGATCCGGTGCTTAACAGGCACATGATTCTCTTCACAGATCTGGCTGGCACGTGCACAAAATATGTGAAAGTTCCGCCTGTTGCCACTGCGAATGCTAGTGGGGGACTTAAGTAGGAATTGCAGCCCCTTCTGGCCAGACAGGCCCTGAGCCAAAAATTCCCAACTGCTTCAAACAGGCAGGATAGAAATACTAGAGTAAATACAATAGCATTCATTCCTTGCATGACTCAAAGACTTAGCGTATCCCTCGAAAGGATGTCTGGTCCACAGCTGATTAAAAAAATTAGAGCAATATTTAAAAATATTTCTGCTTAATATTTTTTGGGCTGCGCACTTAATGTCTTCATGTAAATATGTTATAATTCTTGTTGAATATGTCGTGTACGTTTAAAGTAGGGCTGCACGACTTTAGGAAAACATGCGATATGCGATAATGTTGTTGAGTGTTGTGATGGCGATATCATATGCGATAAGTGAGTTACGGTGTTCATGTTTTTCTGCTTTTGATTTGCTGGTAACATAGACTCCAGACACTGACTAGTCTATACAGAAAAAAATGAGTTGCAATATTTCCATTCCAACATGTTTTTTTTTTAAAGAATTTACTTAAACAGAGCATTTAATGCCGCCCATAAACCATTTGAACCATTGAACCTTGTTGAAAAAAATCTTGACCAGAAAAAAATAGCAAAAGGAACAATCTATAACAGGAGCACAGAGGATAAAGAAACTGCCCAGTGATTTTTTTTGCCCTCTTCTCTGTGGCAAAAACATATTTATCGCAGTTCAGTCAGTCTTTCGCGACATGTATATTTTTTTGCGATATGTACATTGCGCATGTTGATATCGCGATGGCGGTAAATTTGCGATATGTTGTGCAGCCCTAGTTGAAAGGCACAGACGAATTCGTATGACCCAGTCTGCCATTCATGAACATGATCTTGACTGGGTGGTAAATGAGATGTCACTCCATCATCATTAAATCAGTTATGCATGAGGACTGTTAATGAAAAAGAATCTAATCAGTTAACACGGTTTTCCATAGGCAATTCAAATCCCTGGACAGCTGTCACAAATACCTGCAGTAAGACGTCCCATTGGGATTGAGCGATATATTGAACATGCTCAATGAATCACAGCTTATTCTGCCTGGGGTTTCGTAAAAGGCCAGAGATCACACTGACAGATAGACGTCAGTTTATTTGTAGTGCAGATGGGTACATATGTAACTGCTTGTCCATCTGATTTTTGTCAGATATGGATGTTCCTAAGGACAGCAGCATTCTTGTTTAGTATTAATATTTCTGTTTGATACACTTCAGCCTCCCATTTTCTCTCAGTGCAGTACTGTACATGAGTTACTGAAAGCAGTGTTTTGTAATAGAGCCTTTGCATTTAATTTGGAACTACAGTAGAGTTAATTGAGTGTATTGCTGATGAACAAGACGAGTGGGAGGCTGGTGGTGTTAATGACTTTAAAAGATCATTACAATCTCCTGATTATAAGAGAAGAATGTTTCTTTAATAGGATGTTGCCAGGGATGTAACTTATATGGAGCAGATAAACATGTTGATATAGTGCACTAATTAACAAGAGCATTTCAAACTGGCACTTCATTTCAAAGAGTTGCCCACGCCTGTCCTGGACTGAGAGTGAGCTAAAAATGTAAGTAGCAATGCATATTTAGTTGAAGTGTGTTGGGTTCGCAAATGGTAATCAGAAACAAAGTGTTTCTGAGAAAGAAAAAAAACAGCACTGGATCCATCAGAGGTTTGGGAATTGTAAGGGGATTGTCAAAAACAACTGTTAAGCTGACATTTGCTTCAGGGACTACCATCATACCATCACCACATCACCATTCTAGTGTGATTGTATGCAGCGACAGGTTAAATAGAGCATTTCTGAAGTCCTTAAGAGGAGTTATGTATTGTGATATCGTCTCAAAATATCAATAGTATTTATAGGTAATATCACCCAGCCTTGCTTTACATTAACTATATCTTATGAGTGTGGGTAGCCTTGAGTTTAGGGCTACTGATAATACTAATATTTATTTTTGATAAAACTACATTTAAAACAAATACTCAGTTAACATTTACCATTGAATTGCCATGTGTATGAAGCATATGTTCTATTGTCCTCCTGTAAGAAGCAGAGTAGCCTATTCTGGAATCCATGCATGGTTTCTTCAGTTATATCTATTTTTATTGTTTGGCTGGAAGATTCCTCAATTACTGATTTTGACAGTGACAGCCCTGCCTAACCGAAATGTATTGTTTAGAATGTCACAACGGTGATACAGGCCAAGATGACGCCCGTCTTACTCGAGTGTCAGACCTTGTGTTTCGCTGGCGGAAAGTGCCAGCCTGATCATAAAGTTGTTGAGCCAGTGAGAGCACTGAGCTCCAGGGAGCCTCGCTTGCCCTCCAGCATGCGTGTGTCACAAGTTGCGGGTGAATATTACCCATGCGTGTCAGCTCAGGAGAGGCGCTACTCATTGCTTTTCTCCTGCTCTTTCAAGCAGGCATTACTTTTCATGAATCTTTGGCTCATCTGTAGTCTTAACAGTGCTGTCAAATGATAAGTCAGAGCCCCTCAGGTCTGATTTCGCAGACCAGACATTCTGCCCTAAAATTAGCTTCCTCTAGTCTTGTCATGACACTATTTTGACTTTTGCATCAATACCTAGATACTAAACTGCACTCTGGTGAAAAATTAAAAAGAACTGTCATCTGAACACCAAATGTATGTTGAACAATTAACATCTGTGACTTTTGAATTCAATACAGTTATTAATGCAAACCTCTTCAAAAGTCAAACAATACAAAGCAAGTAACTCGTTTATTTAACATGCCTTCATTTGTCAAGTTATGATGGACAAAGAGTGAGACCAGAAATCCAAGCTAATAATCCAACATAACACTGTTTAAATACAAAATTGGTTACCTTATGTTGACTGTGTCTAAAGGAATATGAGCACATTTGTTAATTAAAACTTCACCCATATGTTCTAGATATGTTGAAAGATATGTAGTTATGTTGGGTGTGTCTCTAGATACAAACTGTTCTGTGTTATTGGATATCTGTTGTTGTCGGTGCAGTTGCATTCTGATCGGCTGTCTGGATGTTCACATATAAATGCATATGCAGTTCCACCAGTTCGAGTTTGTCTGATGGGAAACACAGTTGCCACTCTTTGAAACATTGGGAAAAGCAGTTAGAAGGACTAAAGTGAGTTTGGAGCCACAGGAACCGTCTAATTGTGAGGAGGACCACTGTAGAGCAATAATGGAAGCCTCATTTACTGCCTGATCTTACCACATCTAACTGGATTGAGGCTTTGAGAATCTGAGTTCCCAGTTTTAGCGCCACCTTCACCAGAGTCTCGTAGTTTGCTATACTTACATATTTGAGATGATTCATCAAGTTTGTCATGCCTTCATATCAATCTCTCCTTGTAAATTTTGCATCCAATAATTTGCTCAAATCTGATTTTTCATGCATCTCTGCTCCTGCAGCTTCAATAGCTGTTGCCAAGCTGTCCTTTGCTGATGAAATGTTCGATAGTTTAGATGGAAACTTTTGTGGCTTGAAAAGAACATGAAGCCTCGGAATACGGAAGATGGACTTAACGAACAAATGCTCGATTATAATCATTATTTATGAGATTGCCTTCATTGCAAATATATTGTAAATATTTGATGCATCACTCAGCTCTACCCTGATTAGACCGTACACTTGTTAAGTCATTTCAGTCTTTTTATTGACTCAGAATATTTTCATTTTTCACAGCAAAGAAACAGCAGAGCAACTCTAAATTCTCAGGGCTATAATGTGATTGGTAATCACAAGCAGGCTTGCTTGGCAGGCGCCCATCTCTCCGTTGTTAGAGTGCCTCAGCACTTTTATCTCGTCACACCTACTATGTAAGCAAATGCTTGTGCCAACTGTGAAATACTGTAAGTGGCTATTGAATATCTTTTTTTCGCAGCCTTAAATATCTTGTTTGAGAATTTGGCGTGGAGGCACGGTATGTGAAAAACAAACACCGCCCAGTGACGAGGCTTGTTTGACTTGCCTTTGATAGACCCACAATGAATAAAATGTCCTGCGCACTTTTCAAGAAGTGTGTTGTTTTTGCCGTGTCCTTCAGTAGTGCTAATATGAAGGCCAGGCGCGAGAGGTTAAGTATTGTGGCTTTGTTATTGCCAGCTCCCTCTGTGCTGGAGTTGCAGAATGACCTTGTGCCATTGCTACTTGTTCCCTATAACAGATTGCAACACAGATGTCTCTCAGTGCCGCATGCTGCAGTGATTTGCTAAACACTTCACCAGTTTTCAAACAGTCACCCACTAGTGGAGTGTAGAAATGACTTTTTGGAGGAAACATCAATGTTAAAACAACTTTTTGTTGCAAATTATGTGAGAAAGTATGGATAATGTGCCATCTTGCTATTAAATATACTTGAAATAAGTCAAACAACTTCTTATTAAAGCATACTCAAGCATATAAAAGAGATAACATTAAGATTCAGGCCTTTATTTTTTACAACATTCAGGTAGTGTTGGCTGCATTAGTGACTTTTTTGTAAAATTCTGTGTGACTGTCATAACTATCGCATTGCACAATATTTTGCCTCCCTCACTCCCAGTCCTGTTCATTGGAATCAAACATGGCTGAACGTTTTAATAAGAAGTAAATAATAAAATGTGTGGAAGTTCAACCAGTTGGCAGAGAGAAAGAGAATAAAATGTCATGACACTGAAATACATCACAAATATAGTTTAAATAATATACTTAAAATAGTAAAGGCTAAATGAAAATGTATTTAAACAAGAATACAAGTATTTGATTTAAAATATATACTTGAGTAAACTAGAGATCTTCCAAAATACCACTAAAGTGTGGCATTTTCTTCCTCAGGGTAGTCATGACCAGTTCCACCTTCTATCTAGGACTCCTCAAATCACATGATACACATTAATCACAGGAACACATTACCAGTACTTTCTATTAGGTAAATCTGCCAAAAAATATTTAATGGGTCAACTAGAATTTTAAATTCTTTTATTTTAAATTCTTAATTCTATCTAAATAATAAATGCTACATCCAAATAGGCCACTGGCTGTTTAGCATAATTTATTTCAAGATATTCTGAAATTGGCATAGCAGCAACATTCAGATATGGTGCAAGGGCTCTTACATGACACGTGTATGTCATAAAATTGCAAACTGGTCAAAATGGAATACTAAACTGGCCGTATCTACATTAAGTAAACACATAAACTACACACTGAAAGAAATTGTTACAAGAAGCATCAGAGCATCAGAAGCATGTTCTGACATGTCTGTCCAGTTTGATGTAATTGACACTATCTGTAGTATTTGTCTCCAATTTATGAGCTAGTGTTTGTTGCAGCTACAAAAAAACATGCAGACATACTGTACTTTTTATTCCTCATTCATAGCTTGAACACATCTTTGTTGAAAATGGGATTCTGTGGATTACAACCCACACCACATTTGTGTTGTAAATAGAACTAAAGCTATTTTATTGTGATTTAATTTGAAAAACAAATTGAAAAATATCAGAAGTTAGAATTGAACCTGTTGTTATAGTATGTAAACTGAATGTAATCATAATTATGTGACTAAGTGTGTAAATAATTTGCCTAATTTGCCTATAAAACTAATATAGCAAGAGCTCTAGGGTTTAAGTCTGCATGGGATTATCTTTTTTTTCTTTTTGAGTGTGTGTCTATCCAACCTCTGATATTTTTTTATTTGTTTGTTTGTGTGTGTGTGTGTGTGTGTGTGTGTGTGTGTGTGTGTGTGTGTGTGTGGTATGTATATGTGTGTGGGTGGGTGTGTACTCACACAGTAGTGACTCCCTTTCAGGGATTAAAGATACTGACACCCTGTAATTAGTCACATGAGATAAACAGGCAGTTCTACAGGCAGTGTGTTTGTGTGGCGTGTGCACAGCAAAAGGGAGCCAAATATGACCTTTCATTTTTACGGCCCAACGCAGGCAACTGCCAGGTTGGATTTGTGGAGGCTTGGTGCTATGGTAATTACGGAGCAATGTCATCTCCAAAGACAGACTGTTATTAGCAGTGTTGTGGTGCAGCTGCGAAGATGGTTCTCTCTTTATCGGTCCTCTGTAATAGAACTGTGAAGACATAACCACTTATTACTAACCATCTGTCAGATGACCTTGGCAAGGCCAGCAGCTTTACCCATCTTGGAACTGAGCTGTGGGGAGAAGTCCTCCATCTAAGCCTCTATCAGCTGTCAGTGCCTCATCTTTCTCACACTGCTCTCTCACACTGAATGGAGCTCAAATGGATGTTTTCCCTCTGTAAATGTTCTATACATGGCTTGAGTTCTTTGAGAACACTTACAAGTTGAGAGTTAGAAATACAGTTTAAATCGTTAAACGTTCATTTTTCTGAATAGGATTTCTGTGGCAGCACATAATGTGAAATTTGGCACACTGATTGAGGACAGTTCACTGTTTCTTTTTTGCTAAAGTTTCATGTCTGCACTCTGAAAACTATAGCACCACCTATGGGTGAAAAGTGAAAGTGTGTTTGAGGTATGCCTGGATTCCTTGGGTCGAGTTTGCGAGTTCGACCAACCTCGTGGTGTCAATTTCTGCCCAGTTGGATTTACTACTATGTTGGGTGTTACAGTTTCACAGGTCGCACATTTTCTCCAGTCTTTCCCCAGATCTTCGGATGAGGCTTCAAAAAATGACTTTTTGGTGTTTTAATTTGTAAATTGAGTTGTGTGGCGAAGCCTGCATAAAAGACAAGGGATCATAACTCAGCAAGGTTTTGATGTATTAAAACCAGACTTGGTATCAACATTTAGGACACTATTCTGAGGAAGCACTACAAATTCATCATTTGACTTCTAGGAGGCACTGCAATAAGCAAAAACATGTTTTGCCTTAAGAATGAAGTGCATCCAGCCAAACTACAGACTCCATCCTAAGAAAGCACAGAAAAGTTTTATTTATATCAGTTTTCCTGAAAATTGGCACAGGCAAAGCCTCACTACAGTTATTTGTTAAGTTTTTGATGTACAAATGCGAGGCCATAAATCCATGATGGTTTCAAAGTCAAAGTCAACTTTATTGTCAAATCTGCCATACGTACCAGACATACAGATAATTGAAATTACGTTACTCTCAAACCCCAGGTGCATACATATAACATTAAATACAAAAGGTGCAATTTTAAGAATACAAACTAATACAGTTATACATATAATTATTATTGTCTGCAACAGTCATCACTGGGGGATGTTGCAGTAAACAAAACGATGACTGCCACCTTTGGAGGGCATATCTTTGTTCCACCCATACAGCTGCAGCTTCCTCTAATTACAGCCTTGCTGTTAAAATGATCAGATCAAATTTCCATTTGTAATTCTGCTCTGCCACCCTGTGTGGCACCCACATTGCTGCTTGCAACAATTTACTTTACATTCTGTATTGACAGGTTATAGTCTGCATTTGTTTACATATAGACTGTCCTGAGAACCCCATTCTGAGAAACAACAAATGCCACAATAAACAATTTACTTCTGGTTTTACAAATCATATAAATGTCCATCATGTAAATATATTCCATCAACATTACTTAAGAATAGTTCAACTGAGAGACCTACAACCAGAAATGGCATTTCATATCGCTAGATTGCTATTAAAATGTACTCAAGCCACAGGACTGGGTTTACTGTGCTTAAAGCATAGATGAAATATGCTTGAATCATGATATTCCATTATATTCCTAGTGGACTCCACTAACCCACTTGATCCACAGGAAACTGAGATGTAAACAGTGCCTTTGCTCTTGCATTGCTGATGTGCTTGAAGCATCTATTACTCAATGAAACCGACCAAAGTAACATTGATACAGCAGTGCATATGACTGTATTTTTTTTTTTTTTCTGTGCAAAGCTTAAAGATGAATATATTTTTCAAGGTGAGCCATGATACAAAAATCTGAACCTCAGAAACCAAGGGCTGAACATAATCGTTAAGGCATTAAAATCTGAATACATCTGTTTTGGAGGAGAATGTAATAAAAAAATCTTAAGACTCAAAATGGAGACTCTAGAAGAGAAAAGAATGTTTTTAAGGACCTGGATTTCATCGAACCCACAGAAACCTATTTGAACTGCAGTATGGATCATCAAGGAAGTGACATTTTGGTAGCTAGTGCTGCTTTTGAAACTTTGTGTAATTGAAATTCACATTTATCCCACAGGGTCACCTGGAGATCACAGTGTCACCTAAGCGGCACAGTGTCATCTAGTGTGTTTGAGTTCACTATTAATCTCAAAAGCTGCAAAAAATAAAAGGCTTTTCAGTCAAGGTGAACAAGCTCTTCATCTGTTGCCGTTTCTGTCGCTGTGGATAGCGTAAGCCAGTCTTGAGGGTTCATTCACAAATTACATTCACATTTCTTCATATCCTAGAATGTTGTACCCAGCCCATGGCCGTGCTGTGTGTAATGTTTTTTAAGATAGGAACGGGTGTTAGACATGGCTGGGACTCATTTTAGCTCAACTTAAAAAAAAAAAATCTTTATATTAATGATATGAATAACCCCATGTATTCTCATTTATTTAAATGGAGTACCATATATGCTGAATAAAAGAATGCTCATGTTACTCTTGCCGAGTTGTTTTTGACTGCTTGTGCACTGAGTTTGTTGTCATTCTCTAAAGAGAAAGCCCTTTTATATACAAGAATATATGAATGCATTATGTAACTATAGCAGTCTTGGTTTTAGCTCCTTGGGGGAAACACATACTCCGGCGTCTTTTCTCTTTCACTTACACTCAAAGAAGCATCCGAGCAGCAGACTTGCCTGAGTAAATCCCCCCCAACTACCAAGCAAAACAGGGTCACTGATTCTGCTACCACCTTTACATCATTTCAGATTAGTGTGTGCCACTGGCAGGCGGCGCAGCTCCTGCAGATCTGAATGGCAGCTGATTTAGACAGGAAAGGCAGCTCAGTGTCCAGTCCTCTTTCACTCACACTGCCCATTGAAGGCCCTCTCCCTAACGCTGCTGCTCACAGCTTACCGCTACCCAGAAGGCCCACAGCTCCGCCAGCCTGTTAAATATTTTACACAGATGTCCATATTCTATATCTCTAGACTGTACAGTGTAGATTTTATACTACACTGTTAGTATAGATTTTTATTTTTATTTGTGTTTTATTCTATTCTTTTCTTAATTTTTGCACTTTGCACTTTCTGCCATGACAAAGCAAATTTCCTACTTGTGGGACTAATAAAGGTTTATCATATCTTATCAGATTTATTGCAAATATACATCATATCTGCTCTCACGTGGCTGATGTGCTTAAAGCATCTGTTACTCAATGAAACCGACCAAAGTAACATTGATATCAGTGCATTTGAACTACAGTATGCATCATCAAGGATGTGACATTTTACATCCTTGATGATGACCGTGGGTGTGCGTGTGTGAGCGTATGGTGTGTGTCTGTGCGCTCTGTCCAGTATCAAGAATTCATGACCCTTTGAAAGACACTTGGTAAAGATTTTTGATACCACTACTCTAATTGGTTTTACGTTGTTTTTTTATGATCATACTGGTAGTATATATAGCCTCAAGAAGTCAAAAGTGCACACTGTGTACAAGACTGAAATGACAAACACCTACGGGACTTCTTGATTCTCATAACCTTTATGCTGCATAGGTTACCAGAATGGTCATTTAACCCATAGAGCTCCTAGTGTATCAGTAATGATTCCAACAAATAAAAAACAGGGCTCGTCTGCAGGTTTCCCCACCCCGAGAGCTCCCTGCTCCGAAAATCTTCTTTTTATTTGTTTCTAAGACCTAAAATAAGAGAAATGTGTTAATTTTGTTCTTTCTGGGCATTTGTGTGTGATAACCTTTTTAAAATGCCAGGGGTGGTTATTATTATTACATGTTTATTAAAATTAAAATAACTTTGGTTCTCCCTGACTTGGGAACACCAAACAAAGCTCAGCATGACGTTTGACACCTCAAGCACCAACATAAACCAAGGGAACTTTCATATAGGGACTTTGATGACGATTTACCATTTGTTGCGCTTGTGTTCAAAGGGTTAATGAATTGTTGTGACAGTAAGAATTGTTTTACAGTCTTATCCTCACTGTGCTTCTTGCTCATAGTGTGGACTGGTTTTGCAGTGCAAAAACATAAAATGATTGCTTATTGGCCCATAGTCTATATTATTGCTTAATGTTATTGATCCATAAGTTCCACATGAGTGCATCCTTAATCAAAAATGAACATTAAATTAAAGAAGACCTCTGAGTCCTCCTTTGTGCCAATGTAGTGTGGTTATAATGATTTATTGTGCATGATCATTTTCTCAAAAAGCCCTTTCATATCCCCTCCCTGCCCTCCGGTGTCAGCTGATGTGCTCTGACCCTCAGACTAGTGCAGTATTTAGCATGCAGACCGAAGAGTGGCCTTCCCTGTGCCATGTGCACAATGTAAAGTTCACGTCTTGGAAATGTCATGGCTGTTACAAGACATCACTGTTTAAAGGCAATCAGGCATGCAAGTCATTTACTGTAGCATAAGCAATTAAACAAGACTTGGGGCAAAGAGACTCGTTAAATGTTCCTGCTTCAATGACATTATTGATTTAAATTAAAGTGTTTGTGATAACTGGTAGATTGTCACATCAAGGTCACACTTGCCCTTAAAAACCAAGTCCCCTGTTAAAAACATATCTTGTCACAAATTTATTATAATATCTCCCTGATGAAATATGCAGTATCTTCCTAAAGCAACTCAAAGCTAGAAAGAAACACAAGGTCACTGTCTATGAAAACACTTCACATTTTTTCAGATCAATGTTCAGCACTGGCGGCACCAGAGCCGTTCCTGTTTTTATTGAGGGATTGATTCCAAAATGTCAGTCTGAAATGCCAAAAGAATGATTTCTGTGTGTTTTGGGAATGATCATACTGTAAATGATCATTTTGATTGATGCAGCAACACTTCCTTACAAATTGATAAAGGGATTAACATCATTGTCACTGTTATGGGTCTGTACATATTGTCCTTATAGCAGCAGGACATTTGCATTTTACCAGACACAAGTGTAAAGTGTACATTCGTCATATGTGAATACAAGGAGTCCTTGAGTTACACCAGTCTCAGCATACAACCTTTCGAGTTTACAAAACTCACTCCCACTAAATGTACACTATTAGCCTCATACTTACGAACTACGTAGGTGAACTAGTTTGGTTGATTACACAGTAATGTCACATATGAATGAGGGAGTTTTCTGTGACATAGTTGTGTTTTTATGATTTCACAACTGTGTTAGATATGTGACTTAGGCTAGGGTGTTTCGACTTACAGCAAAATTCAGGTCCAAGGAACCGATCTGTGGTGTAACTCAAGGACCCCCTGTACACCACAGCACACAGTTTCTCTGCATTTTTTTTACCCCATTCACTAAATGAAACAGTGGGCTGCCATCAACGAGGGGCGGCCGGGGAGCAGAGCGTGAGGTACCTTGCTCAAGGGTACCTCAGTGGTGCCACTAGCAGTCCTGGGGTTCAAGCCCACAACCTTGTCCCTTGTCCCAACTCCCTAATGACTAGGCCACCAGCTGCCCCAAGTGTGTGTACTTATTCTTAAATGTGTATGTTCATGCGTGTTGCTTGAGCAGTGGTGTATAGAAGCACATACACATGTTTGTTTTTACACCGTGTCAGGATATGGAGTCATATGTAATTACGTGTACTTGATGATAGTTTTCTAAGCCTGACTCTAATCTTGTAATATTCTTCCCCTCCTTTCCCTGGTTTTTGGCTGTTGGTAATGTTCTGTTCTTCTTCTCCCTGTTCTGTAATTGTTCTCCCTGTACATTTTTCATTATGTCTGTTCCTTTTGAGTACATTTTTGTCTTAACCCCCTACTTAGCCAAGCCACCTTGATCACCTGTTTCTGGTTTCTGTCCCCGCCCCTACCCAGGTGTTCTCATTTCCTTAATCACTATAAATATCCCTTGTGTTTCAGTCTGTGGTTGAGGATTCTTTGCAAAATCTCTCGTCACTCTGCTTTTTGTAAAACTTGGTTTTCTTCTTGTGTTTTTGTTAAACTTGTTCATTTCCCCCTTTGTTTCCGCCTTTCTCCTACTCTTGTTATCCCTTGGACCACCTTGTATTTTTGCAGCTTTTGTGTACCCTGGGCCCTTCGTTTTTGTTACCTTTTCTTTAGCGTTAAACCTTTTGGAACCTGTGATTACATCCTGCTCACCTCGACCCTCACAGCATCACAAACTCTACCTTCAGTAACCAGAAAGACATGGTTTTGTCCACCCTTCTGTGACAAGCACTTTACAAAGCCAGGAGCGTTTTGTTGGTCTTGTAGGTTAGCCCGGTTCCTCTGGGTAATTTTGTCCTGAAAATGTACAAACACAAGCACATACCCACAGCTGAGCTACCACTGTTTTATCAGTGACAGCTTTTCGAGGTATCTAACCCTTGTTGTCATGCCTGTCTCTGTTGCTGGAGTAATGTGGTGGCCAGCTGCTGGTGGTCTACATTGTCTTTTTTAATCAGATCACCAGCCCCACTCCTCTCAGCAGGTGGGCTGACACCACTGGCAGAGGCCACCAAACCACCGGGCGATAGCAACAGGGGGCCTGTTTGTTGCTGGACGTGTGTGAGTTGTGTATATGTTTATGCGTATGTGTAAAAAAGGCATGCACACACTTTCCTTCATTATGGTTCCCTTGGTGACCCAATATCACCAACTGTTCAAGCTGTTCCCGGTGTCCTGGACTCTAGCTATAATTGGGTGATTATGCAATTTTCTGACTAATGTCAAAGACGCAGATTATGGCATTTTGAAGGATTAAAGTATTCCCAGTTATACGTTTAGGAATTAGAAAACATTTCAATTTGCTGGAACAGACTGAAGGAGTGAATAAAGTCATAATTCTCTCCTGATTAATAGGTTTCAGCTATATCTGAGATAATATGATGTGCACATTCAAGGGTTTGTAGAAGAGATGAATCAGCTATTGGCATTTATGAAGGTCAAAGAATGATTTTTGTTATTTTTTTGTACTGGTGAATGTAACTGTTTTACTTGCAGCAAGGCGGAAGTTAATTGCAAATTGAGTTTTTGAGGCAGAGTTAGTAATTAGAATTAGCCTTTGGTGGACTGACTCTCATCAACCAAAGTCTCAACATCCTTTGTTATGGAGCCACTGTAATAAAGATGAAACATGCCTGCTACAATATTTGTCACTATTCTGCAGTGTATTCTGTGGAAATGCTGTTATTAAGTTATTAAGTGGTCCATTTGACTAAAGTGTGTGCTGTATAGAATTTTAATGTTAAATAAAATTGTGTGCCAAAAGTCTTAAGTGAGTCAGGCAGTATGAAGCTCTTTGTACAGACTTTAAAAATGGTTTAAATGGATGTATCAAATGCAGTACTAAAATATGTGACTGTTTAATAGTTATTTCTGATGTACATTTAACAAGATTTTGGACCTAAAATGCCAGAAAATCCCAAGAAAACTTGACTTAACTGTATTTTTTTATGAAATGAAGGAGTTAAATGATATTTCATGATCATCGATGCACTTGTGTGCATATGCAATTATAACAATGTAGCTTGAAGTTTCTAGCCCTCATTTCACTGGTCCAAAGATGCTGCTGCTTGATTTTTGGGCCTCGGGCTACATAAGTACACAATGACATGAAAGCCTTTGAGCATATCTGGTCAATGCTGGAATGCTCCGTAGGCCACTGCTCAAATCCCACTCTCTCTTCAATATCTCACCTGATCCGGCTTTATCCATGGAGATAAATATGGTGAAAACATGTCACTATAACTCAAATGAGCTGCCCACGGGATGAAATGGGCCGTGGCGAATCTGACAACTTTCATTTTCATCAGAACATATCTCTCCTGCATGTTGAGATCGCAAGGAAACCTGTCTTGATCTTGATCATGTTTAGAAAGCGTTTTTTTCCACTTGGTGTTTATCTGAGAACTCATAACCAAAGTAAACCCTGAGCTCACCCAGCATCCTGCTCCCTGACACCGAGCTGTCAGATCAGATTTGTGCACAGGCACAGTATATGAATTTTCAACATGCTGTAGACGTATTGCGTTACGGCTTGCATCACTCCAGAGCAAGCCTGGGGCTGACTGTATGACTCACTGTGGGAGTATCTATGCTGCTGTTTTTACAGGTCACATACCATGTAGTTACAGTAACATGAAGCCAAACTCCGAACAATAGCTGCATTATTGTTTCGTAACAAACTCTCCATGGATTTTAGGACAAAGTTAGAGTGGATCCTCAGAGTTGAAGAGGCTAAAGTACATACACTAGACACACATAGATATACTATACATACACACTACACATACAATTTACATTCTACTAATTGAATAAAGTATGTGTTAGGGGTCCCATTTGATTACTGACATTTATGATTTGATGTTTGTACTATATTTTGAATTAACTGAATGAAACTAACCTACAGTCTACAAATAGAACTTGGGATTAGAGGCAGAATGAGTGCAGTGCATGACATACAGGGCTGGATTGGTGATTCGTACTGATTATTTACAAACTTTATTCAATTAGTAGAATGTAAATTGTATGGGTAGTGTGTATGTATAGTATATGTCTGTGTGTCTAGTATATGTACTTTAACCTCTTCAACTCTGAGGATCCACTCTTGAGTATACATCAGACGAACAAACAGGAAGACACAATAATGTGTGAATAGATAACATTCTAGAGGATGGAAAATTCAATATTGAGGAAGGAAAATGGACATGTTTTCAATTTGCATTTGAATGTAGAGAGAGAGTTGGACTGTTGGACTGTGAAAGCTGAAAAAGGGGATAGTGAGCAGTCTAGCTGAGGGAGATATGAGAGTATGAGTAGGTTTGAAGGTTTGAAGAAGATCTTACAGAAAAGAAAGATTGAGGTTGTAAAGGTCCTTTAACTTTAAACTGAATGCTGTATTTTGCAGTATAATATAGTGGTGTGACTGTGTGAAAGTCAGAAGGCGACTAGCAGAGTTCTGGACTGTCTGAAGCTTGTAAGGGGAAGAAGAGCTAAGCCTAAGAGAGTTAAAGGAATCCAAGCAGCAAATCATGAAGTCATAGATGAGTTTCAGGCGCAGATTGGGGGGACACTGTCTAATTTTAGCCATGTTAGTTTGGTGGAACAAAGAAGCTAACATGGGAATCAAACAAGGGTCAAGATGAGAATGACACCCAGATTATGAACCCGAGAGGAAGGAGACACAGCAACATCTCTGACAGAAAACGAGCTTTATTGAGGGCAGATTTGGACCCAGCAGGAAGGAATGGATGGGTTGTTATTGCATTTAGTTATGAATATCTTCTGCAGAACATGTGATCTGTCCAAGAAGGAGTATGGACATCAAAAATAAGAGAAGACCAAAGCGTAGTCTATAACGGAGCCAACAGTGCCCAGCTCATGCAGCTTCAGCAAGTGGGTAGAATTACATACCTTCTCCTTTTTTAGGGCCCATTTTTTATAATTAAACCAGATGTTCTTGTTACTGTGCCTTTCCGTTTGTAAATGAGTAAATGACCACTGTTCTGATTGGCTGTCTTGTGATTTCAGCTCTTTCAAAAAGCAGTCCAGACTGAAATACTCGTCATAACTGCAGCGTGAATAGGTGTGAGGAAGGGTATGGGTGCCGAGTCTGCTGTGAACTAAATAGGTTTGTGTTTGTGGCCTCGTGAAAACAATGAACGAAAATGTTTTGTAGACCTGCTTCCATACTGTATGGAATAGAAAGTGGATGCTGAGCTGTACAATATTTTAAACTCTTTGTTTTAGTTAAAAATAAGACAGCACAGTTTATATGATATGTGCCCTCTAAATCAATAGTAAGTGCTGAAAGAACCAACATCTACAGACGCAAGGAGGGCAGTAACAACCTTGACCAGTGCTTTTTCTGTACTGTGGAATGAATGGGGTCTGAACTGGAAAGGTTCAAAGAGATTATTGGTTTCTAGGTAAACCCTGAGCTGATTATCCGCAGCTTGTCTGAAGAATTTTGACAGGAATGGAAAATCAGAAATGGTTTGATGTGTCTAGGCCAGGTGTTTTGAGATATCTTGTAGACAGTGGGGATCTGGCCAAGAAGCAGTGATGGATTAGTGAGGGTAGTGAGGTGAAGGACCAAAGCAGGCAGATAAGCTTTAGTTATGGGGGTAGGGATAGGGTCAAGGGAGTAGGTTGTAGAGGAATTAATGATAGAGATGATGGTTAAAAGGACAAAGACAGGAGGAATTTGGGTCGCAGTCAATATGGTAGACAGAGCAGAAAAGGAGATACTTTTGGTGAGAGAGACCACCAAAGAGCTATTGATTTTTGAAACTTTTAAAGAAATGTAGAAAAGAATGGAGCAGCCACAATGCTTTCCAGGGGTTTAAATAGCTGTCGAGAAAAGATGATAATTAGTGTTGGGACTCTTAATGAGGCTGAAAAGGTAGGCCAAACACAACATTTCTTTTATAGTCTTTCAAGTTAACGACAAGCGTGCTTCATGAGGTGCAGTTCGCTGTTGTACCAGGGGAAGGAAGTGGTGAAGGAGGTTTTAGTTTTAATGGGAGCTAATGTATTGAGGGATTCAGAGAGAACAACATTAAGCACTGCATCAGGTAGAGTAGCAGTGTGATAGAACACACAAGCCACTAAACAGTGCTTTATCAGCAGTCGTCGGTGATTGGCCGTGTCAATTTGTTAGACTTAGATTCCCTGCCTGGGTAAGAAGCCTTAAGCCGGATCAGTAAGAGTCCTTGGGCAAGACTCCTAAAACACAAGTTTTCCATCAGTTGCTCTAGATGAGCACGTCTCCCAAATTCCATAAATCTGCAATGATTTACTTCTGTTGTACCAAAGGCCAGTTGTAAATAATTCAAAATATAGATCAACATCAATTTGCATTAGGTACATTGTATATACCTACTTTGTATATAAGGTCCATTGTCCTTTCATGAGCTTCATTTGCCATATGGGTGCATTTTGTACTTTTAATAGTTTAGTACTTTAGTACTACTGTAGTGTCAGTGTAAAGGCTTTGAAGTGTCCAGTTGTCATGCGTGAATACAGCACAGCACAGTGTAAACAGCACAAAACTGCCTTTAACTTATTCACCAAGTGAAGCAGCGGGCAGCCAGGAACCATCGCTCGGGTGGAGCAGTGTGTGGGGACGATACCTTGCACAAGGAAACCTCAGTAATACTATTGGCAATCCTGGGATTTTGAACCCACAGCCTTCTGATTGCATAGACAGATCCCTAACCACCAGGCCACCATTACTATTACAGACTTTTTGTTTCTCTGCATCCTTTGTTAGTCTCCTTGACCCCTTTCATGAATGGTCAGGGCAGAGATTGCTAGTGCACATGCGTGGGCTGCACATGTGGATCAAACACAGTGGTGCGGAAATTAGCATTTCCACCTACAGTTTGCACAGCCATGTCTCAAATACATATGCAAAGCATGCATTTTGCATTTCACCATCCACACAGTCCATAAACCGATGTTAGGCTCATGTGGCAGATTTATTCACAACACTCGAGCAGAATAAACTGGCACGAAAAGCTTAGTACATAAGGCCCGGAGTATTTTAACTAGCTCTGTTACGTATAAATGCATTTTGCAGTTGTACAGTAGGACCATGCATTTGCAACATGTTGGCCCAGTGTTATCCCCTGTTTCTGGACTTTTATAAACCGTGGTTATGAGTGTATTATATGTGAGGTACTGTGATCTGTTCTTAGGTAATGCGTCCTAGGACAGTCCCAAGGAAAGTCACATAAATTACATTTACAGGAATGTTCCTGTCTAGAGCATTTGCTTGGCAAGACATATCAGGTTAGGTACATTAGAGTAGCCATATTAAGCCTCGCAGAAACTGAATCCAATACTGTAAAAGACTGTCCTTCAGCAGTAGGTTGAACAAAAAAAAAAGCTGGATCGAGTTCATATCCTTTCCTCGTCAGCTTGCTGCAGTCCCTACTTACTCAGGCTACTACAGAAACAGCGTAGTAATGCTGACACTGTAATAGTGACACAATTGAGGCTCTAGCTTTTATTCCAGCTGAGATTTCGGGTTCCTGTCTGGTACCTCTAACAAACCACCTGCCATGCAGACGCAAGCATTTCTTCTTAAAAAGCCCAAAATGTGTATGTTTATCTTTTACAATTCAGCCTGCTACCTCCAAGCTCTGTGTATTCCCAGGGCGCCTCTCTCTAGTTCAGCCTTTTTCTCCAAGGGTAAAATAATCTCCATTCTTAACTAGCAGGACTGTGTCACAAAACAAAGATCGCATTGTTGCAGCGCATGCAGTCGGGTCATAAGTGGAGGTTTGTAAGCTTACACTGTCTGAACTTCTCTTTTTGCCTCTGCAGTGTTGTGTACTCCATAGCAATGCCATTTAAAAAGAAGCAAAAGCCTGTTATTTTCATCAACACTGCCCTCTCAGACATGTGGTTTATACAATTGTGACTTTAGACGGATGAAATATACTTCAGAGAAAATGCACATTTAGTTAGGGTTTGGATCTTATTTTTTCCTTTCAATCAAAAATCAACCAATTTTTCCTTTCCCCCAAATGTTGTTCATCAGACTGGGCATGTTTAGCATCTGAAGTTTGCTTCTTTTGTTGAATTCTGGAGCTGTAGTCCCAACATATCTAAGAAGCAGTTGAAATTTTAGCAGGCTTATTAGCATCATGCATGCAGCTGCATGCATAAATCCTCAAACATTTTCCTCAAACCAAGTTGTTGAGCAATCTCATAGACTGGCTTACTTGGCTTACTCCCAGTACTGTTGTACATTGTGTTATCTAAAATCCTGTACAAAAATTGGGAATACAGTGCTAATGCTAATTTTGATGCTAATTTTGATGATGCTAATTTTGACAGGGGTGCTTATTGATTTTTATTGATCAATTGAATGTCATTGCTAATTTTTAATAACCTTTGGTAGAAATAGTAAATACACAAGAAATCCTTTTGTGTTTGCAAACTGATGCACTTGCTGAAACGACAGGCTCTGTTTGGTCATTGTACATGTAGGTCAAACAAGCCTACAGCTTACAATTGGTTTTACAGCAGGTATTGGTTTTATATAAACAGCTTTAATTAGAAGCACAAAGACATTAACAAAGAAATTGTGTTATGAAGGGAATATGTTTACTACTATATTCATATTCTTAAAGAACAAGCTTGCGTTGTGTCTTTAGAAAAGTGACATCTATATCACTCAGCGCTCAATGCAGAAAACGTACTGATCCAGCTCACAAGGTGGTGATGTGTCCACAGTGGTATACATGCTACCATTTCCGTGTTGTGTTGATGATTTCAGTAATGCTGAATCAACTCCCATGAAACAAATCATCAAGATTTTAAATTTTAAATAGACTTTTGTGCAGCCACACAGTGAAGTACTTTGGATTATGTGTTTAGCCGTTTTCTACGGTGGCCCTGAAGGGCAAAACACAACGACATTTCATAAAACACAACGACATTTCAGAAAACAACGACATTTCAGAAAACGGAAAGGGTAGGACCACACTTCTTGTTTGTGATTGGACAGTGCCCATATCACTCACGACAGACCACACTTCTTGTTTGTGATTGGACAGTACCCATGTCACTCACGACAGCGTGGGTTCAGTTCA
>JBBPDB010000134.1:10412601-10427068 GCA_037974465.1 Brachypetersius altus
TACTACATATCTGTAACTTGGCAATAGTGTATTTATTTATGCGCATGTGTGAACCCGGGGTGGGGTGTGGGGTATTTTGTGATGATCATTTATGCAGGGCCCTGCAGCTCCAAAGCCTGACATGACTAGTCCCCAGGACAAATAAGTTTGACAAACGCTGCATTAGAGGATCTATTAGTTGACTAGCTGACTATCCTGTGCAGCCAATTCTGTGCAGGGTGAAAATAGTGAATAATAACCTAATTTAAAAAGTTATTCCTGAAGTAAAGCCATTAGTATAAAAGAATGAGACACCATTGAGTGTGTGCTGACCAGTGCATATGTGTCCTGTCACACTGAAATAACAAGCCTTTGAGTGGTTCATGTGGGTATAAGCTTCCTTTCTCATTTGCTTGTTAGCTCTTCTTGTTCAGCTCCTTTGGTTTTAGATGGCACTGGTTGAGCATTTTACCTCAATTCAGAGGTGTTAAAATACACTGTGATGGTGTAAAATATGTCATAACACTCACACGCTCCTCAGTTCCTTGTTTAGCCTCGCTAAGTGTTACCAGACAAATTTAGTGCTACTTTCCCATTTGGATTCATCAGTGGGGTTTTGACGTCATTCTGCTATTTTCACCTCTTGCAATCAGTCCTGAGTATTTGCACTTGCAGAAAAACAGGAACTTGGGAAGATTATAGACACAGAGAATTCAGGAAATGCATCTGTGCTGGAGGTCTGTCATTACACGTGACAATTTGAAAGCTTCAAGCAGGGTAAATAATAGATGCACTGCACAGAAAAATCTGACGTTAATGCTGAGCGGTGGTAAACGCTGCATTATCTAGTCTATTTTTTCCCACAAATACTGTAATGCTCTTGATTTCTGTGCAGACAAAAAATCATGGATATTCCAGGAGACCCTGTATTACTGGCTGTAAAGGTAGCACTGTACAGAGCGTGCCGAAATGTCAGATGAAGCAATAAAGTACATACTTGGGCTTTCGCTGCTGCTGAAGACAAACAGTGAGGCTGTTTTCATGACAAAAGTTTTGTAATGAAAGCTTGCAGCTAGTATGAGAACACAAGAAACGATGATTATGTCAGCCTGTGAAAATTACATGTAATTTTCTCATGCAGTCAATCTAGTAATGCTGAGAGGTTTTGCTTGAGGTTCTGACTATAAGTGTATTAATTGTGTCTACGTTTATTCAGAGTTTCCATTTGTATTGTAGAAAACTAAGGAGAGCTTAAGGACCCAAAAGAAATGTCTCAAGACAAGCAAGGAAAGGCAGATTTATTTATATACCACATCAATTCTAGTGTAGAGTTAGTCACTGTGTCCCATCTTATTCATCAAGGTGTCCCTTCAGCAATGGTCAGTCTCTGACCAAGGAGCTATTTGTGGCTGGATTACTATTCACCCAGCAGAGACACTGCATTGTGAATACTCCAGCAACAAGAATGGATCTGGTACACTTGTTCTAGCACCATACACAACATCATACCATTTCCATGTTGGTGTGTTAAGAATAGGTGATGGTCCTAGAGGTGTCCCTTTTCACTGGCAGATTAGGAAGTGTGCTTGAGGTCTGCTAATATCAGTCTCTGCAATATACTGATACTGTAGAAGGCTGCAATATGCAAATAATATTCTTCCTAGATTTCTGATAGGGTGACCAATCAGAGCTCAGGGTGAGTTACTGGTTGTGATGAATTGAAGTCTTCATGTAATCCAGCAAATGTAATTTTGGCCGATCTTTAACCAGAATCAGCACATGAATTTGAATATTGTGTGAAATCTGAAAGATGGCTGTTTTTGTAGCTTATTTTCCATTGTAACGTTCCAGAAATGAACCCAGATGCAGAACGACTAAATCTGATGGTTTTAATAGATACAACAAAACACAAAACAAACAAACAAACAAACAGAGTCCAGCAGGCAAAAAGAGTAATCCAGTGTTCGTGAAAAAGGGTCCAAAAGGGGCAAGAAGTCAAGGCAATAATCCAAGGTTGAGAAAAGGCTTGATAGACTAGCAGGCTAGAATACTTCGCACTGGTGGTTGGGTCAGATGTCCTTATATAGTCCCTAGACCTAGTACTCAGGTGAACTTGATCTCCTGTGATTGTCAGGGGGCTGATTGAGAACACCTGGTTGGTCCCTTGAGTCAGAGCAGGTCCTTACATCCATATATAATCTTTAAGGACGGCTGGAGTAAATATATTTACTGCTGGAGTAAATAATATTTACAAACAAATGATATTATAAGCATTTTTAATTCCTTTATAGTATTGATATGGGTCCTTTTAATCTTGAAAGTTGTATATAGAGTAGTATATAGCAGAAAAATCACAATACTGATACTCTGTTCATATCGTGCAGCTCTAGTGGGGTGAATAGATGTTTAGCTACAACTGGGATACTGTCAGTACCTACAAAAAATGCACCTGTGTTGTGAGTGTTTCTAATAAAAGGGCCAGTTAGTTTTGGCTACAAGGGATATGTACCTAACAACCTTGGACCTCACTGGAAGACCACTTGTAAATACTTTGAAAACATTATGAACGATTATTCCTTTATAACTTGTTATCCTGGTGCCTAACAGTGAGAAAACAGATTGCATCTGCCCTTAAATGCTGCAGTACTTCAGGGGAGAGACAGGTCAGCAGTGGGGGGTCTCTGATGCTGTGCTTTGGTCCAGTTGCACGTCATATCTCAAAGGTTGAATGTCAGCTGAGGTGAAACCCTGCTGCGTTTATGGGATTGCGTGAAAAATGAAACTCTCAATGTTCTCAATGTACTTTACAGGTTCACATGTGAGTCCACACTTCAGTTCTACATTGTTGGTGCAACATTCTCGCCTAGGAAAGTATGCAACGTGGAGGGCAGTAGTGTAACTCACTCATTCACTCCTCAAACTATTAGTATAACATATTAAAAATCCTTGCCTAACTTCAACTCTATCTATAGTCAATGTAATGTAAATGTAATGTATATGTAATGTAAATGTAAATTTGTTAGTTTTTTACCTGTTTCAAAAATATCACACCAGTCTTTTCGAGAGGACGTTTGTGATTCATCAGAATGGGTGATTCATCACACTGCTCAATGGACACATGCTATCTGTGACTGGTCTGTGTGCTTGCAGCAGCCTGTGGAAGATTTGAGGCTTATTTACTTAGCAGCTCTGTTTATGCCTCTGATTCTGATGCAGCAGGTGTACTTCTGCAGCGATGACATTAATTGCTGCTTTTCACGGTTACTTCCTTGCAGAGACATACACAATTGTATTTGTCCTCTGCCATTGTTGCTGCAAAGAAACATGGTGCATTTAACCATTAGACTTTCCACAGAAAACCCAATGAATGAACAATAAAATTACTTTGTCTCAGATTTAGCCCTTTTTAACATACTTAATGAAGCAAATCTCATTCTATTGGGGAAGGCATGACAGAGGCAGATAAAACAGAGAGTGTGGAGATTTGGAGAAGTTAAGTCTGTCCTGGCTTTGTCCTCAGGTATACAGGTGAGGAATGTGTGCTGCCGCTTCTCTGGTATGTGGAGTAAAGCCCTTGATAGTGATGACCTCAGGGCAGCGGCTCGGTGTCTCTTGTCAAGAGCTGTCAGCAAAGCTTGGGCCTGCATGAACTCTGCCGGAAATGTGAAGCCTTACTTCAGCCTATGGAAAAATGAAGCACTGACTGCCATATATGTACCATTACAGTGTCATTATCATATGTGTCATTTGCCATGTATTTTTTGGTTACTGATGTTAGTACAGTTAAAAGTATAGTTCCAAGTGAAGGCCTACTTTATTCAACATATTGTGTATATTTGTTACTATAGTTAGCATCATGGTTAAATAGAAAACACTGAAGAAATGTCTTGATTTGTTCTTCTGTATGTTGTAAGTATGGTACATTTATTTTATTTAAAAGAAAACTTAATAATTTGTATAGTTAGCATAACGATACTAAAAGAATGCATTCAATTCAATTGCATTCAATGAAGACAGACCACAGTTTTTCTTGTTTGTTGCTGTGTTTTCAGCACCTTGTCAATAGAGATTTGGTGACCCTGTGTTTATTTGGTCCACTTGTCAATGCTCACATTGGTTTTAATGTACATTTAGCTAAATAACTATTTTTATTCACCTATTTCAAAAACCTAAACACAACCCAAATCCTAATCTTCATCGTGCCCCTATTGACTTTCACCGGTTGTATTAAGAAGTGCTGGGAGTCTGTAAAGTCAGTAACAGGTGCTTGCGAGTCCAGAGTCTACTCCACACAGTGACTTGCACCTGCAAACACATAGAGTATGAGATATTATGCCATCGCTGTCTAGACAGTCTGTCTGAAAAACACATCCTACCACAACACACACACACATATCAATAGATAGGTTGTGTTTTACTTTGGATAAAGTTAAAAGCAAAGTAAAGTGTTTTTGGCACATTCACTCACATCCTGAGTTTTAAACAGACTCTCAAGTTAGGCTCTGTATGTGAGCTTGTGCATTAATTACTGAATAATAAGTAGTAGAGTGTGGGTTCATAACAGAGAATGGGTTAAAAATGATAGAATGTGTGTCCCTGGTGTCAACATTCATTCTATAGGGTGTCACTTTGGACTTCTGTAGTGTGGAGAAAGAGAAAGATAGAGAGAGAGAGTGTGTGTTGGGTGGTCTCCCTGGAGCTGCTGCAAAAGCCCCCCAGAGAATTCAAAATCCTCTCCGGAGGCATTCCGCCACTTTCATGCTCCAGAGCACTGTTATGTGTGCCAGAGGAGGCTAGACCAGGTGATGCTGCGCCCTGTCGGTCCGCTCCTCAGTCACATTATATGAGCATCACTGACTCTGAGTGGAGGTGACATCTCTTTGATTCGCTCTCATTTTCTCACTCTCAGTGCATCCCCTGAGTGTGTCCACCTCTCCCCCGTTTCTCTTTTCAGGCCTGTCTTTACCAAAACATGCCCCTTCAATGCTGTCTGCCTCTGCCACCCCCAAGTCATATGATGTAACAAGTGCCATTAGTGCAGCGACATTGATGGGATGAGTTGTCTGAACCTGACTTTCAGTGCCATAGAACAGCTGTCTAATATCTAACACGACCCCACAGTATCGTCTAGCAGTTTGACGAGCTTTAGAGTGTGCTGCCAAAATCTGTTGCAACTGAGTAAGAAATTGTAGTACTCAACTAGAAATACCTCACATTGATTCAATCTTTTTTTTGTTGTGTAGTCAAGGTTTTTAATTATAACATTTGTAGGCTAAGCAGAAACAACAGATGCCCTGATTAACTGTTTGCAAGTTAAATTAATGTTATATCCTATACTACTAGCTGCTATAGAATGAATGAAGGAAATATGATTATAATGTTTGTTGTGATATCACATCACATCACATCACATCACAAAATGGTGGAAATAGTGGAAACCATCAGTACTTGAAGAACACTGGAAAACCAGGCTGAATTGTCACCCTAGGTTCTATATATAGCACAAGTTTACTGGGAAGAGATGGGATTTCTTTAACAGTGTTTAAATACCACTCAAAACAGTGTTTACATCCTACAGTAAACTCAGGAATTTCCAGAAAGCCAGAATCATTTGATTTCAAGTTTGATTAGACAGATTGATTTCCTAGGATAGGGGGTCTTTAAAATATAAAAAATGACATTTGATAACATATACTTCTGGACTTATTGTTTAGGTTCAGTGGGATTTATACCAACATTCTACAATGCTTCCCCACAGTAACTATAACTGGATTCATTGTGGGCGGAGCATGAATGGATCAATTACCTCAGCACTTTCTCCTGTATTAAATGTTCACAGGCTACATGCCACATTCAGTTCTCAGTGCAGTGTGGAAGAATGGACAAAGGCGATTACTGGGTGAGCGCTGCTGGGTACTGGGGGCTTTGAATAGTGAAGTGGACAGCCACTGCTGAGGTAAACGCTGTCCCACTGCAGAGCTGTGTCTTAATGTGGCCGGCCTTTGTGGAGCCAGAGCCACAAATGGAGAGGTAAACACGTCTATTTTTAATCGGTCACTTCCCAGACAAGCAGGCACAGGGTCCCCCCTGGCCTGGGCTCTAAATCCAGTGAGCAATAAGCCTTCAGCTTCATTGACCGCCTTTATATATCTCTGCACTTTTCTCTCACCTTCTCCCTACGATAGCACTCTCTCCTCTTCTCTCTCCTGTCTCTCGTTCGCCCCTCCTTCCAGCCTGTTCTCTGCTTCTGATCTTTTTTTCCCCTCTAATTCTATTCACCCCCCACCACCCCTTCATAGACAGCCCCGTCAAACACAGCTTGGGCGATAAAAATTGTTCACATCTGTTTCCATGGCAACTGAATCTCAGGCAGCTCCTCCCTCTCTATCCCTTTCTCTCGCTCTCTCTGTTTCTCTCTTTCTGTGTCTCTCTATCCCTTTCTCTCTCTCTCTCTCTTTCTCTTTCTGTGTCTCTATATCCCTTTCTCTCTCTTTCTCTTTCTGTGTCTCTCTATCCCTCTCTATCCCTTTCTCTTGCTCTCTCTCTCTATCCCTCTCCAACCCCCTTCTCTCTCTTTTTCTCTCTCACACACTCTTTTCCCGTTCCCTGTCAGCATTCAAAAGCTGAACTACTGAGAGAACAACTCTTGACAAGAAAACAAACCAGATCACATACACACACACAAGACAAAATGTATTAAGGGGCGGGCTGTTTTAGATGTACCACCCTTTCTCTTGCAGTGCTGTAGCATGATTGCCTGGTGTAGAAACAGAAAACCATGGCCTTTTATTACTAGTGGTTGTCATGATTGCACAAAATGTTTTCAGAAAATGTTTTGTGTCTGACCAGACTTTGGTTACTTTGTGCCTTCCTGTTCAATGCAGGGGAAAAGAAGTAGGTAAACAGTATAATACAATACAGTGTCATGACAAACTACATCATGAATTAATTTCTGAAAATGTGGTGGGGGCACCTGGTGAAAAGTCTTGACTATGAATGAACCTATATTTTATGGTGACTAATATAGTTTTTCCACAAATGACCTTATTTCAGCATGAATGCATTATATGCATTTTGACGCTATATTGCAGTTTTGTGCTGATTAAGTAAGTCCTTTTTAATTTGCATTACTTTTATTTTATTACTCAGAATGACATAATTAAAGAAAAGAAAAACACACTTTATGCCATTTCCCTTTCTGTCAACATGACACATTGGCGGGTATGTCTAATGACCTACCTTTTCTCAGTTAGGTAATTAAGCCATTATTTTGGTTGTGAAAGAAATCATCATCAGGTTGTGTGTGTTCAATAAGATGAAAATCAAATCATACTTCAGTTTACTAGACAAATGGGGAAAAATGTAGTCATATATTGTGCAAATTCGTGCATTGTGTGACAATTACTCATTGCATGTTCCCAAACCACCTAAAATGAATACTTTTTGCTAAAAAACATTTCAAATTTGGTGGCATGGCTGCTAAGAGCATAAGATGTAAGTAATGAAAGTCTTTTGGTTGTTTGAGATGCATTTCATCAATGCACTAGTTTGTATGGTTATGTTGTGCATTCTAATGAGTTTACAGTTTGTCCAGTGGAAAAGAAACTAATGCTGAAATGGTGCAAACTTGGTTGGCCACACTCTGTGAGGGGATTAATTTAAATAACACAGGACTCTTACAGGCCATTTGTCCCCATCGGTTTAAGCCCTGATGGGTATCAATGATACTAAAAACTGAAAATGTGTTTATTTAGAAATGTATTTAACAAAACATCCCTTAATTAGACACAGTGCTGTACTGAAATGTTGAATAAAACATACTTGTAGTCATACCGTATTTTTAACATCCATTCATCCGTTCTCTGAACCACGTATCCTTATCCAGGGTTGCTGGAGCCTATCCCAGCAGTCATAGAGCAAAAAGAAGAGTCTGCCAGTCCATCACAGAGCTGACGCACATTCACACCTAGGGGCAAGTTAGCATCTGACATGCCTGTATTTGGACTGTGGAAACTCGCACAGACATGGGGAGAACATGCAGACTCCACACAGAAAGGACCCACAGCCGCCTGGCAGGGAATCAAAGTCAGGACCCTCTCACTGAGGCAGCAGCACTTCCCACTGCACCATTCTTTTCCAAACTGGAAATACTTACATTAATTACATTGTTTTTTCAGTGTTAAAAACAAATTATTGTTGGTTCACGTCCCCCTTAAATCTCAAATGTCTCAAGAAGAAAACTATAAGCATTTTCTTGACATAAAATCTCATTATGCTTTTGACTCAGCAGCACTCCTATCTGCACTGTATTTATGAAAGTAAGATAAAAAAAAACCCAGCTTTTAATTTGGCTTTTAAAATGATCAGTGAGGTATGTAAACTATATGGACAAAAATATTGGGACGCGTCTGTTTTTCAAGGTTTGGGCTAGGCCCCTTACCTACAGTGAAAAACAATCTTAATGCTTCAGCTCACCAACACATTTTGGACAATGCACTGCATCCAACTTTGTGGGGAAGAACTTTTTCTGTTCTGTTTGTTACTGAATGTGGCCTTCATTGCATTATGTGCTATTAGAGATCTCTACTTTCTACTGCAGCAGTGTGTGAGGCACTTTGACTCTGTGTTTGGGCACAAGGCTGTTATGGGTAATGGGCTGTGACTGGAAATGAATGGCTGCAAATGCCTGCCCCACTCTGCAGGTGACAACAGCCCTTGTTAATTTGGTAATTAATCTGAAGCCATTTAAAACCTCTAGACAGGAGACGCAGTTGACTGTGAGTGGACTAAAAATCGGCATGGTTGTGTTTGCGTATTCCTTGGCGCTCCTGCCTGTCTGTTTCACAAAAAATACATTCAGTCGTGTAATCTGAGAGCGTTGACGTATGGGTGGTTTTAAATTTAGATCCACAAAGCATTTGTTTGTTGATAGAATAGTCTGTTTTTTTTATTTTGAGCCTTAGAACCAGTTTCTGGTTAAGTGTGATAGAATAGAAGAATTTAATTTCTGTCTGCCTGAATTGTATAGCACACAATACAGCACTTAGGGAAGAACTTAATAAACAGTTGACTCATGTATAGTACAAAGCAGTTGCTGAGTTCATGGGTTAAAATGACTGTCTGTGGTTATTGTCTGTATGCTGCATATACAGTATTTATAGATATTTCTTTCATTTTTTTTAGCAGAAGTGATGCTTATGTGAATGCAAGAGTTTCGGACTTCATTTTATCATCATTAGCTTGAAATGATTGTCCTGTTACAGATGAAAATTAGTCTTTTTCCATGTCCAACCACAACCAAAAAGGAATGTAAAATTTTATGTGCATGTGGTTAAAGACAATCTATCAAGTATTAGCAGTGTAATGCTGACAACACAGCAAATGCAGGTGTATGAGAAAGAGCCATTGATTTGAGATTTGTCTCATCCGTCGGTAAACGCCTGGGAACTACTCCTGACAACATGCTGCCATTATTTTCAGCCCATCAGTGGAATACTGCACTCAAAGGAAGTGGCTACACAATGGCGGTTTTACAATCTCGTAATTTTAGCACGTCAGATACTGATGAAAAATTGATTTAGTACCATAGAGCAGAGCTCAGCCTTACCCCACTACTTGTGGAAAATTAGACCTGGCACAGGTCACTGATGTTTCTCTCTTTTGTCCCTTTGGAATACAATCGATTTTTGTTGATGGGCCACAAATGCAAGTAACCCACTGCGTTCCTCTTCAGTGGGCCTAAAATATGCCCTTGCTGCACACCGCTGAAAGCAGGCATAAAGGTTAGGCTGCAGCTCAGCTTGGGAGCACTTTCCCTCTCATCTGGGCTGGGGAGGGTCATGATTCTTCTGTCCCATGTGGTGTCAATCCCTGGCCTTTGCTGCATTATGTTGATTTGTATCGGGAGGGTGGAGGCGGAGGTTTGTGATTGGATTAGGCTGAATTGAAAAGGTCTTGGACGTTCAATTATAGTGACTGACATTCCTTGGATGACAGTGAGGTAAATTAAAGGGGATGTCTATGAAGGCCTTCACCAGCATGAACATGTCAGCCAACCCTCGCTTAGAAGACTGGGAAGATGTTCTTATGTCAGGAGCTGCATATAGATGAAAACAAACACCTACTCTAAGGAAGGAAATTAAACATTTACATTGCCAACAGACAACTAATCAAATCAGTATGGGTGGAGGTAGCTGGATCCCTGAGCAAACCCTCAACCCTAAAGTTGCTTCAGGGACACTGCCACCTGTATTTAGGGAATGGAAGTTGCTAAATGCCATAAATGTAAATAAATGCCTAAAATTGTTTAAAAAGAAAACACTAGAGTGGACAATTGTGTATTTGTGTAATCATTTACATGGAGAGCTTCTTTCTATATTCTTTCTATATTTTCTTGTAATGAAAGAGTCGTTCTTACCATAGGGCGAGAGGAATGTACGAGGTACAGTTTTGTATTTTGGTGAAATTAAATGCTGAAATATTGTTGGGAAAGCGCTTGAGGTCGTCCCTAACATGTTTCTGTTCTTTGCCTAAAAAAAAAAAAACTCTTGAATTTTGAAGAAGATGCCTAGTACGCTATGATACATTGAACATTTGCATTTTTTGTAGGATAAAGAGTTATCATGACAACAGAAACCGGTCCCGATGCAGAGGTAAAGAACACAGCTGAGGAACCTCCGCAACACAAGGGCGCTGCAGGCAACATGTCTGAGTCCGCTTCAGACGGCAGGATGACAAAACAGGTGATGTTTTATGTTTTAAAGTAAATGGAACACTGACAGACCTGAAATGTCTTTTTTTAAAGACGAGCAATAACAATCAGATTTAGACAGAAATCTCACAGGATACTTGTGACAAAATAAACCAGACACCTGTGTCTTCACATCATGGTAAACAGTTGTCTTAAAACTCTTTCACTCTTTTTTGATATTTGTCTTATACGGTGTCATATACTATGTGAAAACACAAGCTGCCCTGCAGAGAGTGAACATTTCATGACAATTGGATCAGTTGTTGGTCCAGAATTACCTTTTCCTTTAAAGGTATATTTCCTTCTCATGCAATGACACATTAGATACAATTATTTTATTACAGCAACAGCAACAATATTTTATTGTACACATAGATGTCAGCAAGCTGATCATCACTGTAATTCTGTATTAACGTGAGCTATATTTACATTCCCGGTATTCAGGACCAAGATGGCAAACGTCCAGATGACCACAAAGATCCAGACGACACATCTGGCCGAACAACTCCGGGGAAAAGCCCTAAATCTCCACAGAAACCTTCTAAACGCTCCAAGACTGTTCCTTTCAAGGTGACTCTCCTGGACAGCTCTGACTACGAAGCATGCATTGAGGTAAGAAGTCCCACTCCCATAATCCTTCACCGGCTCATAAAAGGTCTAAGCACTGCAATTATTTTTATGTCTTCTATGATGCACCAAAGCATTAAATCTGTCTATTTGTAGATCATCTGACTCTAGATCAGGTTGCTGTTCGTTGTTTCTGAAGCTAATATGTTGCCTCAGATGGATGTAGCTCTGCATCTTGGTACGATGAAACTGTAAATGCTAATAAACTTTTTGACAGAGTTTCTAAAGGTGAGTGACTACCATGCTGGGAGTGCAGCTTGGAGCCAGACTTGTCAAGATTTCAGTATTCACACCAGAACCTTACGTTGAAGCTTTTTTCCTTACAAATTTTCTTATAAATATTCATGGCAGTATTAGGAACATTTAGCACCCAGGGACAGTCTCTGCGGCTAGGTGTGTGTGTGTGTGTGTGTGTGTGTGTGTGTGTGTGCTTCTGACCAGAGATATTTCTGAAGGCCAAATAAGAGGAATGTTTTGCATACTTAAATATGAAGTATTGGCTAGCTTGACCCACTCCTCCCAAAGGCTAATATTTTGAATCAGTGCTTTTACCTTTTTTAGCTTTTCTTCAACAGAGGTGAGAGAGACTTCACCCACTAAAGATCCATAATTCAAGTGCCTGTCAATTTCCGAGTTACATGGTCGCATTAACATTTTAGTGAAATATTCATACCTAACAGCTTCTGCTGGTTCCCTAATGGTAACATTTTTTCAGCTTAGAAAACACCCCAAAATGAAACAAAACACCACTGCCTCTACCCCGCGGCCAAAAATATGGTTTCACTCATTGCCCTCTGCTTGACATGCCCACCTTCATACCCTGGTTGACTAAATGAAATCTCTTGCCTACTGCCACACCAAACTTCTTGGTCCACAGGAAACACTGTATTAAAAACACTTGATTGCTGAGAAGTGTCGCTCTTGTAATTGTATCTCAGTAAAATCCCAAACGTAAAAAACTCACTCATTTTTGGTGCTTAATGAGGTATATTTTTTGCCAGAACTGACAAAACCATGGGGTGTCAATACTGGCCAATATGATCGTCCATCTCATGTACACTATATGGACAAAAGTATTAGGACACATCTGGTTTTCAGGGTCTGGGGTAGGCCCTTCCAGTATAGAACAATCTTAATGCTTCAGCATACCAAGACATTTTAATCAACACCATGCTTCCAACTTTGTGGCCACAGTTTGGGGTAGAACGTTTTCTATTCCAGCATGACTGTGCTGCAGTGCAAAAAGCAAGCTCCATAAAGACATAGAGCCCTGACCTCAACCCCATCCTACACCTTTGAGACTAACTGGAACGAAGATTGCAAGCCAGGCCTTTCTGTTCAACATCAGTGTCTGAACCTCACAAATGCTCTACAGAATAAATGGGCACAAATTTCCACAGAAATACCAAAATCTTGTGGACAGCCTTCCAAAAAGAGTGGAAGCTGGGGGACCGAATCCACATAAAGTCTATGTATTTGAATGCAATGTCATTAAAGTCACTGTCGGTGTAATGGTCAAGCGTCCTAATACTTTTGTCCAGGGACTTGTGTCATTTTCCCAGCTTTATTAGACACCTGTGTTTATACAGAGCAACTTCATCAAATGGTTATGCATAGCCAGCAGCTATTGGCACTAACATAATGCTCTGTCAATTGAGATTGTGCATCCGCTTTGTTTTTCTGTTTTAAGTGTTTCTCGTGTTTAGTGTTGTATTATTTTGCACTGTGACTGCAGTACAGAATTCACATTGATTTTCTGGGTAAATAATGTCTCATAAAAAGCACAGGATTGTTATTGTCTTGTTAATATTTTAACAACCTAATGGCTTGTGGGAGGTTATTATTTTCTAATCTCTTAATTCCTTGCTCCTTTTGAAACACTTCATTCCTACATTACTCAGAAAACACATTATCATATATGACATTTCAACATAAAAATCATTAAAACGTTAAAAAAATCTTGGCATGAGTGCATTGGAATCACTAGTTGTCAGAAAAAATGTGGTTTGGTTATGAATAAATCTAAGCAAGAACATCCAGAAGTTCGATATTTATTCTGGTTAATTTTTCCTGCTTTATGTGCCTTTTAAAACCACACGTGACAAATGCAGGTGCCTTTGCTGTTTTCACGTTGGGCATTAAAAGAAGAGGTGGTATTTCTACAGGAAATAAGGCGCCGCTAATGCTTTTCTCTGACGCTGTGCTTTGTGCTGTTTTATTAGAACTGAAAGATACTATAACAAATGGTACTTTTTGCAGAGGGACAATAACCTTTTTCTGATGGGCCTTAGCACAAACCCTCATATAAGAATGATTGTAGCCAGCTGATGTAATCAGCAGCCTCATAAAGGCCCAGTATAATCTAATATGAGGCCTGTCTTGTTTAATCAGAGCCTGGCGGACTGTATCAGGGATAATGTTAAATATAAACCTTATTGTAGAAGCAGGGAGATACAAAACACTGTGTATGGTTGGACGATGTGCCGCCCACTCAGTGTGTTTGTTTATATATATATATGTGTGTGTGTGTGTGAGTGTGTGTGTGTGTGTGAGTGTGTGAGTGATGAGAAATCTATATTTGCTACATTTCATATTCAGTCAAGAGGAAAATAGAGTATTTGGGAATGTTATTGTTAGCAGGTCTTTGATCTAAGAGTAGCCAGCATGGTGATATGTTACCATTATCATGATAAATTATGTCACAGTATGTACTTTATATGTACTCAGTACATTGAACACACTGAACGACCACATATATCTTAAAATAAGCTAGGCATTTCTATCCCTTTACCTGAGGTAAAATCATAGTAGCACGCAGCCTTGTTGGCCTTGTTGTTTTAATTAAACATCAACAGCATAATATATGGTAGAAATATGAAATTTCAGCCTAATTTTTTCTGATTCTGTTTCTGATAAAGTGAGTTGTCTGTCGCTCAGTTTAAATGAAACAAGGTTCTTACTTTGTCTATAAATTCACTTCACTAGTGTCACGTTCCCCTCCTGTGGAGTTGTGAGTGAGGAGAAAGCACCAGAGAAAGCTGCCATGTTGCACTTGGGGTTTTTATTCATTGAAAGTAAATCGGCACGAGGGCCATGCAAAAACAAAACAGG
>JBBPDB010000134.1:10430708-10473219 GCA_037974465.1 Brachypetersius altus
GAATCAATGCCACGTAGAATTAAGGCAGTTCTGAAGGCGAAAGGGGGTCAAACACCATATTAGTATGGTGTTCCTAAAAATCCTTTAGGTGAGTATATATATATAGACAGAGAGAGAGTATTATGAACCTACGGTGTTACATAAAACCATTGCAATGTTACAATTTTGCCACGCTGCCTGCCCTTCTGTGTGTATGCATGTTAATAATATAGTAGCCAATTTAATATTTTCCAACCCTGTGCCACTGATCTGCCATGCTCCTCCTATACAAGTAATAGGATTATGACCTAGCCAGTCTTTCTATATTAAGCTGCACTGGACTATCACATTCTTACTGTAATTGCATTTTTATAAGGTTTGGTTTGGTTCATTGAGCCTTCCCGCCCCTTCTTCTTCCTACTAATTACAGTACACAAAAAATAAACCCTATTATTCGTGCTGTGCTCTTCTCTGAAATATTCAGCATCACCTGTACCTTTTGCTTTTGATGGGGTCTTGGCTTCTTTGTGTCATTAATGATAGGGTTGGACATTAACTGTGCGCGAGCTAAGACCTACAGTTGATAATAACAGCCCTGAGTAAAACGAGGTCATACTTTCACCCTAAGAGCGAGCTGATTCTGCAGCAAATGAGTTTCCTCTTAGCACAGACTTCTTTGACTTAATTGGGGAAGAGAAACATGTTCTAATGGGCTTATGCCCTTTAGGTTAGTGTTGAACCATCTCATTAATGCACAGAGGAAGGATGCCAGAGCAATGTTAAGTGCAATGAGCTATCTTCATAGAAAACTGTGCTTTCAATGTTAATGTTATCTGCTTGTGATATTGACATATCAAAAAGTAACATACCAGTAATGTAACATGATTAAACACTAGCTTACAGTTTACCTTTGTTGGATTACATTAATAACTTGATTAAAAACACCCTCAGAAACCCTCATCTGGAACAGTGATTGGTCACAGTGGTTAAGAGACTCATCCGCATATTGTAGGCTTCAGCACTATAATTATTGCAAAGGCCAGTATCATGAAAATGATTAAAAGACTCATACCCTACATTTTTCCTTTGTTTTTTTTTCCCCCTGATGTGACAAACACAGAAAAATATATTTTACATCTCAATTTCCTAACCTTTCTTAACAAGCTGTTTTGGTTTATTGTGCCTCTTAGACTGATATATGCACATGACCTTTACACTGACTGACGGTCTTGTATTGCCTCTCTTTCAAAACGCTGTCCACGCTGAAATGATCCTTATAGCAGTATAAATGTGCTGGGCTGTACTGTAGGCTGGCATGATGGATATATGTGAATGCATCACAAAACAACTCAAATGGACTGCATTTACACACACTATATGGACAAAAGTATTGGAAAAGTATTGGAGCGTTACACCAACAGGAACTTTAATGACATTGCATTCAAATACATAGACTCCTTTGCATCTATAACAGCTTCCACTCTTCTTGGAAGGCATTTCCACAAGATTTGTGTCCATTCATTCTGTAGCACAGTCATGCAGGAATAGAAAGGATTCTTCATCAAACTGTGTCCACACAATTGAAAGGATGGTGTTGTCCAAAATGTCTTGGTGTGAAGAAAAGGGTCTAACCCAACTCTGAACAAAAAAAGGTGTGTTCCAGTACTTTTGTCCATACAGTTTATATAAAAAACAGTGCTATGTTCACAGAGTTTTCTTGACAAAAAGGAACATTTTTTAATGAAATGAGTGCTTTAAAAATTAATATACTGTGTTGCACTTTTGTAAGCAATTTCTGTTCTTCGTTATGATTTATCTAAACCAAAGATTGCTTAGGATCCTACTTGTGGTTAATCACTCATTATCCGGATGACGAAACTGTGGCCTACCAACGTCTTTACTTAAGTCAGATGAAAAGATTAAGACTGCCCTTCTAATTCCTAATGAAGCTAAAGGAGGAGAATTCCTCTCCTCATGAGCATCCAACCCTCAACACCCTTCATCTGTTTCCATGACAACAGCCGCCTCACTGTCATTACGGAAATGGGTTGCCTGAAAAGCAGCGGCAGCATCAGTAGCAGCAGTAACAACTATTGTGTTTTTCGTGCATGTGAGTTCTCATGCATTTGCAGGAAAATGACCAACAAAAAGTCATTTTAATCTGGGTTTTTAAACGACATGTTTCTCTTTTTCAAGTGACAGAGCAAAACAATGGCACTTTTTCTTACTGAGGTTACGATTAAGGTTAGATTTTGGTCTAGAACATTATTATTGCATATTAATACTGTATAAACATATAATATAGAAATTGAAACTTCAAAGATTCACTTTTCACTAAATTGTTATGCTGATAAAATATTTTTCATCACATTTGTATTACATTTAAAACAATGCAAAATATAATTAGCCATAACACTTGATCTGTCACAACCATACTATAAATGTGGGACATGGCACACGTTTATAGTTTGGTATATAAACAGTATGACATGGCAGATGTCATATGCTGTCATAAGATGTCATAATACCTTATTATAATACGATCAGTATTCCAGGAAAAAGTTCTTTTTGTATTAAATTCCATTGAAAGGAAGAAGGTTTTTACCTTATTTGACCAACTTTTTGAAGACTATGGATTATTCAGGCGGCGACAATATGTTCATGCACAGAATACAAACAGCCAGAGAATAGTACTCCGTGTTATCACCTCAATGCTCCTGGGGGGACATCCAGAGAGAGCAATGATTAAAACTACAGTCACAGAGGAGAAGCTCTCTGGGCTTCAGCTTTTTAGTTATTATGTAAGCACGACTGTGCATTCAGAGTGATGATATAAGTGGCCTCTTTTTGGCAGCACTCTTTTGTTGGCTCTTTTTCCACAGTGTGTAGTGCACGGTTATTTAAAAATCTACCAGTTTAACTTGAGAATGTTCATTTCATAAAAATGTCATGCTAAACTAAGAACTAAATGGTCTGGACTGTCCTCATTTTGTTTGAATAGTAATCTATTCCAAACCCCACAGAATGCAAGAAAGGGGACCCAGCAGTGTGTACTATGGACAGGCATGGATAACGATTTAATACTGAATCTTTTTTACTTAATCAGGTATTCAGACTGCGACATGAAATTGTGCATTGTGTACAATTGTGCGTTGTATTATTTTCCTCAATGAGCACATGAGAGAATGTGATTTTGTGCCTTAAATTAAATGAAATGGCCACATCTAAGCTAAACTGCATTAGATTGACAAAAGTATTGGGACACACCTCTTAATGATTGAATTCAGGTGCCTCCTTAGTGCCAGTAAGTTCAATCTTACTGCTTCTGTGTACCAGTATAGTGTGGAACAATTTCAGACAAATAAAATGTTGCGTTTGTATGTTTACACGACATCCTGTAGGTAATAGAAAGTGTGTTAAATCACAGAAAACACAAAAGTAATTCAAGGCAATTAGGTTTTATTTTCATTTCTACCATATACACACTGTATATAGTACTTAAATCGACCAAATTATCAGGTAATGGCAGTCTTTTACTTTTGCTGCAGAAAACAACCTACTTTTTTAACCCATGACAAGATATTTTCATACTTGAATGTTTGAATGCTGTTTGGGTAAATGGGTAAATATTCAAATATTCAAATAAGAAAGTGGTTTAACATTGCCATGCCTAATGTTATTACAGTCTGTGCTTAAAGAACTGGTCTGATGTTCACCTCATGTGATCTTCTCTGATGTTGCTGTTTGCAGAAGCACTGCAAGGGCCAAGCACTGGTGGACCTGGTGTGCGAACACCTGAACCTGCTGGAGAAGGACTACTTTGGACTGACCTTCCGTGATTCAGACAGCCAAAAGGTCAGAAAAACTTTACAAAGACGAATGCGTTTTGATATATGATTGGCCTATTCGTGCCACACTGTTGGGCACAGTACTTTTGGAGCAAGTTAATCATTTCAAATATTATTCATTTTATATACAGTGTGTGTTTTGTGGCTAATGCGGTTCAGGCAGACTGAATATTGTTAGAATGGGAGCAAATTCACTGAAAAAAAACAACAAAGCATGCATAGCCTTTTAATCATTCTAACATATTTACTGTTATTTAATATCCACTGTTATTGCTTCCAACTTGTGCCCAAAAAAGAACACCAAGAGTGTTGTTTACCTTACAAACTAAATGTCGACATTAAATACATAAACTCTTTTGTCTTTCAGTATTACATAAAATGTACAAGAGTAAATGAAAGTACGTTTGACTGAAATAAATCAATTTGATTTAATGTGAATTATATTCCAATGGTGTTTAAATTTTGCTTCATTAACTATTGAATTTTAAGTTGAAGTGAGAAATCCTGTACATGCTCAGTCTACCTTGTCTGAATGAAGGGCAATGAGTGTCATAACTGAAATTATCTCAAACAGTTTTCATTGTAGTTTGGCCTAGTGTGAATTAAGTAAAATGACCTAGTCCTGCCTTTTAAAAACTGAACGTTATGTCGTGATTCTAAACAAAGCTCAATAAAGTTTCTTCAGAACTTTTACTCTGTAATGCTCACCTATGCAGGATCTGCTGTATTGTCAGAGCATGGATGGATTGTATACAGTTGTACACATATACTATCTGTATATAAACTTTAGTCATTTTAAAGTTAACATCTAAGGAAACAATGGAGGCACAATTGCAGTCTTACAGCAGAAATGCAATGCATTTAAAAGGCTTGTTTATTCACTGCAGGATGTTGCCTTTTGAGTCAGCGTGATTGTTTTTGAGAAGGGCAATTGGGGCATAATTATGCTACTGGCAAAGATTGGATTAGTTTGCCAGATTCCAGTGGTGCTGCCAGGTGGTAGTAGTTTTTTTTTTTTTTTTGTTGGAAGTCTAATTCTTGCATTTTCACTCGACTCACCCGTAGCTGAAGCCTCAGTCCTGAAGTTCTTTGGACATTATAATGGATGTCTCTTGTATAAGGGTATTTATTTTATGTCAGTGAATTGCCTGGTATTGTATCATTTTCTGTCATTTGTAATACTTAAGTATGGATCTCTGAGAAGTCTCAATATATCGAGCACTATACTTCTGCGAGGCGTCTACTGCAGACCAGCAGTAATCCGCTAGCTTGTTGTTCAACAAATGTCTTTTGTGACATTTGAACCGAACCGAGGCGATTGAAATGCAATTTCTCAGCCATCACATAGTAGATCAATCTCGTGCCAACTGGGGGAAAGCTCTCGCTCCATCTATTATTCCGCCGTGATATGTGACTGTGCTGCTGGAGATAGAGGAGGAATAATCAGCACTTTGGCCTCGGAGAAGAGAGAGGGAGAAAGCCGGCTTGCTGATAATTGAGTGTTCTTTGCTTTTGGCCAGGCACCAAGGAAATTCAGGCAGATAATAGATGCTCAGTGCGCATCAAGGTATTTAAGCTTGTTGATGAATTACCCAAACTGTAATTGGGCCCATGTACAATGTATTCAGCTACAGTAAGCAGCTCACATCATCTAGCTCTTACCCTAGGCTTGTTGATGCAATAGCGAGTTAAAATCTTTGTGTAAGAATTAAAATTGAACTGACGAAGCGCTGAAAGAGGAGTTTATGAAGGTCAGTATGTTGCCTGGACCGTAGCCAGGTCCTTACAAAATTAGACAAGATTGTTGCCTGCTGGAAGGAGGATTAATCAGTAGGTAATGCTTATAATTTGGTTGCAGCAATCTCATGGGCAGTTGGGTAAGTGCATCTTTCTCCAGCTTTGTGTATCTCAGTTGGAAGCATTTTTATTGCCTTTAAAATTGCATTTACTGGAGAGAGGCTGAGAGTGAAGCTGGACAACTGCTAATAAATGCAGTCTGTTTACAGAACATTAATGTGTTGAATGAAGTTTGAATTTGGTCATTTAGGTCTCTAGAGATATAGTAAATATAGTATGTGTATTTCAATATGTAGTGCCACAATGTATTCATTTTTTTGAGATTGGTTAGTTAGAGCCAGTGGTACTACATGTAAAAAAAAAACCAAAATAAAACCCCATAATCATAAATTATTTAGTTTTATTACTTAATTAAGCTGATTTAATTATGCTTTGTAAGTTTGTGGAATTTGTGTTCTTGACGTGATATCCCCATTATTATCAGAAAAGCATATTATGACATATAGTGATGTGGTTTATGCTAATGATTATATTGTCATATTACGGCTTTCAGTATTAATTACGCTAGTAGTAGATTACGACCACACTAGTAATCTAACAATACTGGCAATATTGGAGTTATATTAGTTTTAAAGGAAGGCAATGAATTGAGAACTAAAAAACAGCAAAGCATTTATACACTTTTAAACATTCCAAATAGGTACTAGGTATAGATAATAATAAGCCTATAAAATACAGTTGTATGCAAAAATGTGAACACCCCCAGGTTAGTGACAACTGTTCTACACAAAATACATGAACACATCCTTTTCAGGGCTCAAACCTAAAAACACTATTTTATTTGTTTGCTGAGTGCTGTTTAAGCCTTCTATTTGTTTAAGCCTTTTTTTCCTCAAATCAAATGTTAAATTCAGCAAATAAACCGTAAAACAGGTTCTTTGAAAAATATGTTCTTTGTGGAGGATGTTTACTTATTTTCACGAAGAAAATCGACCAAGCTTGACATTCGACAAAGGGTGCATGCACTTTGCATACAACTATATAGGGATGTGTCTAAAAGGCTCTATTTTGTAGTATACGATGAATAAGACAATTTGAAATGCTTTGTCATCAGATAAACCACTACCAGCTAGTCACTACCAATTCATCAGCAAGATACATTTTGTTCATTTGTATTTTTTCTTAAGTATTTGGATTTGATCATCCTAATTCTATTCAAAGCTAAAAAGTGATTGGTAGGAGCTCCCAGGGAAAAGGGCTTTATATAGATTGGATTTAATCTTCTAAACCATAGCTTTGACTTTATGAAAGCAGGATGACTTATATGAAGTCATAATGTCTTATATATTGAAGGTTTTTCTGCTGCGGCATTACTGATTCTGTTGATTGCCTATGATCTGTGCTGATAGACCGAGTGCAGTGAAGCTAATTTAGGAGCACTGTGCAAAAAAACAAAACAAAAAAAAACAGATGCTGAAATTTGCATTCATCCCGCCTGCTGGATCTCTCAGTGGAGCGGAGGAGTGCGCTTCTTCCCTTCAATTAAAGCATATGAAGAGGCCTCCACCGGAAACACTCCATGCAATTAGTAAAAGACGGAGAATCAAAGGCAGTGTAGTGCGTCTTAGCCACGTGTCAAGGACATAAACACTGATGTGAATCCTCTGTTCTGTTCTACAGAACTGGCTGGACCCCTCCAAGGAGATCAAGAAGCAAATGCGAAGTGAGTGCATGACAGGTTTCAGTTTGACACACATGCAAACAAACACACGCAAGCACACACAGTTGCTATGTCATTCCTGTCTTAAATCTAGAGTTGGCCATTTTATCAAAAACATGTCCGTGTGTCCCTTATCATTTGGCCAGTTGGCCTCTGCCAGGTCAAATTAGACTGTAGAATGTAGCCGACAATGTTTTTCTTCATAGCATATAATTTGTATGTGGTATTCAATCCTATTTTGGCAAAAGTCAATTTCTCAGTGTACTTTCAAATGTTAATATTCACTAAATTCTCTCAGTCCCACACAGATTCGATTGTTGACATAGCTGTAGTCCCACAAGAGTATTTGTTTAAGTAATTATTAACACTGTTCTAAAACATTTCTATAGGAATTAGTGCTGGGCCGTTAAAATTAATCTATGCACACCTCTAATAGGAATATAAACGAATTATTTTCTCTGGCCAGCATGCAGTTACTCATTAATTCATCTGATCTTAATGAAATGACTTTAAATGAATGTCTGGTTAATTACAGTTGCACTTCTTGAAAATAAATGTATTGGAATGCAAATGTGTCTTTACAAATAACCCTGTTTGATGATACTACTCTGGCTTCACACACTTATATTGACACCACAAGTGTACCTTGACACAGGTCAAGTCTACTGCTTGACCAGAGAAAGAATCTGAGGGAAACATGACTGGACCACTGCTGAAAAGATATATTTAGGTGGATTACCATTCTCAGCACATCAGAGACACCAGCATGAAAGTGGAGTGTGGGTGTGTTCCTGGGGGTTTTAAAATAACCTACCGAGATCTACATTGCTGAAGTACAGTTTGAGCTGATGCCCAGTTTGTAAAGTGTCCATTTGTCATACATGCACACACAAAAGCACACAGTGTGAACAGCATGAAATTGTTCTCTGCGTTTCAGCCAGGAACACGGCGCCCGGGCTCAAGGGTGCCTCAGTGGCGTCACTAGCAGTCCTGGGATTTGAGCCCATGACCTTCTGGTGACAGGGGCAACTCCCTAACCACTAGGCCACCAGCTGCCTAAATTGTCCTAAATGGTCGGTTTTTAGCTGTGGGACCACTGATGTCTTTATAGTTTTCTGTAAACCTACCCGTGACATTTCAATGTGTAAAATGGCCAGCAGTGCTGCTATGACTGATATTGCCACATACACTACCATACCACCATTAGTGTCACGGCTGTGTTGAGAATGCCTCATCAACCATTTGGTCTCCTATGGGCATTGGGGGTCCTGTGCTTGTGCTTTCAACTGATTAATGGGGTAGAAAGGGTGATAAATTGCTTGGCAACTCATGGAGTACAGTAAGAAACTGCAGACCCATATGGTAGGTGCCTCTGCTAAAATGCCAGATGAGTGTAGATGCAAACTACCTAATAACCTGGAAAATGAAATTGCACGCATATAGAATAAAAACATTTCATCTGCTTTCTACAGCAACCTCTAAGTAAGTGAACTTCCGGACCCTTTAATTCAGCCCTTAGATGCTGTTTTTCCTGGGAGAATGACTAAGCAGTAACTCACGCAAAAGGGCCTCATTCTCTCTGACCTTCACTTTTATGAGGTGGCACAGGGCTGTGATGTGCATGGATCTTCTGGGGGAGGGGAAGCATTTTATTATATCACTTGCTGAGTGAGCCACTGTGCCTGCATGCAAAATGTATTGAACTGATTTTAAGCTCCCATCACCTTGTGTGTGTGTGTGTGTGTGTGTGTGTGTGTGTGTGTGTCCTTAGCTTCTCCCTGGCATTTTGCCTTTGCTGTCAAATTCTACCCTCCTGATCCCTCTCTGCTCATGGAGGACATCACCAGGTAGGCGCGTCACACTGCTTGTCTTATCACTACATTACCATTCTAGCGGTCATGGCCCTGTTTGAGCTTTATTTATGATCTTAAGTGTTAGAGGTGGTGGAATATTTCGAGAAAACCAACTTGTTTTTGTGATGAACCCATTTGTCACCCGAGTTCATAAGGCAAGGGTGGTGTTATCCAGGTAGATATTCTGATTAATTTGATGCAGAAATACTGCAGTGTTTTTCAGTCTTAGCTCATCTGCATCTGTTGCATATGATCTGTTATCATGAATAATAATCCCCCTAAACATAAGACCTGTTGAAAAACAATCTAATAGAAGCTGCTGGGACGGTGTTTCAGCACCTGCTCATTGGTTTCTGTTATCAGTGTGTTTTGAGTCAGCTGGTTTTCTGTTCTTTAACTAAGCGCGGGGAAATGATTGTCTGTGGTACGTGATTCCATGCTTTAAATGCATGCTGAAATAATTATGGTAATCAACCGCATGCTGCAGATGCAGAAGGTAGAGATTATATTGGAAAACGCTAGGAGCATTCCCTTGAGTTCAGCCAGCTCAGCTGAAGAGTTCATATTTGACATTTACAGGCAAAATTGATGCAGATTATTTGAAATAATTATGTAATCTAATTAATTAAACTGGCTTGCTGAATAGGGCTCGGTATGGAAAAGCCCACATGATAATGCCTGCATTGTATTGACTGAATTACTTCAGTAGTACAGAGTATCAAAACATTCTCTGATTTTAGACCAGAAATGAAGCACCAAAGTAGTCAGTCTTACTTTAAGCAACACCCAATCTAACTGCTGAATAAACTGCTGAGTGGCATTTATGTAGAAGCCAGTGTGGTCATCACATCTTACTGCGTATAATGTGCTTAGAATATAATCTTTTAAAGGGAGAGTTTCCTTAAGAAGGCAAAAACATTCTTAAGGTTTAATGTAAGTAAAATGTCATTTTAGATCTTTCCATTGGTCCATTTTTAAAGCTATGAAGGTTATTTGCATTGTTACTTTATTTGTGCATGCAAAATAAACTTTGTTACACCCACTGGTGTTAATATTTTGCAAATTCCATGCATGCTGGTTATAGCGGATTGCTCATATATGCTAAATATACGTCATAATTTAGTTCTAGAACCATTAAAGGTAGGAAAAAACTGATGTGATTTTCTGAATCATTCAGAAGGCAGTGTGGTCATCACATAGTACCGCATATAATGTGCTTAGAATCTTTTAAAGGGAGAGTTTTCTGAAGAAGGCAAAAACATTCTTGAAGTTTAATGTAAGTAAAATGTCGTTTTAGATCTTTCCATTGGTCCATTCATTAAATGTTCAAAAATATATTGACTTCCAATGATGTGCAACCTTTTTATGATGAATCCTATCATTACTAGTAGCAGTGTCTGCCACTACTAGTACTAGTACACACTTCTCTCGGTCTGATTCCCTGATCTGTTCCTCTCTGTCTCACAGGTACTACCTGTGTCTTCAGCTGCGTGATGATATCTTGTCCGGCCGGCTACCCTGCTCATTCGTCACTCATGCCCTGCTGGGATCCTACACAGTGCAGGCCGAGCTCGGCGACTACGATCAGGAAGAGCACGGCTCTGACTACGTTAGTGACCTCCACTTCGCCCCCAATCAGACCCGCGAGCTGGAGGAGAGAGTCATGGAGCTCCATCGCACCTACAGGTGGAGGAAACACAGCGCACATCATATTGTCACTGAACTTGCTTGTTGTTGATATCATAACCATGAACACATTTGACCCCCCATTCAGCCTCCAGCACTTTAGCCCAGTCATTCACGCTAAAGTGGGGTGAAGTGTTGTTACTGCAGACAGTCTGCTGTGGAATATGGTTGAATTCTATTACGTGTTGTTTTGTTTCTGGCTATGGGGATGCAGATAGGTCATTGCAGCTTTCCAAAGGATCCACAAAAACACAATCAGAATCAGAAAACGTTATTGATCCTGGAGGAAACTGCTTATGTAATTACTGCAGAGACTCACAGAGACAAGAACAATATAAAATATAATGTCTAAAAAAATCCAATAAAACATATAGGAAAAAAACTATGTTATGTACACAAATGCTGGGTATAAATACTGTAGATAAGTAACTTACAGTTGAGTGAAATCTAACGACACAGATGGTAGTTTGGAGTATGTTATTGCATGTAGTAGAGATCATAAGTATATTAGTAATGTTGACTTAAGAAGTGATATTGTACATAAGATATTGCACATAATGAAGTGATTCATTACACCACATTACATTTTGTGTCTTATACAGCATCGGCACGCTGATTTTGGTTTCGGTAGAAACGTCGTTTTTAGAATGTCACCCAAGCTGCACTATTTGCACTCTCATCTTGACTTTTTTTGACCAAATCTTGGTGCTTTAAGGGAAGAACATAGAGAGAGATTTCACAAAGACATCCAGCCGATGATGTGTGACTATATGTGGAGTTTGGTTCGTACTGATGACTCAACTCACAAGAGACAAAAACGATCCAGTGTACATTTTGAAAGCTTTGAAGGTTATTTGCATTGTTACTTTATTTGTGCATGCAAAATAAACATCGTTGCTCCCATTGGTGTTAATATTTTGCAAATTCCATGCATGCTGGTTATAGCGGATTGCTCAAATATGCTAAATATCAAATTTAGTTCATCTCTAGAACCATTAAAGGTAGGAAAAAACTGATGTGATTTTCTGAATCACCGTACAAAGCCTGACTAAGGAACATCAAAAATTGCAATAAACAGACCTTTCATTAAAATTTGTTACCCAGTGTTATCGTTCAAGAAGCATATTTTTTCGGTGTAGTAGAAGAGTTCAGTTAAAATGTGACAGTTTGTTCTGAACTGCTGTATGGGGTATTTGTCACAATACAGAGCAGGAACTGTACATCAGTCTTAAAAGCACAGCAACAAAACCAGTCTGTTAAAGGATTAAGAGAGGTAAGAAGAGGGTAATGGAAAGATGACATATGTTTACTAACACCAGCACGTTGTTCAGCACCTGTCACTCTATTCTGCACACTGAGTCCATGCCAACTGACTCTTTGGCTCCCACTGAGTCAGAGAGTCAATAAGCCACACAGCTGGGGTCTTAGTGATTGGTGTGTGGTGTTGAAGCTCCTCCGGCACCGAGCAGGTTCTGTGTTCCTAACCAGAACTGAAACACACCTCCCGGCCTTCGCATTCATTCTGTTATCAGCAATGTCGAGTGGACGATTTCCTGCTGTTTTAATCCATGACTCATTTTATCTTGTGTTTCAGGGGAATGACTCCTGCTGAGGCAGAAATGAACTTCCTGGAGAATGCCAAGAAGCTGTCCATGTATGGGGTCGACCTGCATCATGCAAAGGTACGCAACGAATGGTCGATGTGTTGGAATAATGCAATCTGATTCTGTTCTCCACACAAAATCATCTTTCATGCTACATAGCTTGGTGATTTGATATCTGCTATTATTATAAGTATTATTATACCTTATTTATATTGAAATATACACATTTTAAGTAACAGAATTTGGGCATTCCAACAAGAAGGTTGTCACGGGTCGGGCCGCGAAACCCAAACCCGGAGCTTCCTCTGAGCATGGAGCAGGCGGAGACACTGAGATCCATGCGATACGTTTATTAGCAGAACAGAAAAGAAACAAGGCATGGGGGACTGTCAGAATAATCAGAACGTGGCTACTTAGACTCAGGACACGACAGGGAAATGAGGTGATGGACACATGAGAATAAACTAACCGAAACAGACTTAAATACACAGGATAATCAGACAAGAACACAAGGCTGCTGAAAACAAAGGAGACATGTGATACATACAGGGATATCAAAATAAAAGCTCAAATAAACGAGAACAGAAAAGAAAGACAAAATGAAAAGCAGCGACCCCTAATGACCGCTGACCAAGCCGTGACAAAGGTATAGGACATTGTTGTAGATTTTTTTTAAAATAACATGGAAGATCGAACATCATCATTTATTGTGTACAACTAGTATAACAGGTGATTGATATACAATCACCTGTTCAATGGTGAATCATCTACAGTTCAGTTTGACTAGAGGAAAACATCATTACAACTAAGCAATGCTTAGTCATGGCCATAAGATGCTGTATTATTCTTCATGACTGTTTTTCATATGCGCAGTCAAAACCTTTGATATTTTACTCAATAATACAAATGGCTTTGTAAATTACATTAAGGAAATATTAGGATGTCTACATATTTGCATAATCACATCCACAGGCTAATTATAAGTGATTCAATTTGTATCTGCATTGGTCTGAATAATACCAAACTGTATGATAAAGTGCACACCTGTCAGAGGGCACCACAGGCCTTAAACATAATCTTTAGCCATATTCACACTTTGTCAATGCATTATGCATGTGTTCTCTTCTTGCTAATGCCCGAGGCAGGATTCAGAAGGGATAGACATCATGCTGGGGGTGTGTGCCAATGGCCTGCTAATCTACCGCGACCGCTTGAGGATCAACCGCTTCGCCTGGCCCAAGATCCTCAAGATCTCCTACAAGAGGAGCAACTTCTACATAAAGATCCGCCCTGGAGAGGTACCTTATCTTCCCTTTGATTTCTTTGCTGTGCTCAGCAGAATTATTTTAACCCTCCAAACAAAGACCCAGAGGGAGTTTCTGTGAACATGAACAGTCAACTGCCCTCTTCAATATTATTTCCTCCACTTTATTAGGTCCACCTACATTCTACCTGCACACATTGTTGTGTGGCTGGTATTTTAAAACACTTTGCATACACACTGACCCTTTTCTTTTAGAAAGCCATTCCTTGTGATTACAGCCTGATATACACTTTATGGACAAAAGTATTGGGACCTCCCTTTTTTCAAGATTTGTTCTAGGCCTCTCATTTCTAGTGAAGGGAACAATCTTTTCTATTCCAGTATGACTGTGTCCCAGTGCACAAAGCAAGCCCCATAGTTGGATGAGTTCGGTGTGGAAAACTTGACTAGTTCACACAGAGCCCTGACCTCAATCCCATCCAACACCTTTGGGATGAACTGGAACAGAGATTGTGAGCCGGCTCTTCTTGTCCAACATCAGTGTCTGACCTCATAAATGCTCTACAGAATGAATGGAGCACAAATTCCGACAGAAACCCCAAAATCTTGTGGAAAGCTGAGTTTTAAGAGTGAGTGGAAGCAGTTGTAGCAGCAAAGGGCGACCAAGTCCACATTAAAGTCTATTTATTTGAATGCAATGTCCCTGTTTGGTGTCATGGTCAGGTGTCGTAACACTTTTGTCAATATAGTGTACTTGTGCTACAAGGTGAATCTGCTTGTGCTAGCATAGTGGGTAATACCATTACCCTCCACTCAGCAGAATGCAGTGCAGTGCTTGGGAAAATGCAGTAAGAGTCCTGACTCTACATCGCCCTCTGTAACATGATTAAAATTTCTCTGACTAAGAAAGTCTGACAAACATATCAATATAAATGCATTTGGTAGGCTGCGAGTGGCCTGTGAGTAAAAATGCAGGGCAGGTTCACTAATAAATGGACATCTGCGCTCTTACTCGACTAAACTTTGTGGGAAAACGATGATCATTTCTGCTGTCGATCACACATTCTTAAAGCTGATGTGCATATCAATAAGGCTTGAGGGAATAGGAGGCTGAACTTTTTGGATTTGCAAAGCCCCCATGGGTTGTTTCTGACTTTTCCTCGCTGTGTGTTCTGCTGCTGTACTTTGGCCTGGACAGAGTTTCTGAGTGACAGGCATGGTGACGGCTCTCTGGCAGAACAGAGCAGCACAGAGGGCCTGCGAGATACACGAATAAAGAGCTCCTTCAGCTGCCCCACCGCAGCTGCAGCACTACCCAGAAAAAAGAAGAGACAGACAAATTTAGAGAGCTGCCCAAAATGCCACACTCCTTCTTACCCTCTCTTAATGACAAAAAAAAAGACTCTCGTTTGTTTCTTCGCTCAGCTCAGTTCAGGAATCTCTCCTACAGATCATAGGACTGGAGTTTAAGACCCAGCTTAATTTTAATTAGGCCCTGAAGCAAGCCGAAAGCTATGTGCAGTGTTTGTTAAATTAGCAAAGGAATTCCTGGCTAAGGTGCAATTTAAACAGGATAAAATTACCCTCTCAAGGACAGAGGTGTGTCCTCACTTAACGGCATTTTTTTCTGGGGCAAAAATGGTCACGCTGTGAAAAACACAATATTTCATTCATCTCAGCATTGGCTTTGGAAATATGAATAGCACAGGAAACTTCTAATCAAAACTCAAATAACACATTTTTGTGCACAATAATGCACACCAGCCTTTAAGCATGTCACAAAAGTATGCCAGCGTGTTTGTAGCATTGCAAGGCATATTGTAATTGCATGATGTATATTTAAAATTCTACTTTTTAAGTAATTTTACTTTTATAGTAAGAAACAGAACCTTATGGACGCAGCTATTTAGATGCACTTTTTCGACAGTGTTATTCAGATGTTTTGTTAAAGATACATATATTACGGTTTAGTAATATATGTGTTTACTGTTTACTTAACCTTGCGATACAACTACGTTTCCATGCAATTAATGCATTTTCTTACTTTGACTGTAGACTGTTTTGGTAGAATTGCTATTGTAGTCCTCTCATTCTAATACATATTTTAAAAGGCCTTTAAAGAAATGGCATGCAGTCTCTGTCTCCACTTTCTTAATTATGTCTTTCCAAAGGTTTCCTAGTTCACTTTTATGATGATAGAGATTTTTTGAAAATGTTTGAAAGTCTTTGAATAGTTTGCTAGTTTAGCAGTGTCTGTTTTTACTTTTTGTTCCTTTCTTAAAAAGTCTGCCAATTGTTAGGTATTTAATCACTAAAAATAATGAACTGTAATATCAGCGCTAATGTAATCTCACTGTGGAATTTTGTCCATATCATGCAGCGCTAATGTGATACAACTTTTCTTGACAGTATGAACAGTTTGAGAGCACTATTGGCTTCAAGTTGCCCAACCACAGAGCAGCAAAGAGGCTGTGGAAGGTCTGCATCGAACATCATACTTTCTTCAGGTAAACTCCCAGGCAGGCTTCATCAGACTGGACTTGTTCCTCCTGGCTGTTTTGCCTAGCCTCTTAAGTACACCCTGACTTCGTCCTTTGTTTATCTGTGTATTCTTATCGTCAGACACTCTGCCTTCTTTAAAACGCTGCTAAATCTCAGGTGGGGTGAAGTCAGACTGCGTGATCCAAGGCCTTTCCTGCTGAACTCTCCCTTGCTCTAAGCATGGGCTGTTTCTTGCATGACTTGTTTTTTGTTTCTATCTTTCTGTGTTCAGACTTGCATCGACGTGGTTCTCTCCCTAGCCTGGAGCTCTTATTGAATTTACAGTGTGAGATCGAGGACGGCACCATCTTTATTAGCACTTCGCTCTACATGAGCAATCCTCCAGTGTTTTCAGTAGTAAAAGAAAACTGTGGTCTTTGCATTCACTTCACATTTTAAAAACACCTTCATTGAATTCAACATATGTTTATATAATACTCAGTTTTAAGACTCAAAAGTATATTCTAGTCTAGTTAGAAAGACTCATTTAATTATAGTAGAATATACTGTGTAATACATTTCCATTCATAAGGAAACACATATTAAAGAGTATTTTGATTTTTTTTGTCCAAAATTAGCCATTAGAGATTAAAAGTGCAACACATTAATTTTTGCTTATCCTAAACAGCATCATGGGGTGCTGGAACCTATCCCACCTTGGACAGGTCACCAGTCTTCACAGAGCAGACACACCAACAAACACAGACTGTCACACCTACGAGAATGTAGCATCATTAATTCACCGAACACGTCTTTAGACTGTTCCCAACAGAAACCCACACAGAAATGGGGAAAGCAAGCAAACTCCACACAGAAAGAACTCTTGCAAGCAAAAAGCCATTAAATAATCTTCACTGTGGAATGTGCCATACAAAATAAATTAAACTTTTACTCGCAGCACTTTTAGCCTCTAATTAGAGATGACTATGACTCTGCGTTGGAATATGGAACACATCTTGTAGACAGTTTATAATCTAATTAGCAGAAGTGACCTTATTCTACCTGGAACCTATAGGGGGAAAAATCCCAGCTATAAAATAATACAGTGCAATTCAGATACTCTAATAATTTGGAAAATAAGGGTAATATAAAATGTTTATTGTGTGTTGTGACAATAGCACATTTATTAGTGATTTTCTCATAACAGACATTGAATTGTATACTGCTACTGGTCATAATGAATAAGGCTTACTAGATAGTGAATAAATCATTTGGAAATTTGACATTAAGACCTTAATAAATCCACAATACATGTTTTCAGAAATAAGGTGATACCACCTTGCGTTTACAATTAGTATTCAGATCCTTCTTCATTTCATACCTTTTTCTGTTTGTTTTGTGGTCGATATACTGCTATATTTTCAATATATATTTTAAATTTAAGTCACACATGTGTTTTCCTGGGTAGAATAATAAATGATAATGATGGCAAACAAAAAACACGCACAAACAGACACATGCACAGTTATCCTGAAGGTTTAAAGTTGCAAGGGTCCTTGACTTTCTAGACCCTTGACGCTTTCAAGTTCCTCACATGCGTAACTTGCCGTTTCTTAGTAGTTTCTAAATAATTTATAGAAGTATTAGTTTGGTCCAGTGTTTCCCCTGTTATTATTTGATTTCTACATCAAAATGTCTGTTAATGTCCGGTGCAATGTATTTAGATCAGTTGATCATGGGGCAAGAAATGATCAAATTTTGGGGTTGAGTCAGCTCTGCAATGTATGGGGGAGAAAGAGCAGATGGTTGAGTCACCTTCTAAACATTTGTGGAAGAGATAGTCTGTGACGTTACAGCTAAACAGACACTAAAGCTCAGGTCATATATAAAAGTGTGTCACTGTTCGTTGTGATTTAATTAAAAATAATCAGCCTGTGATTGCGGCTACAGGTTCAGCTGGTCTTACCCATAAATGGCTTGGTAAGGGGCACCTTTTGGCCATAAATCCAAAATTTGGGTGTTTCTCAACACTGGTTTTATCACAACCAAGCAATTACTAATGCACATTTTCTCATGTGCATCTATTTCTGTTTGCAATTCCTTTCTACAGCGATTATAAAGGCTGTGAGTGTGCAGTTGAACACCTGTATTAGCAGTGAGTTCACCGTAATGCGGCTGACGTAACTAATCAGAGGGGGTGTCTGGAAACAAATCAAAGCAACATCAGTTTAGTTACCTAGAATATATTGGGCCTGATCACACAACTACCCACTATGAATTTGAATAGAACGAAATTACTCATACTAGCTCATTGTGTACAGTGGGTTTACCCTGTGACTGCTCACTGTGGTCATAAGGGCAAATAAACTGTATTTTCCTTCAGGCTTGAAGTTGTTGCTGTGTATAGCAAAGTTTTCAGGGAAACAGTGAGACAGTGAGCTAAAAAGTAGTCACTGAATAACAAGTGAAAAGTCTGCATTAGTAGCTGAGCTTTCTTATATTTGTATCACCATTACTGCATTTGTATAATTACTTAGTGAATTCTATTTACATTGAATTACTTCGGATTGACAGCTATAAGCGCTTCCAGCCTTTTTCCATTTGTTACGACATCAAGAAATGACAGCATGACTTGAATGTAAAGAATGATTCCTTCTACAATGCAAGATACACAATACCTTTTCATCAAAGTCAACTGACATCATTTCTATGTTTGATTCTGCTTGTTTCAGTGAGCTAAAAGTGAGATATAATTCATTAACAATGACAATATGCATTTGGAATCGTTGGCAACTTATGAATAAAATAGAGTGTAATAAAATATATGATTCCTGATGCTAAGCCTTCTGTTTCTTCTCTCCTATTTTCTGACTGCTCCCAGGTTAGTGTCTCCAGAGCCTCCTCCTAAAGGCTTCCTGGTTATGGGTTCCAAGTTCAGATACAGTGGGCGGACACAAGCGCAAACCAGGCAGGCCAGCGCTCTAATTGACCGGCCTGCTCCACACTTTGAGCGCTCCACCAGCAAGCGGCACCTCCTGTCCCGCAGTCTGGATGGAGGTTGGTACACTTCCATTTTAATTATTCTTTTCTGTGTTCAAACAGTCCATTCCATTAGAATTGATTGTTTGGAGGGGGTGGGGGTGGTAGAGCCAATTTTCCGAGTCCCAGTTTCCATCCTTGTCTTCAACCCTCAGCAAAGCTGTTGTTTTGCCAGTAGGCAATTAAAGTTGTTGAATTAAAAATGAATTAGCCAAATAGAGGTGGATCCCCGAGGTTCTGCAGAAAGAAAAGCTCATCCAAGTTTAAAGGCTGCTAAACACAGTTGTTCACACCTTGTTGTCAATAGTAACTAACCGCTCGGAGCGTTAAAAAATCTTTATTCCTTGCCCATCTCGTTTTTGTTGAGTGGGTATTCAACTTGGGGGCATCAATGGGTTAACCTAGGTGAAGTCTGGGACCCAAAAGTTTTGTATTGCCAAAGTTATCCTAGACTGTTTCTTCTTTTTGCGAAGGTCAGCCTAGTCCAGGAACCCCATAAAGAAAAAAAAACACTTTCTGTAGTGTTCTCTATATTTTAAAACAAATTTTACTTAAATGTGATTTTACTGGTGTGGTTCCTTGCACACTGCAACAGTGTATGGAAGCTACATGTTTTATACCTGCTGCAAAACTGTTTCATTATTAAGGAAAGGGAGAGAACAACAAATATTCCCATGTGTAGCAGCTATGCGATAGAACTGAGATGAGAAGGATCAGTTACATACATATTTGCGACGATTCATCAAATTCTTTGTGTCGCCATTGTATTCCAGTCTCTCACTGCACATTTTGCTCGAGGCATTTTACTTTTTTGTTTGATCGTTTAAAGCACTCCCACAATATTTTTCAGGCATTTGTGTTCTTTGAGCTTCAGTGGCCTTGTGGAAATCTGGTGGTTCAACTAAACAAGATATAACTTATTCCTTTTATTTATGACAGTTTTCATTTATTATCATCATTGTGGCTGAGTTATTGATACACTGGATGCTTCCATTTCACAATATTAGCACTTATGGTTGATCGGGCAGATCAAACAAGGCAGAAACATCACAAACCGACAATATTCGACAGACAGTGATCCCTTCTGCTCCTGAAGGACAACCTATTCTATTGCCAGTGTTTGTCTATGGAGATTGCAGGACAGTGTGTTTGATGTTATGCATCTGTTAGCAGTGAATGTGGCTGAAACACATGGGCTCAGTAAAAATGTCCACATACTTTTGACCATATTATCTTTTCTGTGTCCAGCAGAGTTTTCCCGGCCGCTCTCCACCATGGGTGAGCCTCAGGATGCCCTGTCCCAGAAGAGTGAGACGCAGTGTCTCTCAGGAGATGAGCAGGAGGCGGAGCCTGACCTCAGTCTGGACCAGGATCAAGAAGATTCCAGTGTGACCACACCCACTAGGAAAAAAGACATTAAGGTAACGAGTTTTCTTGGTTTGTCTTTAAAGCCTCTTTCACCACTGATTCTTATTTTGCTTCAGCATTTATGTTTGCTTTTGTTTCAAATTCATATGTTTAAGGACTAAAAGAAAAAAATCTTGGAAAGGTCATTTATAAGGAATATAAACAATGAACGGATGGATGGGTGGATGGGTAGGTAGATAGATTTTCAGAAATGTGCCTTTGCATTTAACCAAGTACAAAAACTTTTCTCCAAGACAAAAGGTACAACAAACAAAGGTAGGAACTAAATTTAAAAGATTCTTTGAACGAAATGAAAGTAGTGGTGTGGCTAGTCAGTTGAATGACATGTAGGGTCAGGTGTGAGCTCAAGGTGTGGCACTTTTCCAAACCTCAGTAATTGCACAACTCCAGTTACTGCAATATGCTTTGTTTTTTTTCTTCCTTGTTGTTTCTTTGCACATGCTTCAGATTGAGGAGCTGCCCAAAGATGGCTCCGTGCTGGAGGTAGTATCTTTGCCCTGCCTCCTGTTATCTGAGAAAATAAGCCATAGTATGACATGAGTTTTATTTACCACGTTAGCTCAATATGCCCTGTTCTACTCCCTCTTTGTTTGATTTTTTCCTCTCTTTGATGTGTTCTAAATAACCACAGTTATGGGAAGAGTTATGCATGGGAAGAATTTACTGGAACACACCAGAAAACGAAACCTCTTAATGGAGAACCAGCATGTTCCAACTACTCTTAGTCAGGCCTGAGCTTTTTTTTTTTTAAACAGCACATCAGGAAATATATTTGTGATTGTAATCTATTCTGATTGGTGGTGGTAGGGTAACTTCTTAGGCTTCAAATCAGTGTCTCAGTGCAAAAATGTAACTCCACTAAACCTCATCATTTTTATATATGACACATGGAGTTTATTAGTATTTTATAGAGCGAAGGCTGGGAATGGCCATTCTGGAAAAATATTTTTTCTCTGGGATTTACTAGCACTGAAAGACAGCACCCCTAGAACTAAGATGTTTGCTGCCGAGAGTATTAAAGGAGTAGTTTGACCAAAAAAATCTAATTTACACTCATCCCAGTTATAGTGAATCAGCCATGTTTGGAATGAACTGGAGCTGCATAGCTAACATTAATAACAGACACTAGAATTCACTAGTAACCCAAGTCTTTTCCTTAAATACATCCTCAAAACATCTTCCAACCTGCTGAAACTGTACCCAGCTTTTTATTAAGGTGGGTGCAGACTTGTCGGTGTGGTTTAGGATGCAGTATAACTTAGCATGTGAGCTATTAAAACTTCACCATGTGGCTGAACGCTGCGGGCAGCCTTTTCGACAGCTGGGTCTGTTTTCACAAAGTGCTGATCTAGAATCATTTTTTTTCTGACAGTGACTGTCCATACAGAGCAATCTGTACTGTATTCATGAGTCTGCCCTGTGGCTGCTCAGTGAATACCAGTATTAGTGTATATCTTCATTTGCATTTGCATTCACTTAATATTTAGTAAACATGCGATCAATATACTTTGTTAACAAAAACACTACAACTCAAAAGTTTTTGGACATACGTTTTTAGCACGAATCCATTTATTTCATAAACTGCTGATTTTTATTCTTGTTAATCACTGGAAAGCTGTCAAGTGAAAAACTATAAATGAAAATATGTCAAGAATTTCCTTTATAACACAGAAAGTATATGTAACAGTGCATGTCTGACATCCTATTAACTGGTTGTGTGATGATTGCATAGTCACTAGGTTGTTAGGTATTTAACGAGCTATTAAATGACAGTCAATGGGATGAAACTGTTAAGTGATGCATTTAAAGTAAAACGATAGTCTAGAATTTGACTCTGCATCACCACACAACCAGTTAATAGGATGTCAGACATGCGCTGTTACAGATTCCTTCCATTTATAAAGCAAACGTTTTTTATTTGACATTTATTTTTCAAATACTTAACAAGACTAAAAACGAATAAGTGGGAAAAACATGTGCAAAACCTTTGGACTGGTAGAGAGTTTTAAAACTCATAGTATGTCACGGAAATACTAGTTTCTTGTCATCTTTTGTCCATTCAAAATAAAGTTGGAAGGACTGCTTTTTGAATGAGGCAGAATACATGGCAACCTTTTGGGATGAAATGATGTACATACATCAGTTTTAAAGACAGAGCAACAAAAACAGCTTGTTTGAATGTGATGGATAAAGAAACATTTTCTATAAAAGGGAATCAGGACATTTACACAGAGATAAAAACCATAGAAACATCTTATGTGGCCAGGCAGGGCATGGACTCTAATTTCTTTTCATGTTTTGTACTTTTTTGTACTTGTCATGATTAATTCTAACATCCTGACTATTGTTAGGAGGTCAGGGGCTAATCATGTACAAGATGTAGATGGAACATGTTCTGTACAAATATTGTGCTGCTATTTATGCTATATTTAAAACACTGGTGCCAAAACATTACATGTAATACCCAAACCTATTCCACGCCTCAGTGACTACAGCACTGTGCAAGTCACTTTACTTAATTTCCAGTCAAAACAGGCATTAAGTGTAAGTTATTCCTTTTTCAGTGTTTCAGTAGTAAACACATATATAACACAGAAGCCTCCAGCACTAATTATAATATCAAATCAATATTTAATTTGTCCACTGTTTACCTTTGTCTACGCTGTCTCTCTTCCAATCTGTAACTCTTCCTTCCTTCTAATCATATTTTTACACCCCAAATCCTCCCCAGTTTTCGGAATCGCACATTATGCTAGCTCATCTAGACAAAGAAAAGATTTTGGACTTGCAAAACTGATTATTGAGCTAAAATTCAATTGTCCAGCTTGGTAATGTCTGTAATCTGATATGAGAAATCATAATGTGCTTATATGACAACTTGAATAATCAAGTAACCCCAGACATCTGGCAATGATCATATTCGTGAGCATGTGTGTGTACTTAGTGTATTGAATAGAGAAAAGTGATACAGGTGATCTGTATGACTGCTGGACATGAGTAAATGTGATTAGGAGGCCTAATCACTGAACCCAGTGCTAATAAGTGCAGGCTGTTAGAGCAGTTCTGTCTAAGCCTTCTCGTCATGCTCCTCTGTGCCTCTCCGCTGCACTGGCTCCTTGGATTAGTCATCACTAATTCATTCCTGTCTCTCTTGCTTACTTTTGCTCAAAGCCAAACTTAAACCAGCTCCTCTCAAACTTTCCTCTTGATTTTTTTTGTGTCTACTCAACTCTCCTGTCATGTCTGGCTCCCTTAACTGTGCTGTGTATCTCTGCTGATTTTTCTCTTTCTTTTGAACTCTGCTGGCGAAAGGAGGATGTAGGGTCATCTCTTGATTCTAAACCAGAGGTATTGTATAGTGCAGTACTTTCAGAAGCTGTTTGTGATCCTGTTCATCCCCGTGTGTCCCTGTCCATGTTTCTGCTGGCTACACACGAGTCCCAAGCTACTGTATGGATTTTTGCAGAAATATGTGTATATGGAGTGATCATTTGTACATGCACTCTGTACCCTGTCACCTTTGACATGTTATTTGCAGCAATTCAAAATCGTTGCATATTACTGTAGCAGAAAAATTAGCTTATGCAATTGCTCCAAAGCTGTGGATTAGGATTCCAGCATGACAGGCAGAAGAAGTCTTATCAGCAAAATGCCTTCCATGCCTTTAAAGAATTACTCATAATTCCGCATCAGCTGCAGCCTGGTAGAGAGGCTTTAGTCTCTGCCCTCTGTTACTTTGCATGCTTGCGTGTGTCATCTTACCAGGTCCACCAAGCCAACTTTCTTTGTGCATTCAGTGTTTCCCCAAAAACAAGTTAATTTGTGGTCAGCGTTGGTCCAACATGCCAGGGCTCTATACAAAGGGTAGACAAAAATGCTTGCAGTTCATTTGAAATAATTTTGAATCAAAAGCAGCAGTAATTAACAGCAAACAAATATATCTTTTTCAGTGACTTATTATGTTCATTGTGTGCCTGAAAATCACATGATTTCCATTGCATGACACAAACTTCATCACAAACATCCAGTGAAATCAAATGCTGGGTTTAAATTTTGTAAATGTCATATATATATATACACACAGTCTGCCCCTCCACAATTTTAGACCTTACACGACACAGTCAACCCCTCCACAATTGTAGACCTCTTGTTTGTACAGCTTGTAGATTCTTGTTACAGTAGAGGCAACCCAAGGGGAGCAGCATAATCTGCTAAAGTCATAACTAAAATATTTACTTGTTAAAAATGACAGTCCTAGTATATGCTAATTTGAGAGTTAATAAAGATATGTTCATGTAATCCATTGTGGGAAAATAGGAACAATAATGACTTGAAGCATTTCATGCTTGTGTTCTTGCTATGCCTATCCTTTTGTCTTACTGCTGCCTCATACTATTACAATTTTAGTGTGCAGAAGAGTTGGTCATGGATCTGCGATGTGGCCCGCACTCTAAATTCTATAGTAGGGGAAACACTGATGTGTCTGTTTACTTGCCCACTGCACTGTCCTTTTTGCCCCTGTCTTGTTCTTTATTCCTTATGTCTTCCTAATGTTCCTCTTCCAACACACCTGCATCTCTTTACCCTGTTCGTTCATGCTGCCTTCCCTTTGCACCATATTTGACCTGTCAGTTGGAGATGGAGTCTACCCCTCGGCACAAGCAGGAGGTACCTCTTACTCCTTCCAGTACATGGTGTTTATATGTGTAACACCCATGTGTAATTTTGCAGGTAGGAAAAGCGTACGATTTTCAGCGGAACAATTTGCTGCACTGTAACTGTTATTGTCTACGGTTTTGTTCTTGGTTTATTGACAAGTGTTTTCAGCTACAGCTCTGCCAGTAATCCTCAAAGGTAGTGATCGCATTCACCTATTGTGGGTCAGTGAAGCGGGTAAGACCCACTTGTTTTATCTTTCTCTCTTTGTAGTTTCTGGATAAGTCGGAGGATGTGCTCCTGAAGCACCAGGCTAGCATCAACGAGCTGAAGAGAGCCCTGAGGGAGCCCAGCAGCAAGCTGATGAACCGGGAAAAGCACTTGTCTGCGACCTCCCCAGGCGGCACTCCGGAGAAGAAGGCTGTGAGTATGGGAATACAGTCTGGGGGTAAGAGTATGGGAATGGAGTCTGGGCGCAAGAGTAGGGGAATGGAGTCTGGGCGCAAGAGTAGGGGAATGGAGTCTGGGGGTAAGAGTATGGAAATAAGAGTTTGGGGGAAAGCGCATGGGAACAGAGTCTGGGGGTAAGAGTAGGGGAATAGAGTCTGGGGGTAAGGGTATGTACATAGAGTCTGGGGGTAAGACTTTGGGAATAGAGTCTGGGGGCAAGAGTATGGGAATGGAGTCTGGGGGCAAGGGTATGTAAATAGAGTCTGGGGGTAAGACTGTGGGAATAGAGTCTGGGGGTAAGAGTATGAGAATAGAGTCTGGGGGCAAGAGTAGGGGAATAGAGTCTGGGGTAAGGGTATGTACATAGAGTCTGGGGGTAAGACTGTGGGAAAGAGTCTGAGAATAAGAGTATGGGACTAGAGTCTGGGGGTTAGGGTATGTAAGTAGAGTCTGGGGGCAAGAGTATGAGAATAGAGTCTTGGGGCAAGAGTATGAGAATAGAGTCTGGGGGCAAGAGTATGAGAATAGAGTCTGGGGGCAAGAGTATGGGACTAGAGTCTGGGGGTAAGGGTATGTAAATAGAGTCTGGGGTAAGACTATGGAAATAGAGTCCGGTGGAAAGCGCATGGGAACAGAGTCTGGGGGTAAGGGCAGGGGCCTACAAGAGCATTCTGGAGGTCAATGGATGGACCACTACAAAATGTGTTCTATTGTATTTATATATTTGTTTAGTTTTTCTGTGTATATATTCTATTTTTGAATGTTATGCTGGCAGTTATACTATATACTTATATTTCATAAGGAGATAGCCTAACAGTTTTGGAAATAATTTACCAAGGAGTTCTTAACTGTTGGAGATTAGCATTAAACCAGCACAATTACAAATGAAAGAGAAATAGTGCCTCAAAGTTACAAAGTTTGAACTGAACTGAACTATTATTAAGCATATCACATAGCAGCATGAGTTGAGTAAATGATTGAGGAAATGATTCTTTTCGGTAATCATTTAAATTTAAAGTGCATTTTTGATCATTTCATTGTTTATTATTATAGGTTGCGGTGTGAGTATTTTATTGTTTATGTGAAACTGCTTTTTTCTGATTTGAATGCTGGAAATGTTTGACCTGCTTTGTTAACTAAGGTCCTTTGTTGCACTTTCTTCATCTCACATTTTCCTCTGACTGTTGCCTCGGGCACAATTTGCTTTCTTTTTCCTTCTTTTAATAGTATGCTTTCAACAACAACAAAAACGTTCAAAAAGAAATGCCTGTTTCCTCACAAAGAGTCACAATTATATGTTCCATGTGGATATTTGTTTGTTTTAGACTTGCTTTGAAATATGCAGCCATGTTTATCTAATGAGATTAGGAATGAAACAAAAACAAGTAAAAAACATTTCATTTTGGTGTTGTTACTTGTGGCTATACCATCACATAATCATATAATGTCAAGCCCATCTCATCAATCAGTTTATGGGCATTTGACTGGTACTGTTCGTTAGTTTTGCAAGAAAGATTTTTACTGCATCCTAAATTCTTAAGACATGTCATAATCCATGCTTTGTCACATTGATTAGCTGTCAGGGATGATGCCTCAGTCATATCAGACAGAGGGAAACTGCTGGGATTTGAGATGAATAGAATCTCATTGTGATCAGGCTGTTAAGATAACATTTTCCTAACATTTGGTGTAATATTTTATACTTGCTTTTATGCAATCTGTGGGCTGGTTTCTTCACTTCACTAAATAGGATTGCACCAGATCATCCACATGTCAGACAGCTTTAGGATATTTATAATTATCTGCTGTGTGCGTAGATCTGGATAATAGATTGTAAAGCTTTTGCAGGAAATCAGATAAATCAGATAACTCGAAAAGAATGTTTTTATAATTGAATTTCAAAATGCTTGGTTTTTTAATTGCTGTGGGTGTAAGTTGGCATGTGGAAATGGGTCTGTTGAAAGAAAAAGGATTTGTGTGAATGTGTAGGTGGAGTGACGGAGGAATTGTTACCTGCTCTTTATAATGCTGTCTGTACTGGTTTGTAGCCAAGGTGCTCAGATCAAACTCCCTTGCCAGAATTTCACTGTGTATTTTTTGGAATTGTTTGCTCATCCATAATAATGTATTTGCTTTCTGTAAAATACTCAATCGAGTCTACACTTTAAATTAAACTCGCATGGTGGGTTGTGATTTAGTAAGGTAATGGTTAATAGCTCTTCTCCGCTCTTTCCTGCTGGTCTTGGGCCTGACCATCCATCAGGAGGCATTTGGAAGGGAACCTGTTAACAGCCTTTCAGTGGAGGGTTTCATCCAGAAGACGGTGGTGACTTCTCCAGAGGTTGCTTTGCTTGCAAATTTAAACCCTTATGAAATTAAGCTTTTGTACTGATTATGTCTGCCATTCTATATTTTAGAGAACCATATCTTGGACCCTACAACAGCAAAACTAACAATTTTCCATCTGTATCAACACATAGGGGTCTGAGGAGTGGGTGTTGATTGAAAAACAGAACGCTTACCAACAGGACTATGAAGTGGATGAGAGAGAAAAGGGCAAAGCCCATGTTTCTCCACCTCCTGTGGTCTTTGAAACGCCTTCGGAAAGAAAAACGATACACATTGAGGTGACTGGAGAAGATGGTGAAGAAATGCAAGTCCAGATGGACAGTTTCCCATCCCCTAAGGTAACACCGAAGGATGAACCTTTGGAATCAAAACAGAGGAATGATGCGAAGGAAGAGTCATCAGCTGAACCTCAGACTGTAGAATCTACCATGGACAAATTACAAAGAGAACCATCTCCAGCAACCGCTGAAATTTTCACTTCGAAATCTGAACCGAAAGAAGAACGTCCTTTAAGTAAAGTTCGAAGGGAGAGAAGACCTCAGAGTCTGAATTTAGGGATGTCAAGGAAGTTTGTGTATGAGACTAAATCAGAATCAAACATAAGACAGGAGAGTGAGGAGTCTGACGAAGACAACAATACGCCAGGGAAGGAAGACATAGAAATGAGCCATCCTGATGAGGTAACCTCAAGAACAGAGAGTTGGTCGGAGTCCATGTCAGAGAAGATAAAGGAGCACACTGAAGTTGTCTCGGATGTGTCTGCTGCTGGACCATGGAATGACGAAAAGGAGAAAGAGTTAAACAAAACCAATCAAGAAGATGAGCAAAAATCCATCCAGGCAAAGATGGCATTTGATGATGTCAGACAACAAACTGAGGATCGAGGCGAGAACATTTCAGCTGAAGCAAAGAAAATAAATATTGAAGATCAGCCAGAAGGCTCTGACTCAGTCAATGGTCCTGTGAAAAGCGAACTGAAAAGGAAATCGGAGATCAAGTTTGAAATTACAAAAGTCATCATGATTGACAACAGTGAAAATGAAGAGGATCCTGAGCATGACAACAAGCAAAGAATGGATGAGTTTGTGCAAGAGAAAAAGATTAGTAATATTGAACAAGAATGTGTCGAAGAGGTCTGTTCCGAAAAGGTTCAGAGAAGGGTGAAGGCTACAGGAAATGCTCGTACAGAAATAACAAGGATTGTTCCATTAAAACCAGAGAGGGCAAAGAGTCAAGGGTACAAAGATGATCTAGACTTTGAGGAAAAGTCTGAATTCATGAGAAGACATTTTAAAAGACACAGCATGAATGAATCTTTAGAGAGACAGTTTGATTCAAGTCGATTTGATTACAGGGACACAGGCTCTGCACATACACTTACTTCCATAAAAACGAGTCAAGAAGACTCGGCTTTATTCATGCGGGACCACACTGTGTTACAGACCTATGAGCAGCAATCATCATTACACAGTGCACAGGATGAGGAACTGCTGAAGCACTCCACCAAAGTAGGGTCTGAGGATCTTCTCCAGACCGATGATGTTACCATGGAGGCTCATGCATTGTCCTCTAAGACCACAGCACTTCAAAAGAGTGCTCCTCCAGCCCCACCCGTGAAGACCAAGAAGGCCAGGGAATCAGGATTGATCCTTCGCAACAGCCGCAGTGCCGGCAAAGACCCAGCACTGGAAACTGCAATAAGAAAACATGGGGTAACTCTCCTTGACACCTCCTGCTTTTTAAAGCAACAAAGCATAGCATGAGCTTCTGATCGACTCACACATCCATCATTTGTTGTGACATGAGCATTTGTTTATCTTCTCCTCCAATCCATGAAGAGAGGGGTTGGAGAAGGCCACACCGGTTTGGGCTTTTTGTTACATTGACTTGCTTATGAGACAATTTGGAAGTCCTGACTGCCTCATTTGGCCCAACTTGCTTTTACCTTCGGCCACTCAACACAACTGCACACTGTGGTGTTACCATTGATCCTGAAGCTCCAAAAAGGCCGCCAGTTAGGTCCAAGACATTCTGTGTTCTGGCCTTTTGCTTTGATATCCCCTCTCTTCAGCCATAAGCCTTGGTTTTTCCTTCCAACCGAGCATCTGCAAGCGCTCGATTGTGGAGGCGTTGCAAGGAAACCCAGGCTCTTGCATAATGCCATGGCTCTAAGCTACTCAGGGCTTCTCTGTGCAGTTTGTTGCATACGCTGGATATGCAGAAGTCAATGAGTACAGACATGGTTTCTAAAATGGCCTGTGTTGCATTAGAGATTATATGAAAAAGTGTTTGGTATGTCATTTCTCATCTATAATGCCCTTGTAGAAAAACAGTAATGCTCATTTCCATATTAGTTCTAGCTACTAATTACAATCTGTACATTTGCAGACCTAAACATACTTATACAATCCAAAGATTAATTGAACGCTAAGCCATTATTTGTTTTCATTGAAATGACTCGGAGCTACTGTTCTTTTACAGCACGTTATGTGGTGATGTACGTCATAAAGAGATATGTATGCTGCATGTAGATTGCAAAAAAACATAACAGCACAAATTAGATGATGAACATGAGACTGTCCTCTTCCCTGTCTGACACTGACCCTGCCATATTCTCACACTTTGATTAGGTGCACACACTTTTTTGGCTGTGGAATGAAAGGAATTTGAATTAGGCCGAGGATCTGACGACTTAAATCACACCCCTGCTTTCATCTGAGGGGACACACTGGCATGAAGGAACGTGGATAGTGGTGTGATGTGCGAGCCAGGCCGCTAAGAAGTGATAAGCATGTGAGAGCAGCGTAATCCGACACACTGTGATTGCTGAAAACAGTGCGTGCCGGCAGACGAGCCTTTGAATCACATTGATTTGTGCGGTTTTGATTGCCCAATGTGGGCTCTCGAATGACCAATGAAAGCAGAAGCTGTTTTCATGACTGTGATGCGGAGTGCTACTGAAAATTCATTATGTTTAATGGAGAACATCTTTTTATCTGGTCAATGGATGACATTTGAGACGCATTTTAATTAATGATTCCCCTATGGTCGCATGAACTGCTTTTGCTCCTGCTAACATGATGCATTTCACTCCAGTTAACCCTAATTGTTCACTGTTGAGAATGGATACTATGTTGGTAACACTTCACAAGAGGGTAGTGTTCATATGGCAACATGACAACTACATAAACTTTTCATGACTATCAGTGTATGCTACTGTTATATGTTAATGTTATCAAAGGCGCATATAAGTGTCTTGTAGCCCTATGAATGCTCTCCTTCAGTGTTATCTTCCATTTTCACTGGCCACAATGGAACAGCACATCTTTAATTCTCTGTAAGTTATTGGACAAAATATTGATTTCATTTGAATGCATCATGACTCTCAAATGGAATCTTTTGAGTCTCTCTAGTGAGATTTCCTCTGAATTTGCTTTTTCTTAAAGAGATCATGTTATACATATTGAATGGGTTCAGCTTTTGCTTAGCACATGTAATTTCCAAATCAGAAAATTATTATCATAAGATGCGCTTTTTAAAAAAATCTATAGTCTTTTCATATTAACCATAGAATGTAGAAAAATACGTATAAAATAAGCGTTTGTAAAACACATCCAGAGAATTGAAGTACCCAATTGATTCACAGATGTTGTAACGCTGATTGATCCAAAGTAACTAATGGGTTGCCTTCAGAAGCTTTTTTCCTGATTGGATGCTTTTCCGTCTCCTAGCAGAGCATTTTATCTAACAATCTGCCATATAAACCTTATAAAGTGTGGCCTCCTTTGCATATTGCTGCATTAGTGGAAGTAACTCAAGGTTGCTCTCTTTCTGCTTTCTGCCCAAACAGGAGCCTCTCTTCACTCCCGCCATTCATGAAGAAACACTAGATGAAGTCAAGGTCTTTCAGATTCTTTGATTCCAAGGCCGTTTATGTGTATTATCTATTTCTTGCATGGCTTCATACATCATTTACCATGATTCGTTAGGTCACCTTAAAAAAACATGAATTTCTTTTAGCTCTAAAATAACCGTATTACCAGTGTGCTTCTTTAAACCCACATTCATTCACTCTTCATGTCCTTGGACCTTGCTTGGCTGTTCTTTGTGACCATTCGATTTTCCGCGCTACTCATTTTTCATATTAAAAATTGATGCAATAACATGTGCAATGTGCAGATCAGATTTAAGTAATACACTGTTTAATATTTCATTGCCATTGAAATACAAGACATTGTGTGCTTAGTATATTCTACCATATTAGAAGAATATGCTACTAAGTTGGTTTTATATTATCATAAAAGAGTGAAATCAATCATTAGAAAGGCTATTCCAAATGTTTGATGGTTTCAAACTTTGGAATGGTGGTAAATGTTTAGACTGGGACATGATACATGCTGTAAGTTTTTATCTGATGCTTGCTCCCCTCTATGTGCTACATATCAGTGGATGCTCCCTTTTAATACATTGAGTTCAAACTAAAGAAGCCCCTAAAGAAGATCTACACCATCTCATCCACTACGCCTCATTCTCTCATTTTTATCTCTGGAAGAGTAACCATTTTGTTACTCTGAAACCCCACAGCGACGGCCACACTCTGCTGCTGTGGATGAGCTTGAGCGGGACACCACAGTAACTCTGAGGGGAACACACCTGAGCATTGAACGAAAGTGCTCCAGCATGACGGTGAGTTCCACGTCGAGCCTGGAGGCAGAAGCTGACTTCACCATGTTCATGGACCTCCATGGAGGAGCAGAGGAGTTCTCCAGGGTCACAGCAGAGGTGGTCAGGGAAGACTTTGAAGAGACCTCCAGGTTCTACTCTGCTCGGCTCATGGGCTTTCATGATAAGTCGCCCATGAAGGAAAGGATGCACGAGGAGTGCACCCACCATGAAATGGAGCCCGTAAGAAGCCTTTTCATCTTCTTCATCTTCGCCCACCCGTCGATGACATGTTCAGAACTCATCCTTTTTTTTTTGATTGTTTCATTGGAAATTGTTTCCCTCCCCATTTTTACAAAACTATTTTTTCTGGTTTTGTTATATTGTTTCCATTTTTGGTGTATTGTGCCATTTTCCATGCTTCCATTTTATTGCACTTTTGTCAGTGTTTGTTCCTCATCTTGTGTTGTATTATTATTTTTGATTTGATATTATTTTTTTATAAATAATATTTTTTATTATTTTATATTTTGTGTTGCATTATTATTGCATGTGTTTGGGATGATTCATTTCTTAAACAGGATCCTAGCAGCTTTCCTCAGCTTTCAGTCTTAAATCATTGCTCCTACAGCCTGCTTGGTTTATACATAATGCCGCCAGGATATCAGTGGCATCGACTCCACTCAATATTATTCAGTTTATATACTGAAATAATGCTGTTGTAAATTGTTGTCTCTCTTTAGCCACCGGTGGCCAAGAAAGATGCTACTGCTGTGAGTGTGGCCCATCAGCTTAAAAAGGCAGAGGCCAGAGTGGAACCACATTCAAATGGTTCAGAAATACCCCCCTGCGTTACTGACGCCCCAGATCAGGTGAGTGAGAAACTCTGTTTAACTAACCATGTACTGGAAAGATTGCTGGATAGTTCTCTTTCTCAGATAGGAGTGTAAAATGTTATGAAACTGGTGACTCAGCTGCATACATTTTGGAATATTACAAACAATTGTAATAATATTTATTAAATACTATGGAAATTAAGCTTGTACAGAATTTGTAGATAATGATTAATATGCAAACAAAGGCATTCAGAATGTTTAATATGATCTCAGTTTTTCAGCTTTTCACAGCAGTGGATGGGAACGAGTAGTCTGAAAAGATTAATTCAATGTGTCTGTTGATTTTTAGTCAGTTGGTCTCAGTTCTCATATGAGCTGCTGCTCAGTTGGAATAAAAACCTGCAGCCGCAGTGACCCTTTATAGATAAGATTGGTGACCCCTGGTTTAATTGCTCTAAAAGCTCCCTCACTGAAAGCTTTTTCATGGTTACAAATATGCTGCTTTAGACACTGTTCTGATTTGCGATCAAATTCTGTTTTTAAACTCTGGCAGAGAGGTACATGTAAAAAGTTACAGAGCAGAAAGTTGCCAAAGAAACCTTTATTTTTAGATTTGTCTCAGTTTTAATATGATAAACACTGCAGTGAATATACATTCACAAGGATTCAAGAGAATCCTTATATATGTGTTGTAGAAATTTGAACCCCTGTATCCTATCACCAGCATTGGAAAGAAATCTGATTTCTTTAGTTTTTCTTTAATTGATCGTTTCACATCAGACCTGCATAATGATGAATTATGGTGATTCCCCATTAAAGGATGCACTTGTTTTTGTCCAGAATTCAATTTCTGGGCTACTATACTTCTTTGTAAAAGTATATCCAGTCAAATTTGACTGTATTCATGTTTAAAAGAAATAATCTAAATCAAACCAAAATATTGATTTCATGATGTACCTTAAACAATTCCCTACCCCAACACACACAAACACTCTTATATGATTAGCAAGTCCTTCACAGCTTGGATCATGTGTTTTGAGGCAGAGCAAAAGCTGAAATTGTGCAGGGCTGAATTATTATAATTGAATAAAAGTAAGGGGTTTAAATTTGGCCTGACAACTCATCATCAACTCATCTCTAATAGATTTAAAGATTCACATCAGCTATTAGCTCAGTGACCTTATTATAATATTGGCTTTACTGGTTAGTTGGCTTGGTGCCTTTTGATCATTGCACAATACATTCTTTTCATCAAGACATCTGTTTTAGTAACATATTCTCCCAGCTGTTTCCTTTGTGAAGTGCAGTGTATTGTGCTGCTGGTTGACAGTGTCAGGTCAGTGTTAGGAGATTAGAAAATTGACAGGAAATTAATGAGAGAAAATAAGGAAGACGATTCATTAATCTCCAGAGGCCGCAACTGTGTGTGTGTGTGTGTGCATGTGTGTATGTAGGAGTGACTGAGCGAGTGTGTTTGTGGGTACCCCACAGGTGTCTTATTAAAATTTAATCACAGCATTCCGCTGCGCCATTCATCTTGCTAACCTGATGAGCAGAGGCAATTATTTTTAGAGGATGTCTTTGAAGTTGCCTGAGTGAGTCTCTGAGAGGCTAAGTTTTAGGTGTGTCGAGGAGCGCTCAGGAGACTGGGCAGGGACCATTTTTCTGTAAATATCTGGTGTCTTAACGTGGACATGCGTGTGTATCGGCAGCCGGTGCAGGAGGTCCTGCAGGGTGGTGGTGACGTCAACTGTGAGGAGACCGTAGTCTCCAACAATGATGTCATCCAGACACAGGAGGGGGACATGGTACGTTTGCTTCTGCGTATGGGTCTCCACTCAGGGTTTTGCATGTGTGAAGGAGACGTCAGCTCTGTCCAAGCTCTGAATGTTATTTGCCCTTGTTCTTCATTACGTCTGTGTAGGCTTCACCTTGCTCTTTTCTGTCTGTGGCGTACAGATTATATGACAGCTTCTTTCCCAAGACTGGTCAAAAAAATGTGTGCTTTTTTGGAGATGCTTGGACATTTCTTCTGCTGCGTGAATGCAATGGCGTGCTTCTTACACTTGCAAGTCTACACTGAAGCTGCCTTCCCTGCTGTTATTTCTTGTGTCACTGCCTTCTTGTACAACACTGCCCTTTACTGGCCAACCAGCTGTACTGTTGTTCTTGTTAAAGGGGCCATATCTTACACATTTTTTGCATTTTATTATTTTCAAACAAGGTCCACTTGTGATGTTTGGGTGGGTTTATATACCAAGAACAGTCATAAATCATTGTGCATTATCCAATATCACTTTATCCCAGAATTTGTTGATGAACCTTTAAGACTAATGCAGAATATGTAAGTTACAGTACCTTTGTTCTGGTTGGTTGCCTTGTATTCAAAAAAGAGTCTAGGCTGAAACACTCATGAGTGGGTGGGGCTAACTTGCTGTAAGCCGAATAGGCGGATATAAGTGTATGTAAATTCACTGGTTTTTGTGACATCAGAACAACATTTAATTCAAAAATCATTTTTTCGCCTAATTTACATGGACTGGGACGTGAGTAGTATGTTTTCAACCTACACAAAATTATTTTTGTTCAAAATCAAGTGAGGAAATTTCAGGTTTCCATGATGTGATATGGGCCCTTTAAAACACAACACTGCCATCTCCTGTGGGACTGTCTTGTACCTTGTCTGTAAGCTGTTGCTTCCCAACTAAATTGCTGTTTGGACTCACTGCAACTTGTAATCTGATATGTGCTTAATAATGAGGGCCATTTATAATCTCCTGTCACACCTGTTCTCTCCCATTGTCTGTTTCAGAGCCAGAGAGAATGCAGGCTAAAGGAAGCTAAAGAGAATGGCTCCCCTGTGAGTGAACACACAACTTAAAATACACTCACTCACACACAGTCAGTCACATTCACTCATAGAGCTTGCAAACAATGCACAATAACCTCCCAGTTTCTTCAGAAAGCATATTAGTAAGGAGTTTGTCGCCTCTTTGCAACAGTAACAGTTTCTACTCTTCTGGGAACGCTTCACACTAAAAGTTGGAACGTTGCTATGAGGATTTGATTGCATTCAGCCACAAATGCTTTAGTTAGGTCAGGTATTGAGGCACTTTAGTGCATTTTAATTCTCCATGTCATCGCAAACATATTGGATGACTCCAGAGAATGCACTGGACATGATGTAATGGCCTCATGCGTATCTGCAATAAGTGTTTCATTCTTTTAGTAGCTTTTTTCTATGGAGAATACATAAGCTTTTGTTAAATTATGTGCCTCTCTTATTAATGGGAGCACCTTTAAATATCCGAATTCACCACTTAGAAGCTCTGTCTGCATACTTTCAGAAATAAACAGAAGTACATTTTAAGGCATACTTTTAGGGAATTTGCAGTAGACGCAGCATAACCAATAAAATAACAGCAATGCAACACAACAGTATAATATAAAAAGTAATCTATACAAATAATACAAACATATAAATATAAATGTGGCAGCATATTATTTAATATACTGTGTGTTTACTAGATTAAAAGGGAAATAATAACAGTGATGTTGTCTCTACTCCAGCTGAAAACAGGCAGCTTAGGACGGGAATCTGTCACATCTCCACTCACCATCACCAATGAAAATGTTACCTCAGCAACTACGACTCAAGTAACCAAGGTAACTAGTCTGATGCTGATGATGCACACATCTATTGTATTGACTTTTGCTGACCACTGGAAAAAAAAACTGGAAACTGGAATCAAGATTAAACAGGCTTTTTTTTTACATGAATGTATTTGAAAATTCACTCCACTATAATAATAATAATAGTAATCACAATGATAATAATTAAATATTTCTACACTTTAATAGCACTTCCCTGTCGCATTGGTCAAAACGTGGTATCAATCGATCCATGACCTGTTATTGTTCTGTGGCCTGGTGGCTGATAGGGCAGACATATTTAACTGTTCATGTTTGGGACATCAATGTTCACACTATTGAGTACTAATGCTGGGCAATGATTACATTTTTAACTTTCAAAATAAAAGTGTTATAAAAAACCCTGCATTAAGTCACAATAAAAGAATTGTCGGTAATAACGCATTAACGTGCCCAACCCTATCAAGTACACAACAATTACATGGTAAATTGAAATTTTTTTTTTTTGAAAGGCTGGGAAATTTCAGTTTTACTTGACCATATGCATGAAGACATTACAAGCAGTAGAGTCATCACATTTGATTATTCGCTAATTAGGTAATGAGAAAGGTACAGAGAATTAATTATTTATGTCTTTTGTACTCAAGCATCTGTGTCCTACAGATTAGTCTTAGCAATAAAGTTACTTGACTCTAAGCATAGTGTGGCATAATATACCATAGAACTATTTTGCAGACTCCACAATTCTCATTATAGGCAAATTACTGGTTTCTGTCTTCCCTGATTTTTGAAGAAAAGGTGGAAAACATTAGCAAAGGATGCCAGAAAACCCACCTACGCTGATTGTGTGGATGCTCTTCAATCCGTAGTAAACTGTAATAAAATTTAAGCAGGTGCCCTCAGGCTTATGTCGTCACGTCCCTGCAGTCAATTTGCTTTGCTTGTGAGATTAGCAGGATGCCTATCAAGCTAATTACATCTGCCAGCTTGAGTGAAACGTCCTCTATTCACTCAAGAAATGAACTGTCCTTCTTTCTGCAGTGGCAAGGCTGGTGCAGACAGAATTTACTATCTTTTGTCAATACTGTTGTTGCAATAACATATCCTTCCTTGCCAACAGCTGTGCTGTTTACCCCAGGGTGATCCCTGAAGGCACCTTTAGGGCTGTTTCATTTCTGTAAAAATTGATAGATGACCACTTGGTAGATGTGGTGGACTGAGTTAACATAAATGCAGACGTTAGAAGCAGAGTGTCCCAAATACCTCTATCAAATACAACTTGATAAACTGCTTTTTTAAATGCACAAAATATGTCAATAAGCCAGAGCAATAAGTACTATTGCTCTGTAATGTTTAATTGATACTTTAAAACACGTATTTGTAGCAAACTACTTAATCTGAGGTATTGGGACACCGCAGTGAGGTGAACGGTATCCACTCGTGATAAAAATACAAATGAGGGTACATGCACCGCAGAGAAATCACGATTGGAGTGCGGGGCTCAACCCTTAAAAAAGTGCTTCCAGTTCTGCTACAGCCTCCCCTGAGTCCCCTTGTGTGAAAACATCCAGAAAACAATATATTTATTGCCAAAAAAAAACGTTTTCGGGTTATTGTGTGAATTTCCGAGTATCGCAGGGCGTCACAAAAAATCAGCGCAAAACTGAATCCGCATCTGCTGATCGACGTAAAAGTGACTTAAAGGGTTACTTTATACTAGTAAAAGGGTTACTTTATACTAGAATGCATCGTTTTTCTTTATCTAAACATAACACTTAATTTAAACCAAAACATTTTATTTTTCTGTCCACAGAACATTTTCCTAACAGCCTTCTGGCTTGTTCATGTAATCTTTAGCAAACTGCAGACAGGGAGAAATGTTCCTTTTGGAGAACAGTGGCTTCTCTTTGCAGTCCTGCCTTGCACCCCATTGTTGTTCAGTGTTCTGACTGTAAATTGGTGCAATACAAAATAATTAGATATGCCCGTCTAACCTTTTGATCCCTAACAACCATCAACAACTAATTTTCCGGGGTCCTAAGCAATCTCCTTTGTTCATGCTATGATGTGCTTCTACAAATGTGTGTTGGGGCTGCTGATGGTCTAGTTGTTAAGGAGTTGCCCCTGCAATTAGAAGGTTGTGAGTTGGAACCCCAGGACTGCTAGTGGCATCACTTGAGTAAGTTACCATCCCCACAAACTGCTTCTCCATCGCCCCCTGTTGGTGGCAGCCCACTGACTCACTTGGTGAATAGGTTACATGCAAAGAAAGAATTTCATATTGTGTAGTGTGTTCATGTGTGACTGTAATAGGCCACTTTATAAAGATCAGATGGATAAATGCCTGATAAATAAAATGCTGTAAAAAACCTGCAGTTATCAACAACAAATTTGTTAGGATCTGGTTTACACAGATGCCTTTGAGGTGCCTAGCTGACAACATGTGGGTTTCTACTGAAAATTTGGCTCCACGTTGTTCCCACCTCCTCTTGTGGTATGAGTGGCTACTTGTGAAACATAGACATTGGCAAAGGCAGGGGCTGAGGTGTTTCATAAGAGCAATTTGTGGGGGACCACAGAACCATTACCAACAGACATGATAGGGTTTTGGCAGCCCCTCCACCCAGTCCCAGTATCCTTCTTTAATAAATTCACAGACTGAACGTAACTCTGTTTGGCCTTCAGGATCTGCCCTCCCTTGAATACCAATAGTAATTGGCTGCTAATAAAGAGTAGAATTAGTGCCTAGGATAGGCTGCCCCCTACTGTTGAACAGTATAGAAAAATGACAGGGACTGAAACTGAGAGGAAGAGAGTTTTGACCAAAATTGCCAAAAGCCACAGTGTCTTCAAAAAAGGCTGAGCTAATTAGCCTATGTTTTATATGACTGGTATAAAGGTATGAGTATTGTTTTTAGGTCTATACCATTTTTTTCTTGCAGACAGTTAAAGGGGGATATTCAGAGACGAGGATTGAGAAAAGGATCATTATCACAGGAGACGATGCTGTGGACCAACATCAGGTAAAAAAATTACATGGGAAAAAAACAACGCAAGGATAACTTGCCTGTGGGTGGTATCACCTGGTCTTATTTAAAATATCTTATTATCAGTGTTTTCCACGTTTGTTTAGGCTCTTGCTATGGCAATACAGGAGGCCAAACAGCAACATCCTGACATGCTGGTAACGAAGGCAGTGGTCGTCAGGGAAACAGAATCTTCCTCCGAGGAAAAACGCAGGACATCTGAGGTGCGCTGAACCCCCTGAGAGTCTCACATCTGAGAGAATACTGCCCTCTGTTTATTTTGTCATTCTGCTTCCAGGATAAACTTAGAACATAATAGCCTAAAGTGATAGCTTAATTACATTTACACATTTAATTTAATGTTTTAGATAGCAAAAGTTATATTTACACAAGGTTCAACTGTAGCCGATCACACGAAGGGTTAGAAACCATGTAATACAGGTTGTTTTGTTATATTCAATTAATGAATTAGCTGTGCAGCTCCAGTAAAACTAAATAAGTAAACTTCACACGCCACACATATCTTAGCTGCTCAACTACATTTGGGTTAAATCTGTTTTCCTAATCTCTGAGTACAGTCTTAGTGAAAAAGAAAAATATGCTGATGTAGACAATTTCTATGATCTGTACCAAATCAGTCTCCAATGGTTTGGCTGAATCGGGTTTGTTTATGTTGTAGATAACCCTTCGAAGTTATGGAGCTATTACATTTGATTTTCTAATCAAACCTATTATGTATTAACATGTAGGTTGGGCGTTGAATTATATACAGGAGGTCCTCAAGTTACGACACACTTCCGTTCCTACGACAGATGGAACCCAAATTTTAGTCAAACACACCGAAACACAACCTAAGTCACTTACCGATCCTAACTGTTGTAAAATCCTAATCTAGGGCATAAAAACACAACTAAGCCACAGAAAAAGGAAAAGATAGATACATAAGTAAAGGCCTTTAAACAGAACATAAGAAAAATGTGCTTAATAAAAAATATTTTAAAGACGGATGAATACATTGGAAGTGGTGCAACTTGACTTGTAATAAAATGATAGGTTGCAGGAGCTTGTGTGTTGATAGAGGTACAATGCACGTCTAGACTAAAACAATGGTGTAGACAGGAACATTGGCTAAAACTCACGCAGTAGAAGGACAAAAAACATTTCTGAGAGTGATTTTCAGAAAAAATACTAATGAGTATTCTAAGCCTATGAAGTGCAGTTTTGACTGCCTTTATTTTGTGTGAGCTGCGAGTGAAAAACAAGTCATACGGAATTCACCCTGCTTTTATCACCAGCAACTTTGAAGGGTTGAGATAGCATTGGTGCTTGTGATACTATGACTGATTTGGATGTGTGTTGTTGTTGTTTGTGTGTATAGTCCTGATCACAGATGGGCTTAGGAGAGCAAGGGGAGGAGCCTGACGTCCAGCCCCACCTTCTGCACCCAGCTGGGAGAGACTAAACTATGCTACTGTAACACAGACCAATAGTATACAATACAGACAAATTCTGCATCCGAGTTACTCCAGTCCAGAACACACCCAGTTTATGAGTCCTCCTCCCTCTGCCGTCAGCCCAGACTGTGAGACTTCGTTATTCAAGGCAACCTTGAGAAATCTCCACCCTACCAATGCACTCCTCCATATCAGCTGTCTAAACCAAGTATATCACTGCATACAGTGCTGGTCTAATACTACTACTCATATTTCTAATTAGCATGACTTGTTGCAGTCTTCAAAAAAAGGTTTTGCCCTTGAATTGTGTAAATGTTGATAGATTTTATTCTCCAGTATAGCCTGTTTTAACTGTGGATATCAGAAACTCCAAAAACACTGAATTCCAGGAGTGAGTGACTAAGGGGAAAAGCGACCCAGTGTCCATCTCATACTCAGAATCCATCCTGTGCGCTCAACGTCAGTCTCCAGTCAAGCATCACTTGAGTTTACATTCATTATTCGGACCCTCGCTCCAAGAGGTTTGCTGTTTTTCATCCCCCGATCTTACCTGCTCACTGTGGAATACTCTTTTGCTCTGTCCTCTAAAAGGTCTTCATGAAGATTCTACCTTCTGTTTTTCCTTCATGCATGACTTTGGAAGAGACATGAGGTCAGAACACTTCTCCCTTTGGACTGGGGTGGTGGTAAGCTGTTACTGCTTATTACATATGTGACAGTGTATGTAT
>JBBPDB010000134.1:10473319-10488507 GCA_037974465.1 Brachypetersius altus
TATGCATATATATATATATATATATATATATTTAGCCGCTTTCTTTTTAGCTCTGTAAAGATTTTTAAAATGATAGATGATCAAAAAGTGTTTGCTTGTTAATTACAGTTAAATTACAGTTAAGTATCGATTGTCACCTACATATGCATGATTGGAATAGCTAGAGTGGATGAATAAGGGTGCAATGCATCGCGAGAGCCAAGTGGCAGCATTTTCAGAGAGTATGCACATGTAATATTGCAGCTACTTCCGAAGTGGGTTATGTTGGCTTGATCTCCACATTTGTATAATGAGGCTTCATCGATAAGTGTACAGATATTTTAGAAAATGTGTTTCTCTGAGTATTGGCCTGCTGTCCACAAGAAAGGTCACTGAAAAACAAATCGTTCTGTAAACGCCGACTGCGTTTTCGCATTGGCTGAATGTCAGGACTGACATTGCTGAAGACCAGGTGAGTTGTAGGTGGTTGGTAATATCGCATATGATCATGCTTACTTTACCTTTTCCAGCCTATGAAGGTTTTCAGTTCTGATTGTCACACTTCCTGCTGAGACAAGTCGTATGTTGAAAGCTAAGACTGCACATTTTAGAGCCCAATTTCTATTTATTTTTCATGTTTAAAATATTGGAAAATAATACAAAATAAATCGAAAATAGTGTTCTCTGCAGAATATGTGGCATATTGACAATCAAAACATGTTATTTGATTTTCAGACTTTCCCATACGACTGTATATGGTTTAGCCACAACATTAGATATTGTACATCTAACTGTCCAGGTAATGATCTAAAAGGAAACGTTACTCCAAAATTACACCTGGCCCCTGTCCAATATTCAATATTCAGGCTAGACCGTGGTTTGAAGAGTAAAAATCAAAGAGAAATTAAAGTTTAGTAACATGAGAAAAGATTCAAGTTTTTAAATAGTTAATAGACATTAATTTTATCTTAAAATCCTGTAGTTGCCTGTGTTTTAACATTAACACTGATAAAAAAAAAAGACAATTGAAGTGCGATGATGCCACATGCCATTTTTTCTCTTAAAACTCTCTAAGGTGTCTGTCTTTTTTTATTTTTTTAAATACTAAGCTGGAGTATTTTGATCAATTCACCATTAATCTACAAATGGGTCCTCTGTGTCAGAATTGTGCGTCTTTTTTGAATTTTCATAATACTTTTACTTTTTGATTTAAAGAAGTAATACTTCTTAGTATTCGACATAGTCACACCCTCTGCATAGTTCAGGCACTTATGAATGCCTGTAATGTTTTTTCCAAGGTGTTTGGCATCAAATTTTATTACATCGCCTCCTCCTGCCCTTGCAGACTCATGAATCTTCTAAGACGTGACTATAGTTTGAGGTTTGGTATGGTGTAAAAAATGTGTTTTCAAAAATATCTGGATGCATTGTGGATGAGGCCTGAGATGTGGAGATACTATACCTTAAAATCGTGCAGAGAAAAAAAATCAGACATGTTTTTTTTTCTTCTTCTTTTGTTTACTGCATCTGCTTGTGACCCTGTATAATGTCCAACTTAATTTACCCTAAACGGACCTTGTAGCTTGTTATTCTAAATTATGTGGGCCATAGAAATCACACATATATATATATACAAATTACAAGAGGAATTTAGTAAAATAATTTTAATATAAATATTTTATATACAATTATTTCCATGGGAGAATGTTTTTTATTTTTATTTGAGTTATATTTTAAGTTATGGTGTATGAATCTGATGAAATGTATTTATATGAATCGTGGATGCGCTGTTGGTTTTTTCCTTCTTCCCTTGATCCCTGTATAACTTCCTAACTGGGTTGCATTTAGACAAAAACTGGCTTCATAGTGTGAGGATTTGAAGCTCAAACAACAAAAGGTAACATATTGAAACTATATTCCACTTAGATTATGGAACTATATTGACTACATACAGTAATTCCTTTCATTTTCACCAAGGTCAATGAAATCAGACCATTCTTTTTGTGTGCAGAAAGCTTTCGATTGTAGACTTCCAGAACCTAAACACATGTAAAATGGCATGTGTTCTGAGAGAAAATAAGTACATGTTCTCTACAGAGAACTTAAATAGCAGTTTCTAGTGCACAGTTTCTGAGCAACATATTAGAAACAAACAAAACCAAAACAAATAATATAAAAGCTGCCATCACATTTGTGTTTTATTTTCCAGTATGTTCCAAATGAACAGAAATTATATACAAAAAAATGGCATTTAAGTTTGTCCTCTAAAGAGCATGTGATGTTGATTTATTTTCTCTAAGGAAATAGAAAATAATTTGACCAGGAGCACCTAGAATTTGCAGTTGCATGCAGTAGATTGAATATCAGATCTTTTATTAAGCCCCTCCACATGCAACTGTCTCTATAGAACGTTAGCATCTGTAGGCCAAAGTCAATTTAAACACTCATAGCACCCCTTTTGCTTGTGAAATAACTAAATAACATCTAAGCTGACACTAAAACCACAATTCTGCATTCAAAGCAATAGCTACACTATGTGTTGTCGCTGTCGAATCAAAACCATATCCATTTCGATGTGTTTTTACAGCGAAAAACCCTTTATGTCCTTTTTCTGGGGACGTTTTAGGATGAATAGACCAACAGAAATGATGCTAATGTACTTGAAATGTGTTACATTAACCTACATTAAATGGTTTTCTTCTCCTATAAATGTCCCCATTAAGAGAGATGAGGTTTTGTTATGACGGCGACAGTATGCAAAAGTTGCTGACAATGAATGAGAGGCATCAGGTAGAATGACGATGCTCTCATGATCCTATTTGTTGTGGATTTGCTTTTATTCATCAACAACTTTAGTGTTATTGACCAGTTTCTTTAAAAGATGTGCATTTGTCTATGTAGCCACAGCTTTGTCACTGCTTTCTCTCCAGCCTCTAGGGAATGGGAAGACCCTGTGGGAGTGTCTGATCTGCTGTTTTTTTAATCTGTGAAAAAAGCCCTATTTTGTAGTTATCATTTTTTATTAGTCTGACATCACTGGAGTTCCTGATTACTGTTTTTTTTTTTTTTTGCTTGTTTTCCTGAATCCAAAAAAAGCATTTTGTTTTGTTTGCTGTAAAAAGAATGAGATCCTTTTGGTTTTGGTGTGTTGACGGGAGGGATGGGGTGGTTGCATAAACAGAAGAATTCCGAGGACTTAGTCACAAAAGCAAAAATGGAAAACGTGCAATCTAGCTAATCTGTAAATGCAATTTACATGTAATGTGAATTACATGTACGTGTAAATAGTGCCATTGTTGAGACTCCACTCGCAAAGACTGTTACGGCACTAAAAGGGAGAGGACTGTCATACCGATATTGGGTGCCTTACTGTCAGAGTCACTGCCACTTGAGGCAATGGACAAAAAGGTGCAATCCACTGAAATAATGGAGAGACAGATGACCGTTGTTGCACTGGAGTAAGGCAAAAGTGCCTTGTATATACTTGCACAGAGAGTTTCTCCGTTTTTCGTCATCGCTCATGATGTAAGGAGCGCAGTAAGTCATTTGGAGTCGATTTGGTGATCGTACAGCATAGTCCTCAGGCTGATAAGCCCTGTGTAGACATACAGCAGCCAGTCTTGAGAGAACAGCATAAGAGTAAAACCACTGCTCCGAAAGAACTGGATCCACTTCAGTATCTAATGCTCTGTGCATGGCATGAAGCATTGGCCTTCCCAATACTACTGTCCTCCTCCCTTTAGTTTACACCGCTCCTTCTCTACCTTTTCATGGTCACCTAAAGCTTGATGGTGTGTTTTTTGCTGTATTTGCATTCAATCTAAATGGAATACATGAATACATCAATAAATGTCTAAGTCGAACGGCTGTTGTATATTCTATATGAATTTTTAATTGGAGGAAATACATCATCATATCAACCAAGACATGTCTACGGTCAATTTTTTTGCTTCTTTAGTTTAGTTGTGGAGCTTTGAGGCTAACAAACTCAAATAATTTCATCCAAATAATTTCTTTAAAAATTGAACAGAACATCACTGTTGAAAAACAGGGTCTGTTATCACAAACCACCTCATTTCAGTTGTTGTGAAATGACCATCATAAATATGGAAATATCCAAGATCAGGGTCTCTTATGACTGAATTGTTTATAACAGCCACAGTGTTGTCTGAAATGATTGATCAGGCAGAGTTTGGCTTCGGTGGTAACATGTCAAATTGATAACGTGTTGCATGGCTAAAAGCAGTGTTATTCTGAAGGCAGAATTTGGATGCTTTTATATTCTTAGGCTTATAGCATCACAGCTTTAGTGCAAAGCAAAGGAAGAAACTTAAAATCACACCCATAAAATCCAGTGGTTGATGTTAATGATCAGTATGTATTCTCAAAGAGACAGACTATGAAGACATACTGCATATTCTACTTTCGTTTTACGCAATATGGTTGATATTAAGGTGGTATTAAGGTAAACTGTGACACTGTTAAAATGTGATGATTGTTTTTCATCATTGTGTCATTTCAGTTCCATGTCTATCTACTATACAACCAAAAATATTTCACTCAGTGACAGTTCTCTGATAAATGAATAATGAGACCATGAAAGCCCATGCAGGGTAGTAGCTCTTTGGAGCCTGTAGTGTGATGTGTGGCTCATTGGCCTTCTAAAGATGCAACAGATCCAAACACCACTGAACGGCTTTGATTTTGCCTTTCTCCAGGACCAGAGCACCAGTTAGTCAATATCTAACCTGGACTGTGATATGTGATGCTGTTTGGATCTGTAATCTGCTTGCTAAGCTAATGTTTACTTAACGCAGCTGGTGGTCTGGTGGTTAGGGAGTTACCCCTGCGATCAGAAGGTTATGCGATCAAACTCCAGGACTGCTAGTGGCACCACTTAGAAATCCGTGAACAAGTTACCGTCTCCACACACTACTCCCCGGGTGCTGCACTGCTGGCAGCTCACTGCATCACTTGATGAATGGGTTAAATATGTAGAGAATTTCAAGTTTCTCATTCCACACTGTGTTACTATAAGGGGACACTTTACTGTTAGTTTAACTAAGCAACCACAAAACAAGCTTATTTTTATCTTTATGTTCTCCCAACACCAAGCTACGATTTGAGTCATTATCCTCTAAACTTGAGCCTGGATTAAACCAGTTCTGTGGTGGGTAGAGGTGCTATCGGTCTAGCAAAAGTCGTGCTAATAAGCTTATTTCTCATAATAAGTAGCATTTAGCATTTTTTAGATATTCATCAAATGAATGATTTAAAAATACCCAGGGTTCACTTATCTGGTGGAAGTAAACAAACTAACAAACTCCCACTAACTTTGCACTAACTTGAATAATACTAAATTAATGGCCGTTTCCTGGCATTTAGAGTTTTAAACAGAAGCTTGTTCTGTCTGAACCTGGCCCAAACAGCACCCATGACATGTTTGGAAAAGTGTTCCTATAGCATGCCCTCCTAGTTCCAAAGTCCAGACAAACCGTTTTTCAATGCCCTGCAGAAGCCAGCAGATGGCAGCACCGAACCTCCTCATGAATTTACACCCAAAAAAGCTTTCTGGAGGCCTTGAGGCTGCTATAACTCACCTCTTTACTCATAATGCCAAAGTGAATTCAAATAAATCAAAGAAAATGCAGCAAAACAAGCCTGTGTGTAACTTTATTACCTGTAGAAATGATGTAAACCTTAATTCCCTGAGACCCTGGAGCCTGCTGTGTTTTGTCATTATGTCCTCTTTAGCCTGAGGGCCCCACACAAGCCAGAGTGAAGTCTAGGTCTAACAGATTGCCATGGATCAGAACCTATCCAGATTTAATTGAGAATCTCTATTTTGGGTGCTTCAATTAAGCTACTGTGATTTGGAAGGGAAGAGGAAAAGAGAGGCTTCGTTTTAATACCACGTGTGCCTCAGTGCGGTGGCTGCTTAATAATAAAATGTGCATTTTCTGATTTAATAGCAGCACAGTGATACAGTAAATCTTGTATCATTCACTTTGAGTGCATGGGCATGCATAGAAAAAAAACAAGATAAACTACATTAACTATCTTAGGATGCAAGAGAACCATAATTAAATTATACTGACTATAAATGAGTTGGGTGTTATCATTATCATACTTAATTAAGTCACAGTGTGCTTTTCTGAGTATGTCCTATATACCGTCTGCTTTTCTCATGAAAAGACACATTGAAACCAAATGAAGAGAGGCTTTAAACAGCATCAGTGTACAATAAACTGCACAGTGACATGTAGTTTACTGGTATATTTTTTTATGTTTGTTATTAAAATAAACTTTAACGGTCTCACTTCATGGAAATCCACATTTTCTTTATCAGGCAGTAAAAGTTTGATGTAGTATGTAAGCACTGTTCCTAAGATACTCCGCAAGTTTTTTGTTCTAACAATCCACATAAATATAAGTAGACCTCAGGGTAAAACCATGCTGCTGAAGTAGCTAATAGCTATGCTGGATGTTTTATATACACTTCCAGAGCTGGTATAATATCAAATCATGAGGATAATCTTTCACAAGTACCACATACAGATACGCAATGTAACTTTTAGACAGTTATGACAGTCTAAATAAATCAATGTGTGATCATTTTAAATCCTAGCTGTCTTAATGCAAACAATGGTAATGTACACTTTTGAAATCTACTGAGAAAAGAAGCCTGAATATGCAAATTAAAACCAACTTCACTGCTCCTAAAACTGCTCTCTTTCATATTTCGTCCCCCCACCCACCTGCTCCATAAAGGGAGCATTTATCAGCACCATTAAAACACCATAAGTTGCCTTAGCAGCAGCCCAAAATGTTTAAAAATTCACATAAAAAATGTATGAAAACTCATAAAAATAAAACACTGTCCACAGGTTGGTTAAATAAATGACCATGATCTGTTGCTGAGGAATGGGAAATCTTCTGCACGGTTCTCCTAGAGGGCTCCAGAACCCACTTCAGACGAAAACATCTACATGATTTGTGTTAATTGCAATAGTAGTCCGAACCCTGAATACGCCCCCTGCTGCCCATGTGCTATAAGTTATTTGAGTAATTATTAGCAAATGTTTGTTTTTTTTCTTCCTATTTTTTCTTAAAGGGGCAGGTTTATAACTAGAGTTTAATATCTTAAACACCATGTTAATCGGAATTCATTATTAAATCCCTCAGCCTTGGTTTCATAGACACTGTATCTTGCCAAACACATCTATCAAGAAAACAGTGGTTTTCATTCAGCACAATATAGATGTCAGAGAGATGTGTTTTACTCTTTCAGACAAAATATAGGAGCTAAATCAAGTTGACCTACCTTTAAGTTTACTTTTTAGCTCTTATTACTGATTTCTCTTGGTTTAGTAACCCACTCTCTTTATTGTAATGACACCATGTATGGATATAATATGGACTCATATTGCTCATAAGTGGAGCACCTGACTAACAGGTGTCCAAGAGAGCACAATCAGCCTTGTTCTCTCTGGCAGGGTTGGATCATGGGTGTTGGATCATCTGGTTCGAAAAGAGCAAGTATGTTTTTTGGGGAAGTGAGTGTATTTGTCAAACTTGGGAAGACTTTCAAAAACTGGTGGGGATTAAATGTACTAATCCTTTAAAAAGTGGAGGGGACTAAATGGCCCTTAACAAAAAGTTGTGGGGGCTTTTGTCTCCAGCATCTTCAGCATAAATGACTGGGCATATCTACACCTGAAAAAAAATCGACCTCCAAACATCCACAGAAAATCCTTCCACCTACAAGACACATCATCAGAGTCTTTAAACTGCACCATTGCTGTGGGCTGTGAAAAAAAGTTTGCAACAGACTTATTTATTTTTTTATTTGCTTTTAAACAGGATATTTTTCTGACTCTGAATTCATTTTCATGGCCTGTTTTAAAATGCCGCACTTCTGATTCACGCGTTCTCTGTTCCTAACTGTTCACAGACCTCAGAATTGTGTATCGTGAAAATGCCATTTAAGAATCACAATGGCACATTTTTGTCGTATCATATGTCTGTAAGTGGAGCAGCCCGTAACATACAGTGCATGCAGTGTATTTTTATAATGTGCCTATTATTATATAATGGGACATAATATGACATATATGCAATCTATATTAAACATCAGGGATATTAAACATGAAGTAGGCACTTCCACTGAGTGTTAGGATGCTTTAAAGAAACAGTCGAGTCAGCATTGTTATTGCCTTTGACTTCTCTTGGAAGAACTTTCTCAGCCCTGCACAGAACTCTCAGTGCTAGGCTGCTCTTGACACAAATGCTGAAGGGGCTTTTTTCCATCTTCATAAACAATCCCACTTTAAGGTGAACTGCCTGTGCCGGGGAACAGAGCTTCACACCCCATATCATCCCAAACTTACCATGTCATCTCTCTCTGTCTCTCTCTCTCTCTCTCTCTCTCTCTCTCTCTCTCTCTCTAATTAACATTCCCTGAGCTCTTTCTGGGCCTGGTGTTCATACTGTGAAAGAGACCTGATCTTATCTACACATTAGCATTCATTTCTAGTTAACATTGTATTACCTTTAAAGAACAAAAATCAATTGAATTCAATTGAATCCAATACAAATTTATGAGAAACAGCAGGCATTTCTTCAGAGTTGCAGTATAATGTTGAGTTTTAAGTTTAAAATGTATTGAGATGGTTTATGTTTTTGTGTCAAATTAAAATCTGGCCATACCACCATGCTAGCGATAGTTAGCATTACTAACGTTTATTCGACTACATCCAAACTACCCTAACAATGCGACCTTTCACACACAAAACCGAATTTTTAAATAACTCTCTGTGAATATAGGCATTTTGATTAAACTGGATCATAAAAGGGCAATAGGCATGTGCTTTGAATGATCAATGTTTGATAATAAGCATTAGGAGTGCATATTATTTTATTTTAAGTTGCTTTCACAATACTGGCCTTTTCCATTCTGATATCATAAAAGGTTGCACTATGCAATCTAAGCCCTCTATGACAATGTTTTTTTAATGTGTACTGTAGGCCATTAGAGCCCTCTAGGCCATTTAAGAATGTGTAATGATTTCTGGGAAGTAAAGAATACATTTTCCTAATTTTCAGTTATTCGGTATAATTGGCTGGAAACTAAAGCATTTTGGAAAAGTCTAATGGTGAATTATTCATTCAGAATTTTTCCACTGCTTAATTTACAATAGCATGGACTAATCTGATGAGAACACAAGCCTCAGGATATCCCTGATACATGACTAAAAAGACTTAGTTGGTAGAAAACAGTCAAAGCTATTGTGAACTGCTTCATTTAAAAGCTTCAAATTAAACAAGGAATGTGTTTTAAGTTTCAAATGTTTGGGTTTAATCTAGAACACCCTGAAAGTGTTCTTGTGAATTGGAACTCCCAGAATCTTATGGGGGGAAAATGAACCATTGTCTTTTGGCTGTTTTTATGCTTCTGTTACCTATTTTGATATTTATGATCTGACTTGAAGGCCTTTCTCAAATAGTTACTGTTCACCACTTGTCATTCAAAATAATCCTGGCTAAAGTAAATTATTTTGGATCAAATATTGCAGATTGCTATTGCAATATGTAACCCTACTATCACAATACTAGTATTCTGTCTAGTTCTATTCATAATGAAGGTCAGCCTGATCTTGTTCCCACTCACTTCAATTTCTACATTTTGTGGCTTGAAAGGAAAACTCTAGTGCACCTTGTCCCAGTTCTTCAAAGCCTGCACCAACGGCTCAGTGAATATTCCATCTCCGCTTCACACCTGGATCACACATTGCACATGGCTCCAGCAGTGACCCAGCGACGTCTGTGTGGCCAATCGGTAGTAAGATGAACTCTGAGGGAGAGGGTGGGGGTGGGAGTTGTGGGGGTACGGGATGTGCAGAGGATAAGAATAGAAACAGCACCATCTTGGTGGAAGCCAATGCCAATCAACAATTGTAATCTATGCCTGTTAAGCACATCTGTTGCCTGGCACCCATGTTTTGTGGAGGCTTTCGCTATTCATTAGTGTTCCATATCTGTCACACTCTGCTCTGGCTTCCCTGAGGAAAGGGCTGCAGTGCATAGGGGCTGGAACAGGGGGTAAAAAAAGACAGGGGGTTCGATGTCTTCAGACTCGATCTGAGCCTCTCACTCCAGGCTAACACTTGAACTCCAACCGCCACCTTGGAGAAATCAAGCCCAGAGGTTTGGAATTGATTAGATTCACTTAGCCATCATGGGTCAGGAAAATTGTGGTGGCAGTTCACCTCTTGGGGTTGAGGAAAGGGGGGGGACTTCTGTCTGATTGAAATTTATGTAACAGGCTGGGGGAAGTGTTTGTCTAGAGGGATTGTAATCTCACTGCTTCCTTTTCTACAGAGGAGAGCAGAAAGATCATTAAATTGATGGTTCAGACAAAAATTAATTTATACCATTTTCTCTTCTACACCAGATCAGCAAGTCATTAGCTGCTGTCTAAAGTTTCCTTCTTTAGTTTTGCACGGTAGCTACAAGGCTAATATAGCAAAGAATGGAAGTCTACATGCACCAGTTAACAAACTAAATGCTTAAATTGACACTCATATGCCTCATAATATGTCAGGGTGTGAAAAGAATAGTTCAGTGAAAAATCAGTTTGACACACACAGTTTGGTGTCCAAATCTCACTTCTTTTGCTTTGTTTGGAACCATAGCTTTAAGGTTAATGCTACCAACAAACATTAGAACTCAAGACGTTCAAATAGACCAAATCATTTTGATTCGGTTTGAACAGGATGAGAAATGTTTTGGCTATGTGTTTGCATAGAAATAAATTTGACTATTTATGACTATTTATTGAGTTCAAACGAGTGCTACCAACATTGGCCTGGTGGTAATCTCAAAAAGACTTGATGATCCTCGAAGACAGTTGGTCCCAAAACAGTCCTGGAGTACCCTCTTCCCTGCACATTTCAGTTCAACAGAGACTCACTTCAATTCAAGAACAACTGGGTAAATAGTTTGATTAGGTGCGTTGAGAGCTGGGAAATAACTAAAATGCCGCAGTAAAAACACAGCTGCAGTACTTAACAGATTGTGGCATTAATCTCTTAGCTACTTACTTAAAAGGCAAAATTTGCATTTTTGGCTAAATCTGGAGTAACTTGTTAAATAGTTTGAGCTTTGAGTTGAACTGTTTCTTTAATACAGACGTGCAAACTCCAGTTGCTGGGCTTCAGCCGAATCTACTGCGGTATTTTATGCAGAAACCTGGGGCCACATTTGAGCTGCCGGCATATAGTGCTGGCCAATGTATTACAACAGGTCTGCACCCAAGCTCATACAAATAAATCTGCCCTATCAGTTTTATGATGTTGCTCGTGAATAATGGTAGCTAGCAATGCACAGCAGCACCACTGCTGGGGCTACCGAAGCAACAGAAACAAAGATTTAATTGCCTCTAATCAACCTGAGGGCCAGTTGTTTCTGAGGTGCCATATTTCTCATCCTCCATTTCATTTTTCCAAAGTCAGGAACGGCTCCATGGAGAGTTTTTCTCATTCTGGTTATAGCTTATTCGACTGACATCGCTCCCCTTCAGAGAATGTAAAATTGATGGCCGCTGAAGGAAGCCTGGACAGTCAGACAACAGAAAGTTCTTAGCTAACTTAGCATGTACCACCATGCACTTCAGCAGCCAAGGGCAGACAGCGCTAGACAATGCAGACTGTGTTGACCTTGAAGTTTGATGTACAGCGCAAGGCTTTTGGCAGCAATGATAATAATGCAGGAGTGCCCAGTTCAGCACCTTGGACAGCAGCACAAGACTGTGGCAGCTGTCTCTGCTTGCACATTCTGAAATATTGTGACATGTGGTGGTGGATAATATGACAGCAGCATGCAGTATGCTTGCACAACATAGCTCCACAAACTCTGGGAAAATAATATATATTTTAAAATGTTCTGTGTATATTTTGGAGGTTTTATTTTTTACAAATTCATAAGGTTATCATAATTTAGTTTAAAAAGATCATAAAAAGATCAGCCTGTTTTTTTTCCTGTGTCTGGTATATTCTAGGCTGAAAGACTGTATAACTTTACAATGAATGGGTAGGTCTATATTGCTACATAGGTAAAAGGGCCAGAATGGTGGAAGCTGTCATTATTTCAAAAAGAGCCTGTGTGCAGTCTAAGTGTTCAAACTTACAGTTCCTGGCAGTAGAGGCGGCATCTCCCCATGAAGACCAAGGAGCTCTCCAAACAAGTCAGGGACAAAGTTATTGAAAAGTCAGGGGTGGGTTATAAAAAAATATCCATGACAACTTCTCTAAGAGAATGACAACAGCTCCAACTGGCTCAACTGGCTTTTGTCAAAAATACCTGGTGTGTAACTTAGCCAGCAGTAACTTTGTAAAATAGCTGTTTAAGATTTAAGTACAGCTTTGTGGACTATAGCGTTGTGGACTACTTTAAGCACTGATGTACATCACTCTGGATAAGAGTGTCTGCTAAATGTACCTTAATGAGAACATAAAAATGAACTTTTTGTTTATAAACACTGACACTGCTGTAATATTTTGCAGACTGTGGTGTGTCTGTATCGAACCTTGATGTATGAAAATGGTCTTTTGATCAACCAGGACAGTAAAAGCACTGACAGGTGAAGTGAATAACATTGATCAATTGGTTACTATGACACCCGTCAAAGGGGTAGGATGTATTAGAGAGCAAGTGAATATTCAGTTCTTGAAGTTGATGTTTTAGAAGCAGGAAAAATGGTCAAGCATATGGATCTGAGCAACTTTGAGCAGATTGTGATGTTATATGTCGCCACACCCATGGCTCACCGATGCATATGGGAAACCAAAACAAGTGCATATTTGTATCAGACCTGCAGCCAAATTGGATTCATATCATTTTCAAAAAGCAATTCCAAACTTTTGAACAGTAGCTAAGTTTACTTTTTTAAAAAGTGGGGAAATTACAGGCTGTGTAATGTAATTATGAACGATATATTTTTTACTCTTCCGGGGGTTAAAGAGGCAAACAGTGGCATTATGGTACAACTGCAACAACTCTGGTCTGATAAAATGAATTCGAATCATGGCCAGGGCACAAATGAGATTTCAACGAGTAACTCGTTGGTCATTACTTACCGCAAAGCACACTGCCACCATTTAATTTGATTTTCCAAATATCTCTCTTTGAACTGTTGCTGCCTTGATTGATTACAGCTGAACCTGAAGGCTAATCAATGCTGGGAAATGTCAGGTGGCTACTGTACAATTCAGCCATTGAAATATTTATTTAAAAAGGTCAATAAATAACAGCCTCCCCCTCCGTCAGGCGTGTTGAAGCATTCTGTTTACTTTTATTTACCCTCAGTACTGAGCATTGCTGCATGTTGATTCTTACTCTTCAGGGTCAAGCACAAAAGTTTCTGGTCTTTATTTGTTTGTTGGATTCCTAGTATGTGTCTTGATTGTTGTACAAACCACAGCTCAGGGCGGCCCAGAAATAAACACGACTCAAAAAATATCACTGCTTAAGGGAATGTGGAAGACCCACTGAGGGCAAACAAGACTCCAAATGAAGGACACTCTTTTGAAGAAAACTTTCAACTCCTCCTATTCCTCCTATTCAACTCCTCCTAAGATACAAGAGTTGAGATAGTAGAGATGAAAGATCCAGGATACGTTTGGATACACAAGTGATGATGCATTCTTTGCTGTTGGGACAAAACTTACATTTCCAAAACAGGATCTCTGAATAAACAGAAAACTTATAATGGAACTTATAATGGAAAAGACTTTTTCAAGGCATTTTGGATCATTTTTGTTAGTCCATTAATCTTTTTACACATTTATAAACAGAGATTTTCAATTTATAGAAAAAAGTAAAAAAATATGCAGAAATGCAGAAACTGTTCCAGAATTGTCCTGCCAATCCAGAAGATGAGAGGCAGCATGGTGTCAGTCATATGTAACCCTTACACCTTCCAGACTTTATTATGCCAGTAACACCTCTATAGGACATTTTTAATGTTCAATTCATAAGCAACAGCAGCAAGTAATCCTGGTGTGATTTTTGTTAACTTGATATTGGAAATTATACTAATTACTTCATACACAATCAGAAACATATTTTTACGCATAACATCTGCAACACACTTAAATATAAACAATGAAAGAGGCATAGAGAGAGGGAGGGGTAGTCAGGTTATGTTCTGACTAACTGAGCAAAAGTCTTAGGTCTACCGAGTTCACAACTGTGCCACCCTAGGAAGCCATTACATCCAGTACATGTAATAAAATAAATCATAATTATTTCCCAACTAATAGTCTATTAACATTACAGTTAGCTTATTATCCTTGTGTACAACGACACTCATCGTTCACTATGATCTGGCAAAAATATTAAATCACAAAATGTAGCGGTCTCTCAAAATGAATCAGAGAGACATTCTAGATGAGCGTGAATCTGCCTCTATTGTTTGATGCTCCCCGAGCTTTGAGGGCTTGACATCGGCTGCCCTTTGAAAAGCTCTTGAAAATCACAAAGTAACTTCATTTTGTCTTCCACCCCAAAGCATTCAGCTCTGCCCCTACTGACACTCTGTAAAACTTTCCAGCCTGAAATCAAATCATCTTGACTTTTCCAGGTATGTGGAGAGCATCTCAAGGTAAATTGAATTATCTTGATATAATCAAGCAAGTTCATAATCTGTCCAGGGCTGTAATTTTAGCCTGCAGAAGTGTGTCCTTGTTTGGCAGCTCATGTGTCCTACAGAGGATTGCACAGACTTTGAAAACTGAAAAGTGATTTGGAAATTATATATATTATTTTTGCCTTTTGGTAATTATGTTTAATCAACTAAAATGAGACAAAAAGCTGGAAGCGTGTAGAAACAATTAAGTTTAAAGACATTTACAATTATTTATAGCAATTACAACGTATCATTATTTGTTTCAAAAAAACTTTAGGACAGTTTAGAATAAAATAACATGTAAATGTGCTTTTTCTGATGTATTGGCCAGAATGGGTGAGCCGTACTTCAGTTATAAGATCTTGCAGGGTTCAGTGAAAAAGACAATGTTAGCTGGGTAACATTAACGATCTGTCAGTCTAACACAGGGGTGCCCAAACTAGAGATTTTCAGGAAAGCAAGGATGGTAATATTCAAGTGCCCACTGATAAGAAATGGCTCTCTGACCTGGCTTTCCTTGTGG
>JBBPDB010000134.1:10499103-10510049 GCA_037974465.1 Brachypetersius altus
GAGAGAGAGAGAGAGAGAGAGAGAGAGAGAGAGAGAGAAGTAGGTTGTTCATGTCTCCCAATTCAGGCTGCTCTGGTCTGTCCGTGCTCATGGAGGGAGGCTGAGCTGAGCTGAGCGGAGGACTGAAGATGGAATGATGTAGAGCTGGATGGATGAAGTGACTCGGTGTGAATAGTCTTTTTTTCTTTTTCACTTCTTTAGCCTCGATGTTTCGGCGGAAGCGGTCTGCTCGCTCCGGTTTCGGCTGCTCTCTGACTTCAGGTGAGCGGACGCGCGCGCACACACACACGCGCACTTATACCCTGGTCACTTTCATGGTAGGTCAAACGCGTCTGCAGCTCAATATGATTTTGTTTTCTAACAGTTTACCATCTAAAGTGTAGCTCACTTACAGCTTTACTGGCCTCTTAACTTTAACTTTTATGTGTGTGTGTGTTTATGTGTGTGTTGTGGGAATGATAGTATTGCTCAATGTTAGAAACACTGAACTGCCTCAGTCTGCCTGGTGGCTCAACAGGTATCTGCACATAGCCCACAGGTTCTGTGTAACACTGGTGATTTACTTTAACTGGCTTATAGGACTGAGCAGCATGTCATGATTTTTACTCAAACAATAATAAAAAAATAATAAAATGCTAGAATTAAAATGCATGCCTGTTCTTGTACACAAAGTAATAATATACACAATGATAAATAATTAATAGTGTAAGTACTATGCATAGTGTAAATCAAGTAGGTTAATCGAAACAAATGTTGAAATCATGCTAGTTGAGTTTCTAAGAATGATCAAAGCTGTTTGTTTTGGAGGAAATCTATTTTTTGTTGGGTCTCTATGATATGTGTTCAGTCCATTTCGTGAGACACTCTTCACTTTCAAACATTCATACATCTCCCACCTAACTTTATATTGTGCCGAATGCATCGTGAACTTTTCTGCAAACAGTTACATGTCCTGCTACTGATGATGATAATGTAGCGCTAAAAACCTCAGGCACCTGGGATGGACTATTATCCAAATAGACGGAGGTCAGATGTTGTAAAGAAGTAACTGTTATATGGAATCTAGTGCACATATGTCTTAAAACATAATTCTTGTATTGGTTTCCCAGACTGATCATTTTGTCTGTTCTTTTGTACTGTCACACAGCCTCATTCTATCTTTTCTTTTTTTTACTCCTCCCCCTTTCAAGATGATGGCTGATTTTAGAGCGAGCTATATTTGAGGGAGGCACACCTGTCTCTAGGACCCTGAATTGGAGTCAGCATGGCAACTGGAGTAGCAGCATGGCTCCCCTTTGCCCGGGCAGCTGCCATCGGCTGGATGCCAGTGGCAAACTGCCCCATGCCCCCTGCCCCGAGAGATCACAGCAAGAAGCAGGACGAGCTAATCATTCTGAATGTCAGCGGGCGTCGCTTTCAGACCTGGAGGACCACCCTGGACCGCTACCCGGACACCCTACTTGGCAGCACAGAGAAAGAATTCTTTTACGACGAGGAAACAAAAGAGTACTTCTTCGACCGAGATCCAGATGCCTTCCGCAGCGTCCTCAACTTTTACCGTACAGGTAAGCTTCACTACCCAAGGTATGAATGCATCTCTGCCTACGATGAGGAGCTGGCTTTCTTCGGCATCATCCCAGAAATTATTGGTGACTGCTGCTACGAAGAATACAAAGATCGCAAGCGAGAGAATGCAGAGCGCCTCATGGACGACCAGGAGGAGAATAAGGACAGCAAACTGCCCAACATGAACTTCCGGGAGACTATGTGGCGGGCCTTCGAGAACCCCCACACTAGCACCATGGCCCTGGTGTTCTACTATGTGACTGGCTTCTTCATTGCAGTTTCTGTCATCACCAACGTAGTTGAGACGGTTCCTTGTGGTTCCACGCCTAATCAGAAGGACGTGCCCTGTGGTGAACGCTACACCGTGGCCTTCTTCTGCATGGACATGGCCTGTGTCATGATCTTCACTGTGGAGTACCTCCTCAGGCTGTTTGCGGCACCCAGTCGTTACCGCTTCATGCGGAGTGTGATGAGCATCATTGATGTGGTGGCCATCCTGCCGTACTACATCGGCCTGGTCATGACCAACAACGAGGACGTGAGCGGCGCGTTTGTCACCCTGCGCGTCTTCCGTGTCTTCCGCATTTTCAAGTTCTCGCGCCACTCGCAAGGCCTCCGTATCCTGGGATACACGCTGAAGAGCTGTGCTTCGGAGCTGGGTTTCCTCCTCTTTTCCCTCACCATGGCTATCATCATCTTCGCCACAGTTATGTTCTATGCGGAGAAGGGGTCAAGCTCTAGCAAATTCACTAGCATTCCCGCCTCCTTTTGGTATACCATCGTCACAATGACCACGCTGGGGTAAGTGTGATTAACAAATCACCTTCGTGACTTTTGTTGAAGAGCCTCAGTTTGGTTCAAGAGCAGATATGTAGAGGGCCCAAAGCTTATATCTTTTGTGCTGTGCTTTCATGAGGTATACTTTACTATTGAAGGCTTCCTCGTGCAAGAGTGGCTTTTCCCTGTTACGGACGATATGAACCTCTTACAGTTCCTCTCTTATTAATGAGAATGTATACAATTGCTCTCTTTTGGTCAAGTGTAATGTGAGTGTTAAGGTTTTTGCACTCAGAAAAACCTTTACATTAGTGGTTTTCGACCTGTGGGCCATGGCCTCCCAGTGGGCTACAGTGGTACTGTTGGGGGCTAATTTGTTAAAATATATAGGTATTTAATCATCATGTTTTTTAGTTATCTTGAAATTTTCAATGCAGTGCAAGTGAATGCAAGCAACAGTTCTCTTGTCAGCCATGTGACATTCATGTATCATGCAAAAAATATTACAACTTGACTGAGTAAACCACGTATATCTGACGTAAACAAATAAATCAATGAGTACCTAGTGCTAGGAACTGAAAATGAGCATTGCTTTGAATTTCATGGTTAGAGGTCTTGGTGAACAAAGCTTTGGAGCAAAGCAAATTATTGCACTTAATGTATCGAGTAGATCTGGCCAATAAGACAATATTTGTCTGTTCTGAGCATGTTGTAGATATTATTGGGGGATTATTGGGGACAAGTCAGTGAAATATCAAGGTGAAATTCATCATAGCTGGCGTAGTATTGACCCAGCTCCCTCTGTCCGGGGGAGAGACCGAGACAGGTTTAAAACGTGCGTGGACCGGACAAGTCACTGAAATATCAAGGTGAAATTCATCATAGCTGGAATTTCACCTTGAGGGGGGGGTTTAACAGCGATATTTTTTATATCGCGCAATAAGAATCTCGCGCCATTAACGCCGGCCCAGCGCTACAATAAATATATAACTTTGAAAATAAGACACATGTCACTAAGATAAGATAAAATAAACCTTCATTAGTCCCACAAGTGGGTAATTTGCATTATTGCTCCAGAAAGTGGACAGAACTAGTGTAAGAGCAGCAAAAACAATAGAATAAAAATAGTGTGTATATATATATATATATATATATAATGTGTGTATGCGAATACTGTATGTGTGTATATGTGTGTGTTTGTGTGTGTATGTAATAATAGTTGTGATACTGTTATTACTACTATTACTATTATTATTGCCCTCCCTTAATAGTGACCATATATTTAAACCAATCAAGCCATGATTAATAGCTGTAATCAAGCAAGTAAAAGGCAAGACCAAGCTTATTTTATTTATTTATTCTAATAACAAACAGAGACATATGTCATGTTCTTCAGTAAGTACTACTCCATTAGCTGGATGAGTGCAGAAATGCTTAATGAATAGTCAAGGATATGGTGTGTTGGACCATGATAACAGTACCAAAGTGAGGTTCTTTACAGTGAGTCTAATACTTCAAGCGTGAAGCACAAAGAGCACATGATATGATCAGTAATTCATTTGGTCCGATTATCGCAGGTTTACACACCAAATGGTAAACACCTTTTATTGTTACATGCAGCAAAAGTGGAAAATGGACTAGGGCCATAACGGCTGTGAGTAACTGTAGCAAAGACAGACGCCGTGCCTTCTCAAAGGCCCAGTGGGTATAAGTAGCTGTCAGAGTGACTAATAGTGCGTACCACTACATCTGCTAACAAATATAAACCTTCATGATATCTGCCGTTTACTGCACTGGGAGCAGACCAAATAAGGACATCAGTGCCGTAAGGTGGACAGAGGTGGCCAAGCTGCACGTGGATGTTTGGTGGTTAGGGGTGAGAGCTTTGAGGAGCCTTATAAGAGCGCTTTGGAGAGGTTAGATGAAATTTATGAGATGCTCATGGCCCAGGCTATTTTAATAGAATGATGTGCTTTTTGCCCCTGAGAATAAAACACTTCCCACTTTTTCCATTTACAAAAGGAACAAAGCATGCAAAGATATATGGGGAAAAAAGGGAATCTGATGTTAAAGTTCAGTTCTCCATGGTTAACTTTATTTACATGTGATAATCTAAACACAGTTTACTCATGATAATCCCCCCAAACACAATTCCTACAACAAGATTAAGGATTTCTATTTCAGGTGAAACAATACTTTTTGACTGATCGCGTTACGAACCGAGTACACAACGCTGGTAAATCGTTCCAGACAAATCCGTTTTCTTAAGCGTCCTGTTTTCCCAAGCAAAAATTTGGCATCACTGTAAAAGATCTGCTATTCTGTAGTGCCTCAAAAGCTAATTGCCTGTAACTGACAGCTTTTTATAGAGCGACTGCTCAACCCAAAGACTGGCCCAAATTTCGTTTACATGATGCATGGAGTTTTAATTTCACTGTCACTTATGAAATCACTATTTAGTCACTTAGTTCTGTATTCCACTGGGGCTTATGCAAATATGCTTTGCAAGGGCTGAGATTTAAAAAAAATTACTACACTGAAAAGGTGGAATGTTTTTAATCATTTCTGAAATATCACTGAAATATCACTCATATTTTAACATGATTTAACTGATTAAACTGGACAACTGAATACGGTATAATCCCAGTAGAACAAAAATTTGGAGCCATTCATTTTCAGGGCTCAAAGGAACTTTATGTCTATTTCCAGGCAACCAGTGCAGATACAGATACTTTTTCAGGCTGTATGCAATGGATCAGAATATTTACCTGTGTATAAATGCATGAACAAAGTAAAACTATCAGTGTCGCAATTAGAAATGCAATAAAAAAGTAAATGGAATGACCTTTATGCCATGTTTTCACACCCTTTTTTGCTCTCTTTTAAATGAATCATGCAGATGGTCAGTGTTCTTTAAGTACTGGTATACTCAGAATATGCTCAGACTGCAAAGCGCACTGCAATTGTCCATCCCTAGTTTTTGACCACAGCAAGCTAACAGCCTGCCCATGCCCAGCTGGCCTTTCCATGCTCTGGTTCTTCATAGCCACCGTTACAAGGCTGGAGAAGTTTTACAGAATACTGGCAAAAATCCCAGATTCCAAGCAAGTTGTGGCAGTCACTTAAATTTAGAGTGAATTATTAAGCATTTTTTAATGCAAGTCTATAAGAGTCAAGGCTGTGGGGGATTGTAGTTCTTCATCATGTAATCAAGGTTTAATGCAATAGTTTGTAGATTTGTCAGCTGTTTTAATGTTGCTGGCCAAGTTAATATCGTAACCTTCACCATACCAGTCAGCACTAAACTTTAAAAATAAGAGAGATTTTTCGCTGCTGGGGTCGACAGGGTCAATGGAGGTGGAGGAAGAATGTGAAAATATTTGGGGAAATATTAAAATGGAAAGACAGCTGGACAAAAGCTGGACAAGAGCTTTTATTTTTAATGAGAGCCTGTGATACTTCGAGCAGTAGAGCAAACGTTCAAGGAGCTACTGATCTTTGAACGTTTGCTCAGAGATCATAGGAGCAAAATGAGCCATGAGCAAAAGTGGCAGGGGGTGACAAAAAAGCATCCCAGTGTAAATTATGTCTAAGCATTATCATAGCATGCTAACAGCTTTGTGGTCCACAGAGCAGGTTCAATTAGAGCTAACTGACGCATGTTTAACATGATAATGAATCAAATCTGGACTGGAGTGACACAGTGGTGAGCAGAAATCGGTTATGTGAGGTTTGGAGCTGTAGCCTTTTGGGTTAAACTAATGCTAGCTCATCTATCCTAGTTAGTTTTGTAGCAGGCTCCAGTTTCAAGCAGCGGCACACATTACGAGTTCAATTCTGAGCTAAGCTAGCTAAGAACCCAACCACTACGGTACAGGTTTGGTTCAATTTAAAGTTTTCATAAAATTGCACATGCTTAGAAAAGAAGGCTGGACATGGTGTGTGTTTAGCTGTATGCTGTCTATAGTGTTTTCTTTTGGAACCATTTCCTGATGCTAATTAAGTAACACATCAGACTGAAGAGAAACTGATGACAATTTTGTTGAAATCATTTTTAAAAGCTTGTCCACCCTGGCACCTGTTGTTAGGCAACAGTTTACTGGACAAAGCATGGATGAGCTAATAAACTAGCAAACCAGTGAATTTATTATAATAGGGCTATTTTACAAAGGCCCAAAGAAACATAATTAGGGAGTTACTTCTGTGATCGGAAGGCTGTGGGTTTGAATCCCAGGATTGCTAGTGGCACCACTGAGGTACTGCTGAGCAAGTTTTCTTTCCCACACACTGCCTGCCGGGAGACCACATTGGTGGCAGCCCACTGCTTCTCTTGGTAAATGGATTAAACGCAGAGAAAGAATTTCACATTGTTCACACCGCAGTGTGTTCATGCGTGACTATTAGAGGCCACTTTACTTTATCGCCACCCATGAATCTAATTCAGTTTATAAGATGGGTCACAACCCAAAGTTTTCAACCATTATTGTCAGTTATCCTCTGCGAATGGCGGACTCAGAGCTCCTTCCTTCGTCTTTTATTCTACTACAACAGGCCATTATTTGAATTTTCTCTGCACTTGTTTTTCATAGAGCAGTTCAAGCCTCTTTTTGCAGGAAGCACTCTAGATTCTTCACCGACACCTTTTTTTTTTTTAACTCTGCTACTGTACCCTATCATCGCACTGTTTGTTTTCTGGTAATCACTGACTTAATTACTGTCTACATTTGTAGGTTGTTAACGGGCTGTTAGGAAAGAAGTGCTAGAATTTAAATCACCTCAATTAACCAGCACTCCTGATTTCAGTGTGCATTTGAGGTCAGGTCAGGTGTTGAGGTTTATTGGAGCAGATGAAAAATGAAACTCAATTATAAATGCCATATTTAGTGGATGTGCCCATGTGTGATGGATAAATGGCTAAATTTTCACCTTTCTTCCCTGGGAGGATACCTAAAAAGCTTTAATGCAAGTCTTTTAGCACCATGGCAGAGTCAAAAATGTCTTGGGAGAATCCTTACCCCTCCCTTCCCCTCTCCACACACACACACACACAGCTTCTCATTAAGCTCCAGGGTTTTTAACTTTGAAATACAAAATAGTGTTTGCACCATGAAAATTCCAGTCCCACTCTGACTTCTCTTTTTGCACACAGCAGGGGAGGGCAGTGCGATGATTTGACATCTTTATCATGCTAATTTACATCAAGGTACACTCTTCTGAACATATTGTGAGTACTGTCAGCACTTCTAGAAGAATGAAAAACTGCACGTAACATTAAAAAACGACTTAAGACATGGTGCAGCTCTCTAAGGTTTTTGGGAGAAGTTTTTGTCCTGACGATCCTGTGTCTCCAAGATTAAATCAGGCCTGGATTTTTATTCCAGTCTCTAATATAGCCTGACAAAATTCCATCCAACTCTGTCTAGGATTGCCATGTTTACTAGTTTAAGAAAATAAAACCATTCAAAAGTAAATTATCGACATATCAGATTAGGGATTTGTTTGCAGTTTGAATGATAAACAGGGTGCCTGAAGGTCATTATAAAGGTGCATCTGCAGGCTGAACCTTCTCCACAAGGGGGAGCTATTAGTGCTAAAAATTTGTCCACCATGAGTGAAACCATCTGGGTAGACAAACACGAATCTAGTTCACGATAAGTGAAAATTAGACCCAAGCAAATTAACTTATGTTTTGGTACTTTGCGTACACAGTGGTCTCTTATTTCAGCCTTGCAAAGAATTAGTAGGCTTTGGAGAGTTCATAAACGTAAGTGACTGTATCCTAGCAGGGTACTATATCTCTAAAAAACAGTGGTTTTGTCATTGTCAGTTTGTTTCATAGTTTCATGTTCTTTATTTCTAGTCACTCTTATTATTATGATGTATTTTCCGCACTGCGATTACAGTGCCTATTTGATTTCAGTGCATTTTCCATGTAGTTGTCCCAGTTCTGAACTCTGATCTCTTGCTTTTGTTTTCATAGTAAAGTGATAGCACTTACCTTCAAAATCCTACTTGTCAAATCCACTCAATCAAATCCACTTGTGATTACCATTTTCCGTAATTTTACACTAAAACCTTTTGTTTTTTGTTTAGCCCAGTGAGCAGAAAGCCTCTAACTCTGAAAGTCTGGAATTAAAAACAAACAAACAAAGAAATTCACCAATTATTGCAGATTATTTGATTGTTCTTCAAACACTAAGATTATCAACAGCATCAGTCCTTAGCCAAATCCATGCTTGACCCCCAAACTAGCCTGTAACTTGCCAACCATGACAGGTGACAAACAAAATGTCCAGGGTTGGTTTTACTCATCGCTGACACTTTCAAACAAACCTCTTCAGTGTTGTCAAAGTGGGTGTGATCTCCTTTGTCATTTTGTGGTATGTGGTAACATCTATATCTACTTTTTATGGATTTGAAATATATGAACATATTTTTGATACTTACAGGTTTTAATTTAACTAATGAGGCTGATTTTTTCATTTATGTTCTTCATTCCACCTTATAAAACATATGTGCTCTATATTGTGTACCGTGAAACTGTGTTCAGGTATCATAATTTTGCCGTTTCACCCACCCCAGACTAAAAGCTGTGACCTCATTGCCTTTGCGCAGTGGGTTGTGTGATTGAAGGACAGTGAAGTGTTTGTGAAGCATAGATCTGCTCTCTGAGGCCATCTGCCCCACATTGTGGCCCAACATGCCTATTGACCTGGAGCTTTCACACCCCTGCTGGTCTGGCCTAACTGCTGAGTGAGCCGTGATCCGTCATGCCGTGTGGTTTGGACTGAGGTATAATCGGGGCGCCGGTAGCTTAGCAAACACGGGCCGCCCGAGGGATCCATTAAAGTGTAGGCAGGAGCGTTCCTGCAGTTTGATTAGACTAATATTTCTCATTTGTCCGATCAAGTGCCACTCAAGGCAAGCTGCCTGTGTTATTAAAATCCACCCTTAATGGACTGGGACCTGATATTTTTGGCTACTGGAGGGCATTGTTACACTTTTCGCATGATTTGGAATGTCATATTTATTACCATTATTTTTGACTCTATTGACATTAATCCATTCCTCCTACATGCAAAGAACTCTCTCGCCGTCATGCTGCTGTCACGGCTGCCGAGGTAAAATCACTCCAAAATACTTGAACAAAGGTAGCAACGGCCTGATTTGCATACGGATAACAAAAACCTTCCAAATGCATAGATTTCCATTTGCATCAATGACAGCGATTTGCACTTCAGCATTACAGCCGTGCCTCTGTGTTTTTAGAGCGTCTCTGAATTTAATTGACTAGCAGCTACAGGCAGCTGCTTGAGTCGGAAAGACGCGAGTGGATTTGTGCCATCTGTGGTTAAGAGGCATTCGTAAGACTACACACACACACACACATTTGATCTCAGTACCAACCCAGTATTGGCAGTATGGTGAGTGGTGCCGCCAAGGGAGTGTTTTTATTTCCTCCTTAGCGGCTCTAGAGATCACAGAGAAGCCATGCACCGAGAGCATAACAGCATAACACAATTCAAATAATTATGAATTCATATTTTATTCATCTCCCTGGTGCTGCACTTGTTATTCCAGTCACCCACAAATCATAAGTAGACACTGAATCTCAGCAGAGGTTCTCTAAAATAAGAACGCAATTTTTAGTGCGCTGCACACTTTTTTTGAAACTTTCAAAGGAAGATACATCTCCTCACCTAGCTAGACTGTGGCATGTTCATCAATCTTTCTCTTTTTAACATTTTCCCCTATTTACTGCTATTTGCCAACCGCTATTAAACCACAAAAGAAGAAGAAGATCATATTACTACCAGGTGTGAGGCACTTTTCCAGGTTTAACTTTGTATGGTGCATAACCGCATTCAATCCAATTCTGCTGTGAATTCTAGTTCATTCAGTCAAGCATTGCATCACTAAAGAACACAATCAAACAAAAAAGAAAAGGTTGTGAAAAGCGTGAATGGGTCTCGCTTTCTCTTTTTGTGTGTGAGTGTGTGCATGCATGTGTTCTAGTGGTGGGGGGTGATGACTGAACAGTTCCCAGCAAATATCAAACAGTATTTTTGCTTGCAGTGCCCATCCCTGAGCCCTGGTCTCAATGTATCATAGAAAATGGACGTTCTATTAATGAGGATATCTAATGCTTGTAAACAGCAATATTTATACCAGTAACTACATAATAACAAGCATCGGATTTAATGGAGAAGGGACCATTCCCTGATTGAAATATTAATGGAAAAGCATGTAAACACTCAAAATGATCTCTGTATACAGGGAAAGTTCCTGCATTTAGTATAAAGAGCGAATCATTTTGTTGGAGAAAGCAGCTCGCAGGAAAATGCTCAGTACCCAGAACAACATGAAAAAAACAAGGTAGCTCAGCGCAGCCCTCGTGAGCTACCTCGGGGGTAGGTAGGAAAGGGCAGACGGGTCCATGGCCGGGTTCAGGATGTTTATTTAGAAACAAACAAAAAAGGAACATAAATAGGCACGGGGGCCTCCTTGGTCAAAAACAGGATAATAGGGAACAGGAGAAAGGCAAAGGGTAACAAAGGCGATGGAGACATGAGGAACACAGGACAGAGACTGAACTTAAGTAC
>JBBPDB010000134.1:10513803-10543625 GCA_037974465.1 Brachypetersius altus
AGAAAAGAGGGATATGGGTGAAATATTAGAAACACATGACAGTCACATTTTGCTCAGGGAAATTTCTCAGGTTGTCAGTAACTGACACCAGTTTTGTTCTGGTCATATTTTATTTGTGTGAGATCGAGCCTATAAACTGCAGAGACATTTTCATCCCCTTTATTTCTGCACCAAGCATGCCAATAATTATAGAACTGACTGTTCGTCAAAACTAAAAAAAAAAAAACACCAACTGGTGAGTGATTGTACAACAGTTGTGTTTTCTATCACTTTTTTCCATTCTATGCGAGGACATGATCCAGTAGGCTTTCATGTTAAAATGAAATAAAGCCATTCCGACTCATGTATGGTGAGCATTACTAATGAACCCTCAGAGGGATTTACACACTCTTTGACAGAGTATTGATATTCAAGTCTCATTTAGCATGGCGCAGGAGATGCCATTGCTCATGCAGAATACTGAGAACTCCTACCTGAAGTCTCTAATCACAATCTGCTGAGCTACAGCTACTTGTTATTGCACATTAAAAATCATGGGCAGGGCTGGAAACAAGTACTGCAATGTTTGTTTTTTGAGCAGACATTTTATTATTTTTGTGCATGAAATATGTCCATTATTTAATATTTGTGCCCAGATTTCATTCCACAGATTCTAATCAACAGCATCCGACATTATATTGCATGGAAGTGATTTTTGAACATTGTCATTGGTATACAGTGAACAAATGTTTAAAAAATGTGGATTTCTATGCAGTCCATTTCACAAACTAACTTTTTTTTGATGTGGACTCACTCTGAAGTTCTGAAGGTTTCTGCTTTTAACATTGCTATGTAATTATAAGTTTGACTGGTACAAGTTTGACTGGTACATGCTTTTCCTATTCAGATCATCCCTATCATGATGTTTGGACAAGGGTGTCTGTTTGTCAACTCATATTTGTACCCCAGTGAAACAGCAGATCACTGAAAACTCATACATGCATGTTCATGCTTGTCATGTTACGTTTATGAAACTGGAATGCAAACACAGAATCAGGGGCTGAGTATTGATCATTAAAAAATTAGATCTTTGTGGTCGAGTCGCCTCTTTAATGTATAGGGAGAGAGAATAGAGGGGCAAGTCATCTGAAAAGTGTGTAGCAGAGAGTGAGTCAATGCAGAACAACAAATCAGTCTTACGTAGCTAAATACACAGCCGACTTATAAACATCAGGACACTAAAGCTCTGGTCAGTTATAAAAAACATGTCACTGTTTGTTGTGGTTTAATGAAAAATAATCAGCTTGTAAACGTAGCTGTTCATGCTTTACCCACCTGTTTTCAGGTGAGAGCAGTTTGCTCCTCCCATTTCAGGCATCCTTAACTATAAATGGCTTGTAAGAGCAGACTTCCTTTTTAACACAAACATTTTTTGGCCATAAAACCAAATTTTGGGCATCATTTCTCTAAACATTTTATAGCAACCTTGCAACTGCACTTTGCATCTCATAGAAATGCAGCCTAAGTTTAAAAGTATTTACCAATATCTTTAAATCAAGTTATCAATTAATAAAGAGAACAATTTGGTTTTCCATCATATGGACCCGTTAAAATGTCTGCAGTTAAGAACCATCCAATGTTGTCGTTAAGTTGATCATTGGACCCGTTGCTCAATGTACCGGTGTAGCCATCAGTCCTTCAATAACCTCAGTCAAGTGCCAATTTTTGTTTCAAATATTTGCTCAGTGACAGTTATGGGATTTGATCTGTCACACTGGGTGTTAGGGAAAGCGTTGCAAGTTTCCGTCCCTGTGGGATAAGAACAGCAGTGTGGGTGTGACTGTGTTGGGTCTGACACAGCCCCACCTCCATGCTCACCTGCTGAAGGGGCATATGTTCAGGTGATGAGGTCACTCAGCTCCCATCTGCCTGCTCTTTTGTAAGAACCAATGAGGCCATGCTTCACTGTCCGCCTCTAATCTTCCTGACCGGACTATCTATGGTCCACTAGAATGTAAATATTCTAGTGTATTGTCGCTTATTAAAAATACACACACACACACTTTTATTCATCTTTATGCTGTCCAAATGTTATGATAAATGGACAAATAGAAATAGTCCATACGTTGCTTGTAAATAATAATTGTGTTTCCAAACACTGTTATTTTGTTTAATATTACGAATATGTTGATGACAAGAACACAGGTTTGACTCCAGATTCCTTGTTACATGCCAGACATTACAGATCAGCACCCGATTTAATTGAATGAAATACTGATTAGATAAACTATTGAATGGCATCTGTAAATACTGGGCTTCCTACAGAAGAGGTTTAGAAAGAGTTAAACATTAAAACATGGGAGTAAGGGGGTAAATCGTCGCTGTTGGAACAAAAACTGGTATCTTTACTTTCCGAAAGAAGGAGAAACAGCCATAATCTGTACTGAAAGTTGATGTAAAAAGATTTTTTTTAGTTTGGACCCAAAAATTTCATTATAAAAATTTCCTATGAAATAATGGGCCACTGGTATTTTCAAATTATGTTAAAAATTAAATAAAAACACACATTAAAAATTAAAAAGTAAAAATAATAACAAAGGTGTCATATACAAAACAAAACTAAGCCAAGAACAAATCAAAATACAGAATCACTTAAAAAAACAAACTAAACATGAATCAACCACAGATCATTACTTCAAAATAAGAGTTCTCTAAAATAAAACAGGAAAAATGGCCTCTAGCGGCCGCTGACCAGGGGCATCATTTTTGTCATAAAAATGCCATTTTCCCTGATTTTTCTCAAACTTTGGTGTATTATGCACATGTATACACACCTTTTCTACACATTGTTTACCACTGTGTTAATAATTAAGATGTACAGCCACTGATTTCCTGTACTAAAGAGTATAGATACAGACAGACAGTACGTTGTGTGAAAATGATGAATGAGGACACAATCCATGGATGTGTTCTCAGTTTCTCCTCCCTTCCTCACCGCTACAAACCTGACACATCAAAGCCCCGTAAATTTGTCTTGCACTGAAGTAATTAATTTCTGAAACAAATTTATGTGGTCGTGGATTTGATAATTGCTTCTCCTAAGATTGTGCAGACGACCTTAATGTACTTGAGGGGGACCAGTCATCACATCAATCATTTTATTCATTCACTAATTTCTCTCTGCTCATCCGCTCATTGATCCACGTTTGCTACCAATAACCAGAATGATTCCTCTGTGCCCGATATATTAACATTTCATTAAACTACGCTGATGTGTGGAATGTCGGCTCCTTTTTCCACGGTAGCGAATAGATTTTTATGCGTGCTTAAGATCAGAAGGGAGCTCTTGAGACTTTCACAGAATAGATTTCACGTCTAAATATAGGTAATTTTTTTTCATTTTTATTCAATAGAATAATGGGAACCAGGCGTGTACTTCAGTACTCCCCTTGTTTTATTAAGTTTTGCTTTTTCATGAAATGAAATATGTAAATATATAATGATTAAACATGCTGATCAGCCATATCTTTAGAACAACCGATAGGTGAAGTGAATAACACTGATTATCTGGCTACAATGACACCTGTCAAGAAGTGGGATATATTAGGCAGTAGGAAACAAGTAGGAAAAATATGCAAAGTTTAAGGACCATATGATGGCCTGGTTTGAGGAACCATATTTTTTTTATCTTGTGGATGGCTGGGGGTGTGTGCACGCATTGCTTTCCCAGAGAAGAGATGGCATCAGGATGAAAGTGACAATCTGGTCATACGTGAACACACCACAGCGTGAACAGCACGAAATTTTACCCATTCACCAAGTGAAGCAGGGGGCAGCTACGAACACAGCGCCCGGGGAGCAGTGTGTGGGGATGGTACCTTGCTCAGGGTACTTCAGAGGTGCCTAGCAGCCTTGGGAATCGAACCCGGACTTTCTGATCACAGGGCGAATGCCCTATCCACTAGGCTACCAGCTGCCTGGTGCATGGTGGTAAGTAGGCAAACCAGCGGAAACTTGGTCCCAGCATTTGTGATGATGTTACTTTAACACATGCTGCCTACACTGTTGCAGACCAAGTGCAACCTTTCCTGACAATGATGTACTATAATAACAGTGGCCTCATTAAGCAGGATACTATGTCCTGCCACACTGCAAACATGGTCTTGACCTCCAAATTTCCCAAATCTCAATCTGATCGAGCATCTATGGGGTGTGCAGAGTAAACTAGTGGAAGCTCCACCAACTTGCAGGCTTTAAGGGATCTGCTGCTAACTGGTAACTGCTGCTAACAACTTGGTGGAAGTTTCATCTGGGTACCACAACACACCTTCAGAGGTGCTGTAGAGTCCATTCCTAAATGTGTGAGAGTTGTTTTGGTGACATATTATCAGGCAGTTTTAGGTGATTTTAATGTTATGACTAATCGGTGTGTCTTATCTATTGTGAAAATGTCTGTTATAGTGTAACATTACATTTTCTTCATACTGGCCACCCTTACTTTTAGCCCACTCCGTCGTCTAAAGTCTCTGGCTTCCCTGTGAAAGTGCAGACACTGCACGCTGGTAAAGGTAATAGGACAGAAAGGCCGGGGAAGCTATGTAATCACACCTCCGCTCCGGGGGAATGGGCCCGTTAAATCAAGCTCAGGTGGCTGATAAAAGGACTGCGATCGCGTGTCGGCAGGACAGCATTTTCGGTGTAGCCAAAGGTCCAGTCGCCGGGACAGCAGCTGCGAGATTGATGAGAGCGCCGAATGGACCCTCGTTCTTCTGAGCCCTTCTCAGGGGGTCATGCTATTTCAGGCTCATCAGCTGCATGATTTCTGTATTGTATTGGAGCAGTGGAGGGGAGGGTCCGTCTTTCTGACTTCAGCTTCTGTGAGAAGGTCGTACTCCACAGCTGTCCGCTATCTTCGTTTTGAGTTCCACAAAGCGTTTGGCCAGTAATGGTGAGAATATGTAAGTGTTCCCTGCACGCGGGTGAAGTATGACACTGCTTTATAATTAGAGCAATTTTCCCAGCTGTAAAGCCCTGAACGTATTCCTTAGCAGAGTGTAACGCAAGAGAAATGTTATGCATGTAGGTCATGTTCTCGTCTGCCTTAATCAGTAACTATATTTAATCTGCTTCACAATGTCGTTTAGCGCTCTCATGCACTAATCTATAATTCGGAGACGTAAAAGATGGAAAACGGAGGCTCCGTAGGGGTCAAGGAGTTGTTTCAACTCTACAAATTTAGGCATGGGCTCAAGCAATTACCTTAGGAAGAGCGTTCTGAGAATAAACCGACTTAGACATCCCTGGTCATGTTGTTGATTGTCAAAGTGAAAAAAAGGTAATGGAATATTTCCCTTGGTTCCATTTCCACATATCTTAATGCATTAAAATGTACTACAGCAGAATTCAAATGTGAAGTGTGAGAAGCTGCATCCTTCAAGTTGATGGTGTTATTTTTTGTAAGGTCTCAGCGCTTATTTGACTCATTAGGCCTTAATGCGAGTCAGGTGTTGACAATTACAGAGCACAACAAATTATTTGACTCTTCAAACCTCTCAAGCTGTTGCGCCAAGGGCTCCAAGCATCCAAGCAGCCGACTGAACATCTGAAAGTAAAGATAATGAACTCTTACAAACCAATAGAACAAGATATCGAAACACTTCCTTCCTCTGTTTTTCACAGTCTGTAATGTCATTAGGAAATGGAAATGAACCAGGTATCCAAACCAATACCCAACACGTGCAACCACCGCGTAGTGTGGTTGCACAAACATCATCTACATCAGAAACGATCCTTCACTGTGATCTCATCGCAAAAGTCATCGTCTGATGTGTGCAATACAGCACCAGCAGCAGAGATAAACCAGAGGCGTTCTGAAATGAAGTGGAGTGATGAAACATGAAATTAAACTCCTACAATCGCAAGATGAATGTTTGGAGAAATCATATCAAAGATCCTTTTCAAACTGTTAATCAGGAGCCTGGATCGATTACTGTATGCTTTGGGCTTGTGCAGCAGCCAGTTGTGGAGAGGGAGGGAGGAAAGGGCTCTACTAAATTTTAAGAAATCATAGAATCTGATGTCCCACAGTCAGTGAAGAACAGAAACAGGCTGGATATTTAAAAACAAGACAGTGATCCAAAAATCAATTTGTGACTCCACAATAAAGTGGATGGGGGAGGTAGATATTTTAATATAGTAAAACAGTAGGTTATCATCCTGTAGGTGACAATATAGTGGTACTTTAACAACAAACAATGCCTTTATTCATTGATCTAATCATGCAGCAGCCTCTGAAAGGCTCGATAACATAAGAATATTGTTTCAAAATCATTATTTCACAGCCGTGCTGAAGCCAATATTAAACCTGAGTTTAGGGAATCAGAGCACCTGGAATTTATACTGCTAAATTCATGGGAAATGATAAACCAACAGAACAATAGACAACGGTTTCAATCATTAAATAAATACAAAAAATGGTCAGATCATTTTGTCTGTATTTCTCCTTAGGCCATACATCTCTCTCTCTCTCTCTCTCTCTCTCTCTCTCTCTCTCTCTCTCTACATGTATTTGAAAAATACAGAATTTAAGCAGAAAGTGGTATTTACAACCACAAAAAGCAACAGAACTCCACTGAACCAATGTGTTCTGTCTATCTCTCTTCTGCTCCAGTCTATATGGGGACAGCATTGTGCAGCCCTCTGACAACTTCTGCATACAATTGTATGTGGATGGTCAGAACTTTTCTTCTTCTTGTTTAATTTGATCAGTCATTAGTCATACTGCTCTGCATGCTTTGGTTGCTGGTGACAGTGGACTCTAAAACTCTCACTCACTTAAATCAGTACATTCTAATCTTATTGTTTCCTGTTCTTCACTGCAAGAAGAATATCAAGGGCAATTCCATCACCACCAGCAGGGATGTGTAAACCTGTGGGCCGCGTGAGTGGCGGGACTCAGAGAAAACTTCCATGCTGTGTCTGTCTCGCGACCACTGAGCCGCTGCTGGAGAAACAACCAAACATGCAAATTAGGTTAACTGCCTTTGTGTGACCGCTACACCGAGAGGTCGTCAGTGCAATGCTGAATGGAGTGGAAATAGGAATTGTTGGTCAACGATATTACTGATAGTCTATCCATTAACCCTAAGAACATGAGTGGCACAGATCCATGCAGGAAGCACAAGTGATAAATTGTCGTCATATGGCAAAACAACTTTCCTTGGCTTGTATTGGTGCTCACGGTGTCAGACATCATGCTGAACTTTGTTTGGTGAAGAACCAAAGTGTTTGTAATCTAAAACATGTAATAATAAAAAACACTACAGGGGTATTAAAACTGGTGACACACACAAATGCCCATAAGGAAGGAATTGCCCAAATGTGTTTTAGGTTTTAGAGATGAACAGAAAAAACATTTTTGCTCCCAGGAGATCTTTCAGAAAAATCTCTGTCCACAAATAGGTGGATAACCTGGCAGAGGGAGGGGGTCCAGAGAGTGGCCGAGGGGCAACATAGTGAGAGAAAGAGCAGCGAACTACAAGCATGTAGAAGAACATACACTGGTTCTAGACAGTTTTTATTTGCTAAAATCAGATTTCTGGAATTTTCCAATTTTGGTCAGCTAAGACATGTTAAGGATCGGATGTTTGCTTCTTTACTCTTGCATTGGAGCTTCGTGGCTAATAACCTACAAATAGTGGAAATTCATGTCCCCTAATTAGCATCATGGAAACGGCTTACCTTAATCATCATTTATCTCAAACTGTGTGGAATTACGTAATGTCAAATTGCCTCACTTGTGGTTTCTGACACTGTATGGTTTTAAAATGCACAAAAGTAGAAACAAAACTACTACATGCTTTATCTAGTTTACTGTATTTGTGCATTGCTTAAACATTCTTTCCTCAAAGCCTCCAGGGACACAGCACCATTTCCTTCATATTTTTTCCTTTTCATGAGAAGCTAGCCTGGTTAAGGTTGGTCTTCAACTTTCATTTAATCCCACATGCACTACATCAGGTCTTAAATAGAATATCTGCTGGCTTAGTTGAAACCTGCCTCGGCTGCACGCATCTGAAGCCATGCCCTGAATGTTTTATAAGAACAAGGCAGTTTTACAGGAATCAATTGGAAGAGGACAGCACAAGCTAATCCTCAATGGTAACCTTGCCTCAAATGGAATTAATGGTGCATTTTAGCACCCTACAGGGCTGCGGATCAAAATGAGCAAGCTATGTCGGAAATTAAAAATATCCCTCTTATCAGCACAAGAACTCGGAGCCAATTTCCCAACACAGGCTCCATTAATGGAACCTTTCTAATGATAGCTGTGGTGTTTTATTCGCCTGTGTCAGAGCTTCATTTACTGCTTAGACTCATTTAGACACAATTACTGGTGCTTTCTCTGAAGGAATTGCTTAGGAATTTATACTGCCCATTGAGAAAGTTCCTTTTCTGACCTCATGCTACAGAATAGGCCAAATGATAATTTTCTAGCTGAATATCAAACCACTGTTTAACTGACAGTATGACAAAGTACCCCATAGCTGTTCTACTGGAGGTATATATGCAGGTACACTATATGGACAAAGGTATTGGGACACCTGAAAATAACACCAGCATGAACTTTAATGACATTGCATTCAAATACATACTTTAATAGAGTATGTATATATTCTGTATTGAAAAATAGAGAATATATGTATCACAATAATGTTCTTGCCCTTAACCGAGATGAATTTAAAGTAATAGCTATATTTCCAGCTACCGAACGCGTATTTCTCACTCTCCATGCTCACTTTGTTTTTGTTTGAGCCAGTAGGTCTCCCGCTGACAGCTTACTGGGCATTATTATTTCTGTTTTTACAATATACTGTAGATGTTAAAGCACTTGAATTCATTGGCAAAGCAACAGTAATGTAAAGTTACTTGAAATTGTAATGGTAATGTAATTATCAATTTTATTAAATTACTATGTTACTAAAAAAAGAATCAAATTACAGTAATACAGTAAGTAACGTGTTCCTGTCCAACACTCTTCATCACTAGCCTTCACAGGTGGCTGCGGAATTGGCAGCAAGTGTTCTTCTTCAAAGCATGTACTGCTGTCCAAATACTTTGCATTACTAAAATCTGGGTGAAAAAATAAATTGGGAAAAATGTATGCAATATAAATGAAAGTCTTAATTTGAGAGCCCAGACATTAAAGTAATTCATTGAAGTGCACTTATTTGCCAACAGTAAGCTAGCATGTTATTTTAGTACTGTCTTTTAAAAATGAACTAACATCACATACTGTGATTGATTTTGATTAATTGCTATTAAACGTTTTTGGCCGATGTGTCATTTTAAATGTAATGACTGTTGTAGTAGCTGTGAACATGAAAAAAGACAGAAGAGGGATATTTTGTTACAGTGGCACCTTGAGAAAGTGGCTTTTGGTCAGATGATTCAATTCTGATTAATTCTTGCTAGTCCTGTGTCCTTGACCGTGTAATGAGTACAGTCCATAGCAATACATTTCCATTCAAGGTGGACTTAGTTTATGGAATTTGGCAAATGCTAGCAGGGTTTTTGAAAGTCTCACACAGATATTTGGCTTTCATGTAGTACCTTAAAATTGAGATGAAACTCTTTGCTCATATTTCTAAGATTTCACCAGGAAAAAATCTTTCGGAAGTTGAGCTGTAGATTAATTGCGTTATTAGTTTTTAAAGCATTGATCTTGAAATATTAATATTAAAATTTTGAGCATTAAGTTTGACAGTTTGACTACTTATTTTTCCTAACAGTTTTTTAATCAGTGCTTTCCTGTACTTATTATTTAAGAGCACACATAGTTCAATGCAGGTCAATATACATTATTTAATTTATTCTCATTCTATGAAAGTTCTGCTCTGTATTCTGGAGTAGCCCAGCAGGTAATCAAATTGTATATGGGTAATTTATTTGAAAATAGCTCAAAAAAATACAAGCTACCTTCACCAAGCTTTTAGAAGGTTGTTTCATTTTCAGTTCCTGAACCTGACTATAAATAATTCAAACAGAACAAAGCAAGTCCTGAACCAGGTGGAGATAATTCCAGATGGTCAAGCCCGTGATCAGTATACTGGTGGTGCTGAATGCGGAGTGGTTGGAATATTTTTAGGTACTTTAGAGCCTGTTGCAGAAAAACATGTGTTCCCTTTTCTTTAATTAATTTACTTATTATACCAAAGATAAGACAGTTTGGCCAGGATAAAACAAGGGGATTCAAAGCAAAATATAAAGAAATTTAGGTACCTTAAGACTTCATATATCTAGGGAAACAAAACACCATGCGTTTCAACAGAGAAAAAGCAAAGCTAGTCTTTCTACTGGCCTAGCGAAACTCACAGACAAATTATAGGCTGCTAACAAAATGCGCTAACGACATGTAATTCTTCATTTGGAAGCTAAGAATTTGCCTCTGTAAGCATGTCCCTTTCCAAAAGAAGAAAAGTGGACACAGAGTGTCAAGTTGTCTGAGAAAAATGAACCAGTTTCTACCTGTTCACTGAGATAAGTGGAAAGCCAGTGTGTTTAATATGCTCAAAATCCACAACAGGGCTGTACAAGTATAATATTAGGCACCATTATCAGACCCATGAAGCTAAAAATCTACTGTATTGCAAGAGCAAAAGAGAATGGATAAAATAAACAAAGTGCTGGTGGGGTTGCATACGGGCATGTGTTTTTAATCATACCCGGGATGTCTGTAATGAAACTGAACATCCAAACGTGATTGACACTCCTTATCTAATTCACATATCTCGAATTGTCATAGGAGCTACTGCTGAAGATTGCTGACTTAAAGCAAATAGTCCTGAATTTAAGATTTGTCTGTGGTTGTGTGTTTGTGTGTGCTGTGGTTGAGAATGTGGATGAAGTCAGGAAAGGTCAGGAACGTGAGTTCATTTTGACACATCATACGGTTTCCTCTGATTTTAAGACTAGTAGTCTGTGCATCACAGCAGTAGTCTGTGCATCACTGTTATCATTTCTGTAGTTAAGACTTTAAAACTCTTAACCATGTAAAATATGCCAATATTCAATGCATTTTATTACACTGTTAGTTCTGACTGATGTGACTGACTGAGAGGCATCTCCTGACAGCAGAACTCTGATTGAATCATCCTCCTCTTTGTCCGCTCTGCAACCTAACAATGACAGCTGATCATTAATAAAGTAATAGCCACAATAAAGTAACAAAGTAAAAACCTTCTAAAAAAATACAAAAACTCCCAATGTAGTTAGAACACAGTCTAAAAACTCACCAAGAACTGATGAGGAAAGACTAATCCGTGAAGTGGATAAAAATATTAGCTGTAATTAGACAGTTCAAGAGGAAAAGTGCTTCAGTTTCAGTTCTGTTTTTCAGACAATTCCTGAACAATGTCTGTAGTGTGGCAGGACACATTCTACTTCTGGAAACTGTAACTGCCATTGGGGAATACTTTTGTTATGAAAGGCTGTACTTGGTCTGCCGCAATGAGAATCCAGTCCCTGTTCCTGACCAGTTTCAGAGGAATGTTTTTGTTTAGACCACAAAGTAACCTACGTATGAATCATTCAGCTATAGCAATGTACATCTAACTTAAGTCCTGAACCAGTGAAGAAACAGGTTCAGATGATTCCAGTTGATCAGGCAGTGATCAGTATACTGGTGGTGCTGAATGCTGAGTGGCTGGAACTCCTTTATCTAGGCACCTTGTAGACTTATCTAGTAAAACATTTGCTCCTTTTTCTTTAATTTCATCTACTTAACATGCAAAAGATAAGACAGTATGTCTGGCATAACTGCAGTTTATTTTTCACCAACACAGTGATTCAAAGTAACATAAAGGTAAGAGGGGTGGCTCAAGTCTTTGGCACAGTGCTGTAAATATTTAAGGAACAGAAACAGTACAACTGGGATAAGCCTGTTATTCTACCTGGGGTAAAAATAGCTAAAATCATAGCCAAATTCTAGGCTACTAACAAAATGTGTTAATGAGAATTTTTTTTATTTGGAAGCAATATAGTTTAATAAGTAGGTTTCACAGGTCTAAACAAAATAGAACTGCAAAAAGGCTTTTAAAAACTTTATAGATATAATATAGATTCAATTGATGTGTGCATGCTGAGTATTGTACAACAACTTCAGCCGGTTAGAACTGGAACCATTTAAAAAGTTGGACCGTCATCTACAACGTCATCCATTAAAAGCATCTATGAAGTCTCACTGTCATGAGCAGTGCAAAGCTGTAACACGGACTGCAGACATAACCAAATGGACACAAGGGTTCAAAAGTACTGTTTAGGGTCAGTTTAGGTTCAAAACAACCCACAACCTTTCTAATCCTCTTCAAATGAGCCCGATTTGTTGCAGGATTTGCAGTTGCAAAGTAATTTATTTTAGTTTGCAACAAAATGACACGATATTGCATTAAAACCACACTGGTGGGGAAGCTACTGTAGCGTGATTTATTATGTGTGGAAGTGTGAACTGGTGGAATTAAATAGACTTTAATGGGATTTTCTTACATGAGGATTACATCATCTCTGGATGTATAGCACAATAGATTATGATCGCGATTGTGAGAGATTTATGATGCGCTTGGATATTTCCATCTTCAGTTTTATTTACAGCTTATCCTGGCATAGAAAGTGATTCTTTATGCACCATTCATGCAGATTGTGTGTCTGCATGTGTGACAGATGTGTGCTCCACAAATCATGTGCATAAATAGAGATTTCCGAGGAAGGCTAAGACTGCTGAAGCTTTCAGCGGAGAAATTAATTTCCTACATGACTTCTGCTTAGTAGGACGTTTAATCTAAAAAGCGCCCTGTGATAATATATGATAATATGTGCTCCTGCTTGTAAAGATCCAATTTGATAGTTTAATAACTTGCTAGTTAATGTGATGAAAGTCAGGGTCCCATGTCAGTGAAGTGTCTTCAGGAATGAACTGTGTCTGAATTGATGTTTTATTGACCATTAAAGGGTAATTAGGTGTTCATTAGGGGCCCTTCAACATGCTGCAAGCAGAAATGCAGCAATGCACCATTTCCTCACAATCTGCCAGAGCGAGGGAGGTAGTGAGGAGCATGCTGGGCGGAGCCTGTTGCTCCACCCTGTTTACATGATCCTTATGGTCTTCTACACTAAACTGGGCATCTGCCTACCCAATGCTTTATGAGCTGGTGTGTTTATTTATACTCAGCTGATGGGACTATATTGCAGTTGTGGCCTTTAAGCATGAATTCATAAGTCATCCTCCACAGCTAAGCCTGCCTCAAAGACCAGTTTACATTCTGCCATTAATAGGCGTAAAACCATGTAAATGTGTTATAGTTTATCTGTAGTGTCCTGGTTTGAGGCTCCTCAAGACATCATGTGTATTTAGAAAGTGACTCCTACTCATTTAGATGTCCAGCCACGCTATTAAGCTGTAGGACCTTTTAGCAATCAGCGAACAGGTCCTTCGGACTTGATCAGCAGAGAACCAGGCAAATTGCCATTATTTTGCAGGCTGACACACTCGAGCCTTGTGCTCACTCATTAAAATTCATAGACCCCCGTAATAAATGTGCGCTACAAATTATGCGCTCTGTCAGCTGGCACCAGGCGTGTTCTTTAAATTCTCAGTGTTGCAGCACCTAATAATTCTTTTGGGGATCCGTCGCCCGCTATAACAAATTAACCCACAGCCATTGCGATTTAAGCGTTATTAGTTGTGTTGAGTTATGACAGACCTGGAGTCTTAATCTCCTCTTCAGGAAAGATTGATGGACATGGAGTGAGGTGAGGTGTCTATATCCAGGGAGGTTTGACAAAGAGCCAGAAGCTCTGGAGAAAGACCAGATCTCATGTTTCATAATAGAGCCGTGAGTTAGCCTTGTGACCAGGTTGGACAGTTGGCATGAAAGTATTGTACTCAAATGCAAGTACAGTGGTTATAGGGCAAAGTTGGATGAACACATTGGACAGGTCTATTAGAAGAATATCTTAAGACTTTTGGCTCCTTTGTGAAATACCATCTGCTGCACCTACACTGCCATTATTTATGGTGATTTCAGATCGTCTATTTGCTCAGTTTTCTTGTCTATAGGTTTTGGTTTAATATGTGTGATTCAGAGGAATGCTGCTTGAAGCCTATAGCACTGAATATCTGGTCATTTTTATGCACCTGAGTCATAGCCACTGACACTTCTCTGCTCATCACTGAAGTGTACCAAATAAAAACCCAGCTGCCCTTTTCCAGTTACACTCCACTATGGATTAAGCGGGAGACAGGTGCACTGGTATAAAATCTCCGTGTTGATTTAGCATTAAAACAGCTCGGCCTGGAGAGCTAAAAGTTCAGCTAAGGTCAGAGGAGAAGAGCATTTAACTCCTCATTGAAAAATAAGAGTGAAAAATGTGCTCTGGGGGTATATCAAACATTCAAGTAAATACAATTCATTGCTCTGATCACTAATGCATTATTCATTCACCTCCCAGTGCAACATTACCCTCAGTGGGGAAAGAGCTTCAAAAAATTGGAACATAAGTGAAACATAGATGGGACAGCAGATCACAACCTTCTGCATATGCCCGATTTTTTATATGGATCTGTTTTACACTTAAAAAATAAAGATGTCCCAAATGGTTGCCTTAGAAAAACTAAAAACATTTCATGGTTCTTTGAAAACTGTTTTTGTAAATGAGATGTGTGGTTGTGAAGTACCTTTTTAAAGTATAAAAGAATCTGGATATATTGCAAAGGTCCAAGGAACCCTTACATCATGTAAAGTGGTTCTTATATGGCATCAGTCAAAGGCCTTTGGGACACGTTTATCTTTTAAGATTGTACCCTTTCTGGACTCTTTCTTGGCTCTTTTTTTAGATAGCCAAACTCCCCCCATCCCTCCAGTGGCAGAGGTGGTGGAGCCTATGACTCATTTACTATTTTGTCTTGATTTATGATTGATAGTTTGAAAAATAAAAATTGACTTAACTAACAGTAACATTCTTCAGAGCCTTTCAAAAGATTCCAATGTACTTTACTGGAAAGCTTTAAAAAAAGTCTTCTGGTGTGGATTTCCCTTTTCAACAGTAAGCGCCAAAGCAGCTTAGGTGCCAATAGCATCCCTTGGCAGAGAGTCTGCTTTCTGACTTAATAATGACTGGTTATCATACAAATGGTAAACAATCAATACGAAGTTTGATTTAGAATTGTGATGATGATATGGAAGAGGACTTAATTGCAGTTAGGTGTTTAAGAGAGGCTAAAGAGTTAGATGTGAAATGCAAATAAAAGGCAATTTTAGGGAAACAGTGATTATAGAGGGGATCCAAGTTTGTAGACTTTAAAACATTCCACATAGAGCAAGAGACATGATTCAAAAACAGCAGGAACAAAGTCAAAAACCACAAACATGACTATCAGACAAGACTAGGGGCAAATAATAAAAACAGCTGGGTACAAGAATAATAAAAGCAAAACAGTGAAATGCAAAACTTCTCAAAGATGCTTTTTAGATTAAATACATACTTTATCCATTAGTGCTATGAAGTTAATAGTTAATCTTTGTGACTATCCATAACTCTCCTAGTGGCAAGGAGGGTGAACTGCGACTCGAGTTGTCACAGAGATCCCATCCAAATTATCCAGGTGTATTGATAACTATCCAGTTATCCATAATTATTTGTTCTAAATTTCTTTGTCTGTTTTTAGCTCCTTCTTAGGTCCGCAAAAATACTTTGTTTTTAATGTTTTAATCCACTGGCTCATTAAATCTACTAGCTGCAGCCAGCCTACAAAATTGTAATGCAAATTCGGCTCCATACTCCACTGCTGTAATAAAGCAAATTTTTCTCTAGCTCTCTTCCCTGAAACCAGATTGTTACATACTTCTTTAATCTGTGACAGAAAAGAATCCAAGGATCGTAAAAACTGATCACAGTTGGACTCCAAACACTTTCCCTATAAGTAGGTAGAAAACTACCTTAGCTTCCTCAGAAGAGAATGATTTGGCTGATGGGAGAGTCTCGGGGGCTGCCAAGCTGGTCACTGGGATTCGGAGTTCCTGTAGCATGTTGTTAATTTTTTTTAATAATACCTCATGCATCCAACAATGCTCTTTGATGTGTATTCTGTGATGATGATAAGAGAGAGATTTCAACTGCAGAAAAAGTTTAATAGAAGATAGAGTTTGGTTGACAGAAGTCAATTTTAAGCAAATTGTAATTACATTTCATATTCCTTAAAACATACCGTGTAGAGTACGGGACAACCAGCAACTTGAAAACAAGACATGATCCACGTAAGGAACAAAGGTAAAAGGTAAAAACTAAAAACATGAATATCATAGGCAATGCTAGGTGCATGACTCAAAAAACACAAATACAGTTGGCAGAAGGAATCATCAAAAGATATTGATTCAGATTACTCACTACACCATTAAAGACGACTTCTCAATGACACTTTATTTACTGAGTCCTTACGTAGTGCTGTGACAAGAAGTCCTTAGTTATTCTTTGTAACAATCCATAGTTCCCCTAGTGGCAAGAAGGGTGACCATCTTAAGTCATACATTGTCCTAAACCACCTTAACAAGTCTATGCCACCTTAATGAAGATCTAGATGTGGTTTAAGTGGGTTGAGAGACTGTGATTCTGTGAATTCTTTCTGTATTCACAGAAATTATTTAGGTGACAATTGACATTCAGTGTTTGTTAGTCATTTTAACCTCATAGTTCCGGAGTTAAACTAAAGAAGCTAAATTCATACGCTGAACATGTCTTTGTTGATCAGCTAATTCTGAGATAAGTGGAAAATTGTGTAAACTTGATGTTTTGCCAGACCTTTATTTTAGGCTTACTCAGAGAAACCCCTCTGACCCTTGGTTACCTCAAGCATCCCAGGGGCTTTAATAGCTCCACTTCTAAATCATAAAGGCTGATGAAAATGCGACAGGCCTGCTGTGGGTGTCCAGGCACTGATTGGATCAATCTCAAGATGACAGAATTTAGCATTTATCTCTCAAAAATAGATTTGATTTCCTGCTTAGTTGACATATTTCATATCTTATAAGACAAATAGGTCCCAGGCCATTGTTAGCTGAGTTCAGAAGGGAATACGTATTTTGTCATCATTCCACTTCTTGTAAAAATTGGGAACTGTATTTCTGGAGTACTTATCATCTTTAGAGTACAACAGAGGATGTTGCCTGCTGTACTTTCAAAATGCAAATTTATCCATCTTTTTCTCATTTATTTTTAATTATACACCATTCTTTATTAGTGTTTGGGGTGGCCCAGGTCCAATAATTGTGATTATGACATCAGGAACTAGACAAATATTTGGATGTACATTGAATATGTGAGATTATATTCCAAAAAAGTGAAATTACACCTGCTCCATCAACATCTAAAAACACAGCCATGAGTCATGGGCCCACAAGTATGAGCCCTTTTGCATTACCCATCTGAACACAGGCTCTGTGAGTGGTGGTGTTGTGATGATGATGATGATGATGGGGGCCATCATTCTTAACTAGCGTATGGTAATCGGGGGGCCATCATTCTTAACTAACGTACGGTAATCGGGTGGAATGATCAGTGGCGTCTGGAGAATGTGATTGATGAAAACGGTGGGGCCCAGACAGCAAGCTGACATTTGCGGGCAATTACGTCTGTTAATCACAGTCTATTTATGCAGATGACTAAATTCAATCAAACCGAAACCTCTGTCTGATGGCTGACAGGACACACTCAAATCAGAAGTCGTCAAAAAGTCTAGGAGACGTAGCACATCCAGATTCGCTGAGTGATGTAACTCAAGAATGATTGAAAAGCTAATAAATATAAACCTAAAATTGGATTTAATACAATATAGTGGTTTCTCAATACAGCAAAAATTGTTCTGTCCAAGTCTGACCCAAACTGAATTACATCAGGTTTTGAGTCCAAAACTGATTTAAGTCCATCAAAACTTTGATCCAAGCTGGCCCATTTTCACCCAGTGTACCGGATAAAATATGACAGAATAACACACCGGTTATCATGCAGCCATCATTAAATCTAGAAAATAATCAAGGAAGCATGAAGTGTAAATACGACCTAATTTATTCATCAAGGAATGCTTAAATGCAGACATATATTTGGAAAATGATGTCCAAACTTGACATGAGTGGCCTGTTATGTTCTGACTGATATCTCAAGTGGGAGTTACTACACACTTCTTGTTACTGTTTGTTTTAGGCTCCTTATAAATCTTTGTTATAATACATGCAGTAGTTGTATATTGTCTGCACCCATGATATACACAGTACAACATATATTGTCACTGTCAGAGTTTATTAAACAAAAACAAACAGCAGAACAGAAAATAGGCACGAGGGCCGTCAGGAACCAGAACCAGAAACGCGAAAACAGACAGGGAAAAATGAGGTGATGGACACATGAGGTTACACTAACTGAAGCAGACTTAAATACACAGGACAATCAGACAAGAAACAATGCAGCTGAAAACAAAGGAGACACATGATACACACAGGGACAAAATAAACGAGAACAGAAAAGCAGCGACCCCCTAATGGCCGCTGACCAAGCCGTGACAATGGTGGCCTTTATCCACTGATGAATAAGTTAAAAAATTGTGCATTGACAGATAGACTATATAGTAATTACTAAAGGTTAACATATAGACCTAAATGGTAGGTGTTTCTGACAATATGGTCAGTGAGTGAAGACAAAAGGTACACTATATAGTATTGGGACGCCTGTCCGTTACACCAACAGGGATTTTAGTTGCATTGAAATACATAGACTGAAATATACGGAGTTGGTCCCCCCTTTGCAGCTATAACAGCTTCCATTCTTCTTTGAGTTTTTGTGGGAATTTATGCCCATTCAATCTGTAGAGCATTTATGAGGTCGGACACTGATGTTGGAGAAGGCCTGGCTCACACTTGAGGTCAGGGCTCTGAGCGGGCCAGTCAAGTTCTTCCACACCGAACTCATTCAACCATGTCTTTATGGACCTTGCTTTATGCACTGGGGCACAGTCCTGCTGGAATAGAAAAGGGCCTTCCCCAAAGTGTGTCCACAAAGTTGGAAGCATGGTGTTGGTCTGCTGAAGCCCTTCATTGAGAGTAAGTTGCCAAGCTCAAAACCTGAATAACATGTGTGTCCCAGTATTTTTGTCCATATAACGTAAGTGTTTCTAAAAAACTGGCCACTGTGAAGAATTGTACACGGTAGAGCCGTGTCCATCCATTGCTCTTCCTCCTGATGGATTTGAAGCGGCTGAGCAAAAGCGTGGCCTTCCATGAGAAAAGGCTCCACGCGTCCGCATCTCTGCATTGTTTTTCTTTCAGCCTGGCCGTGAGAAGAAATGAGCTTTAGACTGGTACAATCTTGCCTACAGTCTGATAACGTATAAATCACCCGGACTTCTCCCGGCAACCAGTCAGGAGGTAATAAGCCGTGGAAAACAAAAAACAAAGAAGAAGATGTCAGCCCGGAGTTTTCCGCAGAGCAATTTCATGCCATGTTTTCATTCCACGTACTTTGATATGGGCTCAGGCAGCCTCTGTTTGCTTAAGCTATACCATTAAAGCCAGGCTGAACTGTATGATGACTTCAAATAGTGTGGGATTGGTGAGGGCCAAGCTCGTCGCTGGACTTGCAGTTCCTTCATCTTTTGTCTTTTCTTGGCATGATTCAGGCCACAGATTGGCCTAATATACTTATTTTTCTATTAGGATGAAACTCAGAACTCCAGGGACAGTCTTACAGTCACCCACAACTTAGTCATGGAGCAAATAAACGTTGTGACAAACATTTCCTGAGCAGTATAAAGCGCCGCTGAATGCTAACACCTGTCTTCACACCTGCTCCGCAGAGCATGTCATCGTCTCTTGTGTATAAACTCTTCCGCTTTTCGGCCTCCGCTTTGAAAAGTCTTCTAGTTTCTCCCACCAGTTAATTTTTTCGCTCTTTTAGTCAGTGCCTGGTTTCATCTGTGTTGTAGGCTACATATTAGCACCAAGGTACCAAAGGCACCAAAGTAAAGCTCATTCGTGTTTTCCCATCGTGTCCAAGATCATGCGATAAACATATGCTAACTCTTGGAAAAAGTGCCAGTCTTCCTCTGCGTGCCTGAGAAGAGCTGTGTGTTGATAACCTTGACCACAGAACTGGTATAATTTTCAGAAGTTTTTGATTGATCTGTCTCCTCTGTACCCTCCGCTGTTATTTTGACTCTACGCCCATTCAGTAACTGGGCTGCCGTTCAGATGATGGTCAGCAGCCTGGACAAGGTCCAGGAGGAAACAAGTGGGTGTTCCAGCTCCTCCTGGCTTTTACAGTCCGCTCCATCACTACCACCTCACAGCCCACACCATCCCACAGCTACAGTGGCAGGCAGAAGTTCTCACACGCCATACGTAAAGCATCCCTTTTTCAATCATCCTGCACATTTAGATTTCTCATTGTTAAAGGAATTGTTCAAACAAAGTCATTACTCAAATGTGCTCAAAATCTAGTACTATTAAGTACTATTAATACTGTTAACTTAGTATGAATGAGGTATGAATTTGCAGTGTCTATAAGGGACTATACAAATAAAAGGGCTTAAAATTAGAGTTCAGACGCTTAGAACATAGAGTGTATTAGCAAAATCTGATTTTGACAAATAAAAAAAGGGTATTGAACAGTTTGCTCTCCTACACGCTCATCATTCTTCTGTTTGGCCGCTCTCCGGACCCCCTCCTACTGCAGGGTTTCCCCACACACTTGTGGGCAGAGACTATCCTGAGTTTAAAGGCCTTGGGTTTTTTGTAAAACTTAAAATAAAAGAAATTTGAGTTATGTTTTAAACCCCAGTAGTTGTAATTGTAAAATTATTATCAAATTGTTCTACGTGATATAAGAACACCAAACAAAGCTCAGCATGACGTCAGACACTTCGAGCATCAAATGTCCATATAAGGAGCTGTTTGCTCTTTTTGGGGGTTAAGTTCCACAAGCACCCATGTATAGTGAAAAACCGCATTGTTGTATTTTGGTAAAAAAAATGCCTATTTTTATAATGTAAACCCTAAATATGCAATTTTAAACTAAGTTTAAGGCATTAATTGTAAAGAAAAAGGTAAGCCTGTATTCATCTCTTTTAATTTAATTTACAGTAATAAAAATGCAGGGCGTTAAGGACAAAACAAAAAACACTGAGATGATCCACGGGGAAGATTCTGGTCTGGAGTGCCACAGATGCTTCAAATGGCAGCAACAAGGAGAAATACGTGTGTGTGTGTGTGTGTGTGTGTGTGACTGCTCTCTCTCTCTCTCTCTCGCTCCATAACGTTCTTGGATTGGCTACTCTCAAACCTCCTGCCTCTATGTTCAGCTGCATTTTACAATTTCAAGACGCACTTTCTATATTTATAGTTATATTTTGTATGGAAATGTAGCTGAATTACATTAATATTTGTTGAAAAATTTGTAAATTATAATTTTCAAATTCAGCTAAAAATATATGTATTGCCACCAAAAAAATGGTGGAGGATATTTTGTAGTTTTCGTGTTACTGTGGGGATTTCCGCGTTATTGTGTGGAGTCCGGTTCTCAGAAAAAATCCACATTGGACTGAAAACTGGGGGATTATGTCACGGAGTAGACCCGAATGAAGGTGTATGTGCCCAACTTGCACATGATGGATGAGCTTCAGACGTGAGAGACACGAGAGAGCTGGTTAATCACACAGTCTATGAACACTCCAGGAAGGGGTTAGGATTTCCACCAAGGAAACCACGTTCACAACGCACACAGATAAGGTAAGAAAAAGGCGAGAGAGAGCAGTACTCATGGTACCATAGAGTTGAGGGTGACACCTGGGCTTGAAGCATGTAACTTCAATGTCTGTGTGCAGAGGAAACCATGTTTCCTGTTTAAATACCTTTGAGTCAAGACGTGAGTAATTTCCTAGACCTCGTGACGTCACGTAATCTGGTGTGCGTGACAGATTACTGTTTAACAATTTACCATTTGTAACGCCTCCGGCACGGATCTGTGCTTTTCACGTTGTAAAGGTTAAAGTGATATTTGTCCTGTTTTGTGTTATTCTGTAGCATAATGAAAGGTAATTGATGTTGTCACACTACAACACCCAGCATGCAATGCACAAATACATCACACAAACATGCAGAACCCCAGAATCCCCAAATCCCAATCTTGACTGCTGGTCTAGCCACTAAGCTGCAGGATGATAAATGCAGCTATTCTGTCTCATTCTGCAAAAAAGCTTTTGTTTATCAAAGCTGTTACCAGGATGCCCAGTTAGCTTTTAGCGATTTTACTTCTTCAGCAAGAGTCAGTTCTGTCATTTGAGGTCATTCCCTCCATTGTAATGATAATGTGGAGACAGTAATATGACTAGATATTCGGCCTACAGTAATGTTATTATAATGATATTCCATTTCTGAACAGTAATGTTAGCCGTCTGCCATTCCTTAAGAATTCATCAGCTATAAAACAAGCAAACAAACAAAGCCTTTCAGAAGTTCTTCTCAAAGCGGGGGTTTCTGGCCATTATACTGGAACATCTCACTACTGTGGCATTGCTATAGGGTGCAAATGAGCATGTTTACAATACATGGCTATGTTCTGGTGGTTATTTGAATTTGGGTCACCGGGTGCAGTTTCATCCCAAACGTTCAAATACTTCTCGGTTTCACTGCCTCTGCTGAAAGTGGAGCACTCGATAAAGTATGTGTGCTTCTAATAACACACACTAGCTATACTTTCAGTGCACAAAAGCACATTACATAAACTCGATCTAAATAAACCCCTGCAGTTCAGGACGGGTTTCAGATTCAGATCCACACACTGGGCAACGCAAGCTGTAGCTCAGATTAAATGAATTATCTGCGGTATAAAATGATTTATACTCCACTCCAAACTCTCTTCTATCAACTACTGAAATTGATGGTGGACCTTTTTCGACCGGGGATGTTTGAATTTCCCATGGACAACTATGAGCAATTTTGGGCTAACAGTGAGTGAGAATGGAAGCTTGTTATGGACAGACAGCCAGCTATAAGCCCATGGATCTAACAGCAGTGCTCTATCTATCCTCTTGCATAAAGATATTAACACTTCTCACACTGTCCTGAAACTGGAGCGTTTCCTCAAATTATGAGTCGCTTTGTATACAAGTGTCTGCCATGTGAATGTAATATAATGTAAGATGGGGCCTACCCTTATTCATTGGATCTAAAATCAACAAAGGGTTAAAAAAAAAATGTCCCCAGGTCTATATCTGGTTACAAGATCATATCTATCCTCACAAGACCAAAATTGTTTCTTCTCTGGCATCGGTTTGAAAAAATTCTTTTAAGACTTTCTTTGTTTTATATGAAGAAACAATGCCTACAAAAAACATCTTCCATCTTCTTTGCCCCAAATAAAAATGTATTGCTAGAGCAATAATGGTTTGATGGAGAGTTCCTGAATGCCAGTATTTCAGTACATTTCAGTAAATGACATTTACTGTTTCAGGTTCCTTGGGAAGACACATTTATTTCAGCAAAATATGTGCACAGATGGTCCTTGTCCTCACAAGGTGAAGACCTCATTCTTTATTAAGCCACCCTGTCCGTTAGTTGCAATGCTAATAATCAACTTTTTTCACACTTTGGTTACAGTGAAACAGGGCTGAAATGAATCTGGGGCACAATGGTAAGGTCCACTGAATGCAAGCAGGTCATAACCATGGCAACCCAGCTGAGTGAGCAGGGGGCTGTAAAGTCTATGGGATAATGTGTATGTGTCATATGTGTGGACTACTTGTTCTCCAATTTTTAGTAATCAAAGCTCTGTGGTAGTAGATTGGACTTTTTGGCAAAGTAGAATTTTTTTTGGCATTTCTCTAAGCCTAAATTTGGTCTTCTCGTTTCATCACTGTTGTAACAAAATGAAAGGGTCTGTTTTTTGGTACAAATACGTAAAGCAATAAAGGAAAAAGTCTGGCAGCAAAGTTGACTGTGGAAAGACGCTATCTGTGAATATAATATTTTTCGAGCCTGTTTTCCAACTGCAACTCTCCATGGCCTGTTCCCACCCACGTGTTAGGACCCTAGACCACTTGACGCTGTATCATGCTCTCTTGTACCACAGCTGGCTGCAAGGTCCACCCAAATGCTTCTAAAAAAATATATTATAAAAAAATCTCTTTTTTTACATAACACAACTTTTATGGCAGAAAAAGAATGGAGAATTTTGCAAAAAAGTTAAATGTTTCATGATTCTAGTCAGAATTTGGCACCTTAAAATTTAGAAACTTGTGTCAAAACAAGAATTTTCCAAGTTATTTCACAACACTCTCCTCACTAGGATTCTAAAAAGATCATTAGACAGCTACAGCTTATTCAAAATGCTGCTGCCAGAGTTCTAACCAAAACCAAGGAAAGAGAGCTCCCATCACTCCCATCCCCAGGTCCTTGCACTGATTACGGCTTTTTAAAACGGAGTGGTATAAAAGTCAAAATACAAATCAACATACATGTTTATATCTGTGTGAAATTTCAAAAATATTTGTGGATTGGTACAATCAACGTAAATTATTATCCTGTGAGGACAAGGCTATGTGCAGATAGAGACTACATAATGTTCTGTTCAGCCATTGTGCTTACAAGCCCTCCTTTGTTCCACCTCTTCATTCATTTTCCGAGTAGTTCGATCACTGAAAATGATTCTCACTGTTTTCTGTACTATATTGTTTTAATTAAAGAAGTATTTAGTTCAATAAATGCTATTAGCAGGAATGCTAATGTTGCTAAAAAATTAATGACAGCCAAAAGTCCCCTTTAGCATTATTTTAATTTTTTTTGTGCTGGTATGGCTGAAGCCGCAAAGAGTTTTATAAGTACAAAGCAGTTATGTGCTTATATGTTGGGTATATTTATCTTCAGCCTCATGAGCACCTCTCACTCTCTCTCTCTCTCTCTCATTTTCTGTAACCGCTTAATCCTCACTAGGGTCACAGGTACCCCGAGTCTATCCAGGGACCGATGGGCATGAGGCAAGAACTCACTGGGCCTCATGTTCACTAATATGTCACTCTTAGTATGAAGGTTTTATATTATGATTGGACAGTTTTATTTCCCAAACTATTTTGAAAAGAACTCTATTCACTCAATACTGGTTTAAATTGATTGGAGGTTTGTGTGACGGCAAGAGCTGCCATCACAACACTGGGTCAAAATGTGCACCATCTGCCTTACAGAATAAATCTGTAGAGACAGGTGCGGAAAGGGAAACACATCGATAAGATACAAATGATTGTTTTTTGTATAGTGTGGGGCAGGCATTTTTCAAAATGCTGCTACCACAAAAACAGACCCATGGGAAACAAAACATTACACACATTAACAAGCCTACTGTTACGGTCTGGCCAGCGGCCATGATTACGCCGCTGCTTTTCTGTTCTGATTATGTTTCGGTTTGTTTTCCAGGACCCTTGTTTTGATGTGTTTTTCTGGTTGTGCTCATGTCACGTGTGTTTCCTTTCCACCTGTTCTGTGTCTGCGTCCTGTTTGCATGTCCACCTGTTTTGAGTTCCGTTACATTGATTGCATGTTCTCTTTGGTTCCTGTTTCAGTCATGTGTACTTAAGTTCTGTTCTGTGTTTCTGTCGACATGAGTCGATCGCTTTAGAGTACCTTGAGTTGTGCTTCTGTTTTGTTTCTTGCTGGCCATCGTGCCTTTTGTTTTGCCTTCGTCTTCCTGAATAAAGTCACGTTTGCATGGATTCCCGCATTCCTGCGCCTGTTCCTGCCTGCACGTTTCTAGGGTGCTCCGGGGCCCAGTGACACCTACAAGGATATATGGTAGTTTCTAACTGCTAAAACGTTTACATAACTTTAAAGTCTGAATGCCATGATTTAAAGGCTTAAAACAAGTTCCAAATCCAGCATGTAGTTTAGTGGAAAACCATAAGAGATCAGTGGTTTCTCAGGTTTTATCTTTTATAGGTGCAAGTATTGAACTTTTATAGTTGACAATATTTCTCCTAATTTCCAAATAAAAATAAAGGAAATGACAAAACATCAAAATAAGAGAAATGCAATGTTTCCAGAACTTGAAAAATTCAAAGAAAACAAATCTCTTGTTCGCTCAAATTAAATGGCGTACTTCTAGTGGTGTTTCACCATCCGACTGATCACATTGCAAGAAGAGAGTGCTAAATACAGCAGTGTTATTTATAATTTTCCTCATTAAATAAGATTCAAGTGACCACCAAATCAGTACCTCATTAAGCAGAATGAGGTGCTTGTGTAGGGATTTAACAGACACTGGCATGGAATGGTTGTCAAACTCATAGATAAGCTGATTTAAAACTAAATTGCAGTGCTCTCTCGTTTTTGTGCTAGAGCTGTAGCTTGAAAAACAAAGTTTGATTCTTGTCAGACTGATGAAAACAAGTTTGCAGAGGTGTGTAGAAAATTTCAGTAATTATGGACACAACAAATGAAGCATAAGTCTGTTCTCTCAGACTGTAAGAATGAGACTATTCCCCAGTGCCCAGTGCAGAACAGTCCCAAATACAGCGCTGTGACATTCTCAGGATCTGAGAATAAATAAACATAAATAAATAATGCTCTGTTGTTTGACGTGTGTTAAGATAACCACATAGTGGCTGTACTATGCAGCAACATGCAGTACCCAACGCACAGCTATACTGCATAAAAGCACTGATGAATGCTGATGAAGTTCTCTCTTTTCTTTTCTTACAAATAAGAGAAATGATGCAATGTTTAACATAATTCAAGAGTTTTTCACATTCACTATCAACTAATGCACTGGAGTGGAAAAATATCCAGGCTAGTGACATTAGTTGAGGTAAGATTCCTTTAGCATTTATTTGTTTATTTAAAAGTCACGTCTGGTGTGCAATGGCCTTTAGCTTAATTTTTTTTTCAAAGCTCTAATCCAGGAAAGCCAGTTTTACAGTTCTGTTACAATTTCTTGTTTATCTAATTCATTCTTCATTGAGTTAAATCAGGAGCTGCTGATGGGGCTGAACAATTCCATGCGATAGCTGAAGAGGAGTGAGAAGACCAGGAACCCAACCTGAAACACCACTTTCCTTCATCCTGCAGGCTGGGGTTTCTAGTCCGAGCAAGCACACCATACTAAATTGATAAGGCTCCGTGGCCAAGACTTTTAACATGATTAAATTGGAAGTGACTCTGAATACAGGTGTCTGTAAATGTAGCTATATTATTTTAACCAAAATGATCAATAACTACGCTAAAAGCAGACACGTGTTGCAACATTTGATTGGAGCCCTTTTCAGTTATTATGATCTCATTTACAGGCAAAACACCATGTCTAGATCAAGGTCACACACAAGAGTTGTTCGTACTATTATTGTCCTCTACAAAGAACTTGTCAGGCCCTAATGTGTTCAGTTATTGCAAACACTATGGTGTTTTAGTTTATTTGTTTAGCAGAAGTGGAGGATACTGGGGGTCTCTGGGGACTGATATTGTGAGGGTAGGCCTGTGTGTGTCCCTCAAAACTAACAGCGGGAGCTTCGGCTGCAAAGCCTCCAGCGATCAATCCCACAGCCTTCTGATGGCTTCCATAATACACACAAGGACAGCAAGCTGTTCACCATCCTCTCCACAAAGTTTCGCATGTTCCATGGACACTTTTGTTACTGAACTTTTTTCTCAGTGGATTCTTTTTATATAAATTGAATGCAAACAAAACAGAGAGGCTGAGAAAAGACCTGAGATGAAAGAACTAAGATGATGGAGAAGAAGTGAGGTGAATTTTAAACAGTCAGAGAGAGAGAGAGAGAGAGAGAGAGAGAGAGAGAGGGAGAGAGGGAGAGAGAGAGAGAGAGAGAAAGAGGGAAAGAGATACAAACAAAACAGTGAGGCCGATGGGAGAGTGCAAGGAGGAGAGAGACAGAGACTGTGAATGCTAAAAGAGTTTTCTCTGCTTTTAACGTAGCTCTGCATACACTTCAGCATAAACAGAGCTCAGTGAATGGCAAACCAGTAATGAAAAACATGGAAATGCTTCAAGTGTTTTTTTTTTATATATATATATATACACAAAGTAAACGTTGCCAAAAAAGTGAATGGTGTCTATGGAAACGCATAGGTGCCATGAATGTTTTCATGTTCTTTCAAGTTTGTGTGTGTGCGTCAGCAAGGACTCAGGCGCACATGCTCCACTCAGAAGTCCCAGTGGAGATGTTCTCCCTCCTAATGAATACGACTGTTTGTTGGCCATTGAAGAAAAGCCGCGACTGTTTCATCATCTCAAAAGAACCTCATTTTGGATTCCGGGCACTAAATGTAGGGCCCGGCCGTCTCGCTGGGAACTGATACCCGGACACGAGCAATTAATAAGGAGCCTTTTCTAAACGGTGGCAAGAAAATAGCCTCCAGCTAAGTGGCCGACTGTAATTCTTCTGCGTTTTTCGGAGGGAGGGTGTAATTGAATTTGACTTCTTTCGAGGGAGCAATTAGCAGTTTATTGTTTGCCTCAAGACTGCAGTGTATGTGTGTGTGTGTGTGTGTGTGCGTGTGTATGTGTGTGTGTGCGCGCGTGTGTCCGTGAGCACCGAGCGGATATAGAGAGCTTAGAGTCTTCGAATTTGCTGCTTCAACCTCGATGAAACGTCATCTTTTTTCTTTTTATTGCACTGGAATCCACTAGAGAGGAGATGTAGCTTTTTCCATCACCAAGTAGCAGCAGCAGCCTTGTCTTTAGAAACACAGCAGATTCGCATTATGAGCTGCTAGATGTAATCAATGGCACAGTGTGCCCAGATCGATGTGCAGCTAAATTGACCTTTGTGTCATGATATTTGATTTTTGTGATGGGGGGAGTGATGGAATATAGAAAACCTCCCATGTCATTTTTATGACAAAACGTTGCTTTTGAAGCCTTCGGTAACAGGTGGCCCTGCAGAATAGGTCTTTTGTCAGTTTGTCTCAAACAGATAAACGGCACCTTTGAGCCCCAGAACGAAGTTCGAAAGACCAATTTAGGGAGCAGCTAATCCACAGAACCCACAGCGGTTCCTATGAATAGCACAGCATGGCCCTGAACCGAAGGGAACTGAGAGCCGGCATTCCACACAAGCATCTCTGAAGGGCACGAGACAGAGATAACAGTGAAAACAGCAGTAAACAAAACTCCAGAGTCACGTCTGACCCATGCACGCTGAGCACTTTGAGTGTGATTAAAGATGCAGCGTGTCATGCTGTTTACCGGTAGGAGTGGAGTGGGGTGTATAAATCTAGACGCCTCTGAACGCTGTATCTTCCTTGCTCTCTTGTGTAGCACAGTTAATTGCAAGCCGTGATTAAGACGCAACTAGTCAAAGGCAATTTGTCTGGGGAGGACAACTCATCATCAAACTCAATTAGGGATAGCCCAAGAGACTATGGGCATGTTTTTACATGCTGCTTTTGCATAAATGCAGCAGCTTTCTGATTTATTACAGGAGAAAGCGATGCACAATGATGGTGTGTTCAAGTGACAGACTGGATACTCAAGGAGCAAAGGCAAGGCAAAAGTAGCAATGAGTAAACAATAAAGGAAGCACAGAAACAACTGTTTGAGGTGATATACAGTAAACCCCTGGCATTCGCGGGGGTCACGTTTACATGGTATAAAAATGCCTGTTTTTTAGTGCTGGGCCGTTATCGGCATTAACGTGCTGCGTTAATGTGAGACTTTTATCGTGCAATTAAAAAAAATATCACCGTTAATCTATTCACAAAGTTGGGTTGGGAGCTGGGTCTATACTACGCAAGCTATGATGACTT
>JBBPDB010000134.1:10550785-10561887 GCA_037974465.1 Brachypetersius altus
TAGAGAGAGAGAGAGAGAGAGAGAGAGAGATAGATAGATTTAGATAGATAGACGGTACTTGCGTTTTATCACTGAAAGACTGAGGCAGAATAATCAGTAGAAAAAGCAGGTAAATAAATTAATATATGTGCATACTTACATTTAAATTGAATCTATCTGTCAGCCCCCCCCCACACACACACACACACACACAAACACACACACATAAACACAAGCAATGACTGGAAAATACAGATGTGTAATCAATAATTTGGAACGCCTTTCTGAAAAGCTGCAGAGTGTGTTGCCCGAGAAATGCATCTATGATCAAGGCAGGAAAAATCTGAAGGGAGAAAAAAACCTGTCATAGCAAACACAGACAGCTTCCAGAAGGCAGGTGCAATCTCCTGTTTGCAAGAGAGTTCAAATGCGTAATTATAATAGTTTCACTGCATGATGCAAACTTCTCATCAGGATCAGGAGAAAGGCTGGATTACACTGCGTGGAAAGGTGCAGCCGCATGCCTGAAAATCTCAGTAGCAAAGTTTTGTAGCGGCATGGGGACAAACTTCCAGCACTGTGAGGGGAAGCTTTGTGGGTGCACTACTTTGTATGCAGAAAGTACAGGAAACAGCGTCAGCTTCTGGAAACGGCTCGTCCATCTTTTTTGATAATCAAGATGAGTGGAGTGCCAAAACCTTGTCTGTTCACAGAAAATACAGTGTGATTTACTGTGCTATAAAATCACCACAAAACCAACAAGATGAATAGGGAAAACACTGGCGACTTTTGATTTAAAGAAACCAGCTTTTAGTATCATATTACTCACTTCATAAGTTTCCTTTCATGAGTGCTACAAAACGGGCCAGTGTGAAGTGTGAAGTATAGTCCTAGGCAATTGTGTGAATGATTGAAACGGTGTGTTGCCCAAATGAAAATATCCAGTTCACAGCCCATTGAGAAATTATTAACAGAGAAATCTACTTTAACAGAGAAAAGTAGATTACGTGACAGAAATAGCCATTGATCCTTAAGGGATTACATGCTTTTTAAATAAACATCAATTAAAATGCATCTTCCTGATGAATCAGCAGTGATTAGTAACCATTTTGCATGATAACCCATATTTTTTCCCCCTTTCCCATTCCAGCAAGAAACCTGGTAGAACCTTTTGTGAAATAATTAGTAGTGACATCCACAATTCAGTAAAGAATGTGTTCTACTTTGTGTGAAGCCTTTCAGCACAACCAAAAGTGAAAAATGTTCCTGTTCTCTTCGGTGAGATGGTGCTAATGCATTTGGTCCAGTGGAGTTTGGTGCATCCGCAGCTAAATAAAAAACTTTTATACTCCTTTAACTTAACTTTATGTTTATGAATCCCAGTGCTTGTGTTAATTTACATAAATGTGCAAAAAGTACCATTATCTCCAACTTGTTATAATAAGGAAATAAAGTCAGATTAGTAATTCAAATTCACTGCTAGAGGATGCTACAGAAATTTGATTTTATTGCCCCTCCATGGAGTTGCGCTTTTGGATTTAGTTTCAAGTTTGGCAAGTGTTTGTTAAATGACTGTTTTGGATGAAGTTGTTTAAGCCTTTCAGACTCCAGCTGGCTTGCTGTAGTCGACTCTGAAATAAACAGGGTCAATTTTATATTAACAATATAAAGCATAAAATATTTTGGAATTTGTTAAACAGGGACAGCTCGGTAATTGTTCAAGTGGCGCAAAATATACTCCACTGGCTTTCAGTACATGAGTATAGCTGCAATGTATGGATCCAGTCTATTTTGAACTGATCTGCAGTGAGGGCCTGCTTTTGACAGATGGCAGAAACCCATGAATACGGAATTGAATGCAGCTTTTTGTGAAACATTTTGTGAACATCTCTAATTAATCTCCAGCTAACCCTCGTTGGTTGATTTAAAATGACAAACAGCATCCACTCTTCTATGAAGGCTTTACACTAGTTGTTGGAACATTGCTATGAGGATATGACTGTATTCAGGCACAAGAGCGTTAGTCAAGTACTGGTGTTGGATGATTGTTTCTGCTCTCTAGCTCAACCCAAATGTGTTGGCAATGGAACTGCTCTCTCCATCCCTACAGAGAGAGCAGTTCCATTGCCCATTTATGAAGGGCTGTAAGATGGCTAGCAAAAATTGTGCAACAAAAGATAAAAGATAAAGTGGCCAGTGAGGGTAGAGCTTTGGTTCAGATGCACTACATTGCTTCTTTAAGATGAACTACCAGTAGTAGATTTGCAATTTGTCTTATAAAGCTTTTTGTTTATTTTAACTGTGAACAAAGTCATTCATAGTCGTTTGGTCTTTAATGGTTCAGATCAAATCACTACAAATAATTTTATTACTGTTAAAAGAGAACTATTACCACAGTAATTCATGCTGGTTTAATCTGAAATAGATCAGACCAAAACACTATGAATGATCTGAAATGGTTAATTAAAGGGACTCTGATTTCTTTACAGTGGTGGTGAATGGAACCCAGAGGTCATGGCATCTACAAAGCCAGTATAGCCAGTTTACTTACTATCCAAAAATGACCAGCAAACCTACATGTTTCAGGCTTTTCTGTTTTTCTACATGTACCTTTCTGATATGCGCACTTTTTAGGCTTCTCAAAACCATTATAAACTATAGCGTCATCACGATTTGATATTCTAAAGATATTTTGAAGAAAACTGTAAGTTTAAGGAAGTTTACTTTATTTGACTCCAGGGTAACAAATGTCCACAGAAACCACAAAAGAAAATATTACACAAGCAAATGAATCCCTAATGCTGGACAAAAGACAAGGCAGAAAACAGGAAAAAAAAGTTGAGACTCAAATCTACATGGAGGAGTTCCAGACACACCACAGGTGAGGAGCATGTGTATGCAGAGCTATGGAGAAGCTAGTGAGCCAGAACAGAGACAGGAAAATAAAACAGCAGAGAGACGAGAGGGAGACGAGAGGGAGATATTAGGGAGAAAAAAAAAACAAATAAAAACACATGTCTGAGGAAACAAATGGGGAAGGAAACCAAGACAGGGCAGGAATGTTAATATTTGACTCCATAGCTGGAAGCCAGAATAACTGTGTTGTATGTGTGGCTGGGCAGGGGTGATGATTGGTGTTGGCTGTTTACAGATTTTGGTGTTCAAACAGTACTAATGCCAGGTTTGTATTGTTTGAACAGATGGCATAATTAATAGAATGTTCATTCTCAAAGTTTTTGCGTTGTCACGATTTTTCGGTGCATTGTTAGACCCCTATCAGACTGGTGATTACTTTCTGTGAGGAAGCATTTCACATCAGACCTAAATGACTTTGTTTACATCCTGATAATTGACTTTGAATTTAACTCCCTCCTGAAAACACTTACTTTCCTTGTTTTGACATTACCGCCTCCTTTTTCCACTTAATGTTCTACTTTCCTTATGGCGGGTACCGTGATGTTTTTCAATAAAATATGTCCCCCGTAAGACCGCAGGCTAATTCTGTTTCATTGCACTTTTAATAATGTGCAATGAAACAGAATTAGAAAAAATAGAAAATAACCCCTGAAAGGTAGAGTGATAGATATTTATTTAGTGGGTTGTTTTTTGCTTGGTGTTTCGTTGCAGGTAACGTTAGTTTACCTTGGACAGACGCAGGGGCTGGAAATGATGTCTTGGCCTTCTTCTTTTATCCCTGAGGTGGTTTGTTTTAATGTCATGTGTGGAACAGATGCAATGAAAATGTGTGTGATTTTGGAAAATTAATTATTCATATACAGGAGCAGAGAGCTGCTTTTGCTAAGATAATTGAACATTCAGAATAATGCGAGCAGCAACTTCAAGGGCCAGCCAATTGGACTGCTTTGTTGAAGTTGATGTATGCAGTGTGTGTGTCTGTGCATGTGTGTGCGTGTATCTCCACTTGAGCGTAATTTGCATGTGAAAATGTGCCATAGAAACTGTGTGAAATTAAACCCTCAGTTGTGCTCCATACTGGAGAATTCTGTTCCTTTGATCCTTCCCCTCCTCGTTTTTCATGCTCTGCTTTCAGACTTTATAATCAAGGCTTTGACCGTGGACACTTTGCTTAACATTTTCTAAAAGGTATGAGTTGACTTCATCAATAGCGCCGAAAACACCAGACTTGACTGTGTGATTCACTGCCAGCTGTGACGGCTGATGGCTGTGTTTTTACAAGGATGAATCATCACGAACTGTGATGATCGATACATTTGCATGCTGTGTTTGAATCATGTCCGTGTGAGCCTTCATGACCAAATTAGTCGCTTCAGTGGGACAGAAAAAGCAATGTAGAGTTGCGTGGTATCTTTCATTCCATCAGTGTATCTTCACACAGCGCTGTGCGTAATTATAGGTTGGAATATTGCAGAGTTCTGTTTACCTCAGAAGTCGGAAATTTGAGTTGACTGTACTCCAGTACAGTTGGAAAGCCAGGTTCTAGCCTGGTTTGCCAATGTTGGCCAATGTTAGTAATACCAGTTGATAGCAACAGATTATATGGCATGTACAAACATTGTAGCAACATGTCCAGAGTTAGAAGTAAGAGTGTACACTTATTTGTATCTCATTAAATTTGTCAGTAAAGTGATCATTCTGTTATACATGAACACATCGCAGCACACAGTGTGAACAGCACGAAATTCTTCCTCTACATTTAACCGCTTCACCAAGTCAAGCAGCGGGCAGTCAGGAACACAGCGCCCAGGGAGCAGTGTGTGGGGACAGTAACTTGCTCAGGGATTCCTCAGTGGTGCTACTAGCTGTCCTGTTTTCAGGTTGTTGGTTTGAACATCTCTGATTTTGAGATCAAGTTATGAAGGTTTGCTGGCTTTAGTCAGACAGTCAGGAACACAGTGCCCGGGGAGCAGTGTGTGGGGACGGTACCTTGCTCAGGGAATCTCCCTAACCATTAGCCCACAAGCTGCCCCATAGTCTCCAAACATGTGAAAACTCTGATTTATTTTCAATTCATCAGTCAATAAATGTCAAAACATCTTCAAAACAAGTGGAAGATGCAGGTAGCTCAGTAGGTAGAAGACTTGCCTCTGGACCAAAAGGTCATGGGTTCGAATCCGTGAGCTCCGTAAACTCAAAATGTCGTATAGCAAGACCCCCGTAAATCGAGGAAGCCCTGTATTTGGGGTTTGTTTGTTTGTTATGTACCATTCATTTTCTGTAACCGCTTAATCCTTACTAGGGTCGCGATGATTATGCACCTATTTGGTTTAATTGATTTTGTTATGTATATAAAACAAATATATAGATATTATTTATATATGATAATTTATTCACAATGTACTGGTTGGGATTCCTTTGGAAAGGACAGCAGAGGAGCTGAATACCAGACAGCATCAGTGATGGCACTATTGAAGAAATGCTTTTGTTGTTTTGTAGCACTTTGTGTTACATTGTCTTCACATGCAATTCCACATACTACACTACAGGTTTGACTGTGGCTGACTCGTGCTCTGCTGAAACAAGTGTAGATGACTAAAACATGTCAGAGGGGTCTAGGTAGAGTGGCTGGCATCTGTTCTATGATGTTTAGTACTGTAGCATTTAAACTTAGTCAGAATTAGTTTAGTTACAGCCACGGTTCCAGGGTTCCAGGGTGCTAAGCATGTTTTAGAGGATTAACACTCATATCTGAGAGTGCAAAATTGGCATTGAACTATGTGCCAGAATCCACATTCAATCACCCAAATTCATTGTATCAAGGTATTTCCTGGTCCAGAGTTTTACCTCCATTTATCAGCTCACATATCAGTGGACTCCCAAATGTCCAATCCATCCGAAATCCATTTCATTTGAATACCTTATTACTTTTGTAGCACCTTCCTTATGTCTACTCTTGCTGTTCATTTTTATCAGAAACTCCTAACATGTCAATGTTCCTGGACTTACCTGGGTTTGCTCACTTTAGCCCATCTGTTGCTTTACAGTTTTTCAAATCTCCTCTACCCCAACCATCATAGGAATAGGACCACCACAGGACCACTAGATATAATTTGGCTGCACCATTTGCAGCACAGCAGTGAAACTGACAGTGTAATAGCATGGTAAGATTCGTGTGCTGCTGGCACGAGTGTATCAGGCACAGTAGTGTTGGTGCGTTTTAGGCTCCCCTGTGTCGCTACTGGGTTGAGAACAGTCACCCAACCAAAAGTATCCAGCCAACAATATCCAAGGGCCATGTACATGCCAGCAGTGAATGATAAACAATCACAGAGACATTTGGAATTCTATTCAAGTCTTTCAGTAATTTACTAACGGGCTGTAATGATGACAATTTAACTGTGGGACATCAGTCTTTGAAGGTTATTGCATAATTTGAACCATTATATCAACCATTAGAGTCAAATCTTTCGATCAGGTCGGTCATTAGGACTTTTGGGCAGACTGTCACTGAATGCAGATTTAAAAAAGTGTGTGAGAGAATGTGTCAGATCCAGAACACTTAAGGCTTGTGTCAGTTTTAGAGGACAACACACCAGAGACCAGTCCACCTTCCAGCCGGCAAAAACCCTGCCTTTAAGAGCCAGAGGGATATTAGAAGTCCTCGTGTTCAAATCAATTACCCTGCTATTGTTAATATCCTGGAGATTTTTCATCTAAGTGAAATGGCATTACAAGAGACACCAAATTAGATTTTTGCCCCTCATCTCCCGACCACAGTACTCCGGTACCAGCCGTTCCTATGGTAACTTTGAACAGAGTGATGAGCTCATGGCACGGGGCGGGAGGGATTGGGGGGTTGAGGTTGAATATGGAATATCATCTGATCTCAACACTTTGACGTGAGGAAATGCCAACTGTTATCAGGCCCTTAAGGAAATTAACGTCCAAATTGAATAATACGCATCAGCCGTGGGCTGAAAGATCTAAATGGCAAGGACCGGCCATGTTGACATTCTTCTGTTAATTGAGGGCAGGACAGAATGTCACCCTCTCATGTTGCTGATAGACTCTCATTAAAAACACTGATAATCAGTGAGGCTGACGGTGGCCCAAGCTTGAACATATCTCATCTCCAGTCTGTTTTCTTTCTAGTCTAGATTTTCTTATGATTTGTCCTTCATTTTTTCAGTGTCTTTTCAGGTGTGCACATTATTCATTGGTTAGTGGATATTTTCCTTCATGCACATAGGCCCGTTGAGTGTCTCACATTGGACAGATAGCACATCGTCCGCAATACAACATGGAGTAAAAAATTCTACAATTGTGTTGTATGTGTAGCATCCTGCTTCAATAAAGGCTTATCTATCTATCTATCTATGGAACATGTTTCTAAATGCAAAACAGGACCCTGAGAGAGCAGGTGCGTGGACGAAAAGGACTTGAAATTTATGAGGTCACAGAAAAATAAGGAATGATTGATTTCTTCGCTGGTTGTTATCCAGCTGAAGCAGAATTTCACTGACCCCTGCTTCCACAAAGTTAACTGTTGTGCTAGCTTGAATGTAGCTTTAAAAATGTCCCTGAGAGCTTAACCATTATAACCATTGTTATAAAACTAGTGTGCCAATAGCTCACCTTGATGTGTGAAAAAGCATGTGTCCGTGACAAAGGAACAGCTTGAGACCGCAGCCTCCAAAATAGATTGTCTAGACGCGCAGGGGAAGTTAGCAGACCTTCGTTGAGGGGTCGTCATGGTGACATCAGGCACTGTGCTAAATTGTTTTGGCCTTTTACCCTGTCTCCAAGGCACATTTACAAAGCGCTTTGCTCCTCGTTACCGTGTCCTGCCTGCTCTTACCTCCACTGTGTTTTTCCACCACTATTCTCAAGATTTCTAAAGACCAAGTGGCTAGCTTTTATTGTGCTAATGCTAATCAAAGCTCTTAGCAAATAAAGCAGCACAGGCCAAGTGTTGCTAACATGTTTAGTTACATGTTTAGCTTGATATACATGGAGGTCATTTTTTCCTCTAGTAGCCTCCTAATGGTCTTTTTAGTCTTTCATAATACATTCATAAAAGCCCTCCCGAAAATGTAGCAACCTTGCCATTCATACAGAGTTTTTTGCAGTAAAAACTTTCTGCTGGTGATTATAGCCACTTCTGATACTTGAAGTTAGTTTTTTTGTGTGTAATTCTATGTGTAAATCTGATTCCTCACAGGCGATGCACAGTCTATTTCTCTTTATTCATTCTGTCTGGTGGAAGATTAGAATCACATGCTAATACAAACTGCAGCACCACAAATAGGCTCAATATTAATTTATGCCTTGCCTGCCACATTTTTGTGAAACTTCCCACATAGACAATACAGCATTTGCAAATGATTTATAATATAGAGATTTGTGACGTTGTGTCAAAAGCATTTAACTGCGTTGTGTGAAAAAATTGCCTTTGTTTTAAATGAATGCCTGTGAGATTAGCTTTCACTTCAAATGGAGCAAAAAAAGCAAATTTCTATTAGCACAGCCCAAAGGACATGCTAGCAGAAGCGTGTCTAATATATGCTGATGGCAGGTCGCAGGGGATGAGCAAGGACCTTGAATGGGGATCTCTAATTTGAAACTGAAATTCACATTGTCAGCTGGTGCATATTATTTATTTCCCCTCATAGTTTCAAATGGTAAGCCACGTTGTTTCTGTTCGAGAGTGATTTCGAATTTTTTGGAATATCTAGGTTTATGTCCCCAGGTGTAAAATCCCATTAAACCTTAAAGCCTGAGCACACAGCTCCACATTGTTCCGTGTGAATTATCGGACCGCTGCACATGCTGCCCATACTGCCCATACTGGCACGTGGGCTATGTGGATGTATTACAGCTGGCTGTCTAGTGTTGGAATGCTGACATGTGCACTGAAGCTTCATCCCGTAAATTTCATCCAGCCTCCACTTTATGCAGGTGTGGATTGATGAGCCGAATTAGTCCAATTAAGCTCATGCTCATTGCTGTTTGCACTATATGGCTGTGAAATTTATCGCTCCTCGTACTGTACTTCGCTGATTTTGACCTAAAATTTCAAACATAAAAATCCCTTAGGCTGCACTAAAAATGATGCTCTCCTGAATTGATTTGCTCTTTAGTTCTCATCTTTATTGTGAGTGTGGACCTAGCGAACCTCAGAACGAGAGGTGCAGCATGCCACATGAAAATCTGTTTTAGGGAGAAAGAATAAAGTAAAGGGAAATGCAAGAGCATGGAAATTGTAGGGTATAATTTTTGAAAAATACTGTATGTGATCTGAAAATATTGCTTTTTTTTACTGCTGGAAATCATCATTTTGATTAAGCACTACTCGCTTTTCCTGTTTCAAGAAAAAAATTTAATATTGTGATAGATTGTGTCTCATGAAAACCTCTTGAAAAATATATTATATTTTTGACATGTTTCCAACTTCTACACCAAAGGACTTTTTTATTAATTACTGGATCATGATGTACTTCTGAGGGTACATTTATAATGTTTGCGATTTAGCGGAATAAAATGTACCAGGGCAGTGCCGTTTCCTCTGACAGTGTGGGTGATGTAGAATTAATTTAGGGTATCACACTACGTGTTTGAAAGGTCAGTTATGCTCATGTGTAGGAATTTTAGGGTCTTGCAATGATTTTAATGAAGAAAATCAGTAAAATGAGTTTCTGAACTGTCAATGGGCACAGAATTTATTGGAAAGAATATTGCAATATGTATCAGTATAATGCCAATGTGTTGTTTCAACACTAAACTATTGCCCTACCTTTTCAATAGCCCAATTGATAAGTATCTGAATTTGAGAATAGTTTACCTGGACACATTTTTATAATATGAAATATCACAATGTGACATCTTAAGCTTCAACATGTTTATTATGTCATCACTGTTTATTAGTTTTTTGGGGTGATCAAATAGAAATTGTGTCCATATGGTAACCAAAGCTTATCTAAAATAGAAGCCAAAAATATCAAGCTTTTGATGGAAGTGGGTCATAATTCATGAAAAGCAAAACAGCTCTAGGCATGAAAGAAAGGGAGAAGATCTAAGAGCCACATTTGCTCAGCCCGGCAGCCAATGTTCAGGATTTTTCTCCACGCAGCCATTACTGTGGCGATAGAAGCTATGGGTTTGGAAAGTAGAGGGTTAGCTCTCCACACTTTGGCCCTGTGGGGATACTGAGGGACTTGGCATACACACATGAGCTCGACAGCAGTGCACTGTGAAGCAGGAAGGCCTACATTGTCTACTGTATTTTTAGATTCTCGGTTAAAATTCCAATTGGTGGAGGTTAAAATATACATAGAGCTTTTTTTTCCTCCTAAGGTCTTTCTAAGTGCAGCAATAAAACATACTGTCATTTTATAGGGCCACCTACCTTTCATTTATACTCATGTTATCAATCACCTTTAAAAGAGCACTTTATAGGTTTACAGTTACTGACCGTGGCCCATTTGCTGCTGCATTTGTTGTTTTTATTCAAATATAATAAAAAGTGTGTTCGGTTTCACAGATAATAATTAATAGGACACTGAATTGAAACTGTCACAGACTCTGGCGACACAGTATGCGATGAACATGTCTTTTTAACAGGATTATGGTGTCCTGGTCTCTGTTCGGACCCCACGGTTCTAAAGAACAAGCTACTTTGTGAACATAATCCAATTTAGAATTTTCATAGCTTTCAAGTCAGAAATGGGATTTTTTTGGGAATATGCAGCTACTTTTCTCTCCCTTTAGTCTCCTCCTTCATCCCCCTAGTCCTCTCCTTACACACTCCCAGCATGTATAACAATCACTGTGTGTAATGTATCTGTAATGTTATTGTTTCACTGTAATGTTGGATGGTGTATTATTAATAATATGTGGATGCCCATGTATGTCTTGTGCTACAGACTTTAACCTACTGCCCAACAAATTCCACTGGCCTGACATATGGCTTAAACAACCTACAGTATGTGAAATATATATCCATTGTTTTGTTAACAACACCATTAAAAAGTTTGTTTGAAAATGTTTCTATATCAGTAATATTCATATAGTAAATTGACCAGGATTGCCCAACATTTTTGCATATGACTGTAATAATAATAATAATATTAATAATAATACATTTTATTTGAAAAGCGCCTTTCAAAACACTCAAGGACACTGTACACAGCAAAATGATAAAAAGA
>JBBPDB010000134.1:10565801-10577264 GCA_037974465.1 Brachypetersius altus
GGAGAGACTGCCCCCTGTAGGTAGAGAATGGAAGTCGCTTTGGATAAAAGCGTCTGATAAATGCTGTAAATGTAAATGTAATGTTGCATAGATGGAAGTATGCAGACCGAGTGACATTATTAATGTGTGAATTAAAAGATAAAGTGCTGTCGAGGATGACACCCAGACTTTTCACATGAGGTGAAGCGGGAACCAAAGAGTTGTCGATAGTAAAAGAAAAACTATCAGTTTTGGAAAGTGTTGACTTAGAGCCTACCAAAAGAAATTCGGTTTTATTACTGTTAAGTTTAAGAAAATTTGACGAGAACCATGATTTAAGTTCAGCTAAACAGAGGGTAAGGGAGGATGGGGGAAGAGTGGCTTCAGGTTTAGTGGACAAATAGAGCTGGGTGTCATCTGCATAACAATGGAAATGAATATTACATTTACGAAAGATATGTCCAAGAGGAAGAAGGTAGATAATGAAGAGAAGGGGCCCCAGGACATGTAACGACAGGTGTTTCTGATAAAATGGCCCATGATTGTAGGTGTACTCAACTCGACCCAAGTTACACTCTGTTATTGTATCAGTAACACACTGACAATTTAGTTACAGCGTCCAGTATAATAAATAATGTTAAATATTGTTCTTGCACATGCATCACATATTTGAAATGAGGAATCTGCATTTGTGCCTGGTCTCCGTGGTGTATGTCTTTTGAAGAGCATCACCATTTGCATCCTTAAAAAGTAACTAATGCCATGTCTCTTTGGTTTTGTTGCTTTGAAAGGTGCATTGCCGTGCTCTGGGTTTCATCTGTAATAGATTCTTTCATCATACGTTGCTGGAAGTCTCTGGATCTTTGCCAGTTTTCTTAGCACTGTCTAACAAGCACCGTGTGATGGTCACACTGCCTTGAAGTTCTGTCAGGCTTTTTAAGCTTCGTCTTTGCGGTCCTTTGGAAGACCTTCTTCTCTTATGAAAGTAAAATGAAAAAAACTTTGAGTATTCTTTAAGTATAACACAGCACCGCGTGGTATTACAATAAGTGGCACAATCAAGTGTGTCTGGCCAAATCTTTTTCTCTCCTGTTCGGTGCCTTGTTTCTGCATAATTTATTCACTCCCGGTGCGTATTCATACTTTCGGAAGAGCTGAAATGAATCCAAGTTTCCACGGTAATGCACATTTGGATGGAGAAATTCTGTAATTAAGGTAGAAAAATTGGAGCTTCAAAACTAAACACCCGTACTGGGTATAATTTATGTCCAATTCACTTATGATATGAATATCTTAGACACTTTTACTGAGAAAAAAAATGTCCACATGGTTTACCTAAGCTCAAACGAATAACATTGAAAAACACTGCAGCACTTCCCTGTGCCTGAATCACTGTATGTAAGTCAATACTACTAAAATATAAGACCTATCTCAATCCATTCATACATTGTCCTCTGCCTTACTTTTTCTGTTTCTTTCCGCACACATTGGAATGAAGTCAAATAAAACAAGTGACTGAAGAAACAAGAAGGGAAAACAAGAGGGAAGCTCAAAGGCAGATAATTAATAATGCCACACTACATGTACCACGGGCTGATGTTTTAAAGAGGGGTGAATGGAAGTTTTGAAGGTTTGCATTATTAATTACACAGCTCGTTAAATTCTACACACAGTTAAAAGCGGCGGCGAAATGGAGAACAGTTTGGTCTCCTGCGTTGAGAGGCGCACCTCAGGCATCAATCCTGGTGGGCCACTTTGATTTGTTTATTTTCTGGCCACCCACCTCAGAGTGCAGTATACAAAATTACTGTTTTTAGCAAGCAACAGCTGGACACGGCGGGGAAGCCAGGAATGCTGCAAACAAAGTGCATTCAACTGCACTCAGGCATGCCGCCTTGCACAGAAAAAACAGGGCAGGTATAGACTTGCAAATCATTGGCATCCAGTATCAGGATTAATTCAGAGTAACAGCATAACAAGGGAGTTTTGGAGGCTTGGACAAATTTAATTTATGTATTATCTACAAATTGTCACAAAGCAGCTTTCTAGGAAAGCAGTGTAACCTCCTAATTGTTGCTGTCAAAGTAGACAGGAAAAACTCCCAAAGAGCATATAGACACAAAAAATGAGAACTGTCCATTTTCTGGGCCACACTTAAGGTATAACTAGGGCAAGTTTACAAGGACGATTAAACAGAGGTACTGGGATTGTACAGAGGGAAAATCAGGGAAATACACTGGTGACTACATGTGTCAAAAAATTTGAATACACTGTTTTAAATGGAGACCTTCACACAACTGCAGCTCAATGATTTCTAGCACAGCTCAATGTCACCGAAGATCTAGTGGACTATTGAGCACATGCAGAATATGTGCAGCTCTAGATACTACATGGATACAGAGGGAATAAGTCAATATGGGTGTAAGTCGTGGAGACAGCTTTCACAAGCAGGTTAGAACGCAAAAACATTAACGGCTCCACAACCTGGCTTTGATAGTAATACAAAACCAGAGTACAGCATTCCAGGAGCAGATACCCTATCATTTTGTGGTCATTTTCAAATATTGATTAAGCACTGAAAAGGCCACATCTGAAAGGGTCAGACATCAGAGGTGCTCTAATATAAGTAGTCTGCTATGGGTGAAGGTCAGAGCCATGTCTGAAAAACAAATAAAGAAAAAGATGAAGGGAGACCTCAAAGCAGGAAGCTGGATTGTGGCTAGACATGCAGCAGACACCCCCTGCTGAGAGCTGGCATGGTCAGTAAGAGCTCTAAACTGCTGACCCATAAGAATCTCTCAATACTGGAGTTCCAGGCCATTACAGTCAGAGAAAAGGAAACATCAGGGAACAACATTCTTGTCTAAAGTGATCAGTTTTTACTAGGACTGTGTGATATCACTGGAAAAGCAGTGGCTGGCAAAGGTTTGATGTGCTGCGAGCTGTTGTCATGGCCTGACTTGCACACCAAATGTTTTATATACAAGAGTATCAAAACAGCTGGTGCTTTATGTGTATCACCATCAGACTGTGCCTATACACAGGAACCAAACAAGAACTGATCTCCCAGGTGGACTGTGGGAGAAGCACGGCATGCTACAGAACCAGGTCTTCAGATTTCAGCAGTGTCTGATGCCGCTGCCTGGGAAAAGGGACAGCATAAATGATGGAAGTGAAAGCATAGCAAGTGTGTCGGTGTCATACTAGGCTACTTTATGTGTTTTCTGGATAATCTGGACTACATCTGACTACTGTGAGGCCAGGAGGATGAAACCCACATCCAGGAACACACAGAGACACCAGTGTAGGTGCACAGCAGAGCTTTATTTTAACAAAAGACATCAGTTCACAAAAGCATAAACTAAACCAACACCACTGGGCTGAAATATAGTGTCCTGCTTATAAAATATATATATATTTTTTCTTCGATTATGCATATTATTTCTCATTATTATCAGTGTTATAAATTGACTATAAAACTGTATGAACTGTATAAACTTAAAGGTAGCATTTTTCAACAAGGCAACGCAGTCAACTCTTCTGATTGGTCACCGATGCTACACGGTTTAAGGTTATATTGCCACTGTTTCATTCATGCTGCCTTGGCATGCTTTTGTCAGCATTTTTTGAAACTGCGAGTGAATGGAAATATTTTTGAAAATGTACTTGTGTGGACCAAAACGGTAAATCTTTGTTCTCAGAAATACCAATGTATATGTTGACATGGCCTTTAAGAGTCCAGGCTCCTCCCATAACGCCACTCACCCAGTTCCCATTGAGGGAGAAGCCCCGTGTTCAGTCCTACAGGTCTGTAAGGGTGCTCCGCCACCTTGCCCCACACTAACCATCGAAAATTTAGCGAAAATATGTCTCAGTAACAGTGTTTATGTTTTGTGCTGACAGAAATTCAGCTCTGTCCACTAAGACTGGAGGAGTGAGCTTGGGTGTTTACATCAACACTGATTGGTTTATGAACACTAAGGTAATCTTTACGTACTGCTCACCACTACTGGAATTTGTGACTGTTAGATAAAGACCATTTATCTCGGCAATTCACTGTCATGCTTATAGTCGCAGTGCACATTCCACCTAGTGCCACAATGTGCTGGCCAAACTAAATTTCAACCATGCAAATATCAAGTCAATTATCCCTTAATTCCACCCGTGTGTGTACTTTACAAAGAGAAGGCCAAATGTGGACTGGGATGTGATTGTTTGTGAGACTTCAGTCAGTATAAGAAGTGACATCAACACCACCACACTGATCATGGGGGACCCCCAGGGGTGTATGCTCAGCCATCTGCTGTTCATACTGATGACCCACGATTGTGTGGCACAGCATGAAAAATATCATCAAGATTAAGAGATAACACAGCCATGTAGGGAATGATGAGGTAGCATACAGAGAGGTGAAAAACAAACAATCTGTCTCTGAGTGTACACAGAACAAAAGAGACTTCTGGACAGCACTTAGCAATCCCTCTTAGATGATCATCAGCAGTTCCTGTGTGGAGATTGTCCAGAGCATCCTTGGAAATCTATTCTCCCATTCTATCCTTGCCAAATTTTACAGAAGGACCATAGAGAGCATCCTGTGCAGCTGCATCACTGCCTGCTTTGGGAACTGCACCAGCTCAGAATGCAACAGCACCCCTGCAGTGGATTGAGAGGACAGCCAGAAATATAATTTTCATGGACACCTACAACACAAGCTGCATCCACAAAGTGGCCAACATTGTGGCTGACCTCACTGACCCCATCCCACTCTTACCATCTGGCAAAAAGTTCTGTAGCATATGAGCCTTTTGCCACCAGGAAGGCCCATATGCTACAGTTTCTTCCCCCAGATTATCAGACTCCTAAACCAGACCTATATTTCTCACACACAGACGCATTCATGAACCACACCCCAACCGCCACCCCCCACCATAAACTAACTCCCACTGCCCCATTCACTTTATTTAATGTATTGTGACACACAGTACATAAAATATATCGTCTTTCTGTGATATCGTCTTTCTGCGATTTTCGGCAATTTTCTGCCTAATAAATAATAAAAAAAATCAATAAAATGTATTTTTGCACAGTACCTGTACTGTTCCCTGTCCTCTACTGTTCTATTGTATTCTTTGCTCATATGTTCAAAAGTCCCAAAGGGACATTCTTGTACTGTGCAGATGGCAATTGACAATAAAAACCTACCGGAGTACTTGAACTGCTTATCTGGAAAGAATCAAGCGATTATCCAACAAATTGAATTTGTCAAATTACTGTATAATGTGAATGCATTAGTTCATCAAATCATTCTCATAAACCCATCTGTTTCATTCGAGATTGGTCAGAACGAACACAATAAGAAATGTATTGCTTGATTTAAGGCTCATTTACATATCAAAGACTTCTGCATGTCAGTAATGTAAAGGGAAATACTACACTCATGATTCATGGATGATATGCTGCTCTTGTTGTTACAAGGATTAGCCATGTTTGCAGGGAATATATAAATGCTGGTGAAATGAATACTTCTTGCTTTACTGATTGCCAAAACAATGCAAAAATGGTTTAATGAAGTCTAGAGAAGAGTTTTAAATTGGTCAGTAGAATGTTTTTTTTTATGCTGCTCAGAAATGTGGAGCCAGTAATTCAGGAATTATAAAACCTTACAGCAAATAGTGAGGACAGCAAAAAAGATTGTCAACCTCTTTCTCCTCTGTAATGGACATCTACACCGCAGACTGCATCTGAAAGCCTTAATTTGTCTTTTGACCCTTTCAGGGGTGAACTTTGAATTGTTTGTCTTGTTACATAATCTAGTTGTGCTTGATGGGACATTATCTTGCAGGACTTTCTGGAAATGTTCTAGACGTTGCTGTTTTTGGTGATGCTATGCTCTGCTCTGTCGTCTGTTCATGCTTTAAAAGATCCACTGTTGTCCTGGTACCAAAGAACCAAGCCCTCATGCCTGAATAATTACCAGCCTGCTGCAATCACATCGGTAATCAAGGTTTTTGAAAGACTCATTAAAGACTTCATCACAGCATTCATTCTCAGCTCCACAGACCAAATCCAGTTCACCCCAGCAGATGAACAGAGGATGCCATCTCCCATGTCCCACACAAAGACTCATTAAAGACTTCATCACAGGATTCAGTCTCAGCTCTACAGACCCAATCCAGTTCACCCCAGCAGATAAACAGAGGACGCCATCTCCCATGTCCTACACACCACCCTCAGCCATGTGACTAAGAAACATGGGAACAATGATGTTTGCTGATCATTGACCTCAGTTCATCTTTCAATGCCATAGTCCCCCATAGACTTTTCACCTTGCCCAGGGACATGAGACTGAACGAGCCTGTATGCCTGGGTTTCAAATTCCTACAGGAAAACCACAAGTGAAGAGAGTTAAATGTTGTATCTCAAGCACCGTAACACTAAACACCAGAGCTTCACAAGGCTGTCTTCAGCTCTACACCCATTACACTCATGATTGCATGGCCACACACAGCTCCAACTCCATCTTTAAATTTGTTGATGAGACTGCATACATGGAGGAGATGGAGAACCTGAAATTGTGGTCTCAGGAGCCTCCAACTGAATGTCAGCAAAACCAAGGACTTCAGTAGGAGACAGCAGACTACAGCAAACTAGCATGCTGCACTTTACAGTACACACTCTATTCTAAAACATTTGCACTTCATATCTTGCTGCAACAATTACACTGTTTTGTGTTTTATTAGTATTATTGTCATCATCATTATCATTATCATCGCCATCACTGTTGTTGTTATTGTTCCACCAATTATTGGTGCTGCTTCTCAACCAAAGCCCGTATGGAATTTTGGCATGGTTGCAACACTAAATCAGTCAATAATATCTGATGTATTGCATGTTGATAATAATTAAAAACATTATCATTATTATTATTATTATTATTATTATTATTATTATTATTATTATTAACAACAACAACAATGATACATTAGTCTTTCATTTCCTGTTTAATATAATTTCTTGTAACAATATTGCATATGGTCTTATTTCTGGGGCTCAGTTTACTACATGTGACAAAAAAACAATATATTGTAAAAAAAAAAAATTGCTCGTATTGCTACTTTGATAGAATTGCGTATAAGCCTGGTCAATTACTTATTCACAAGCTCTATCCACCTTCCTTTTAGGAACAACCAGAGAAGCCTTATGTGTGTGTGCTTTTTTCTGTTTTCGGAGCACGGGACACACAAACAAATGGGTTTGACTCTGACTAGTAATGGCTCTTGGATTTTGAGATGATTTAGAGTTTCATATAGACATGTGATTTGAGGCCGTCGCTGTAAACAGATTCCCTGTGGGGAGTGAGAGACAGGTCCCCTCCATCTTCCTCTGCTTCTCTCATCCCTCGCTGCTCTGCTCCTTCATCTTGGTTCCCCCCTTTGATGAAGAACCTCTCACCGCATTTTCATTCTTCATGCTTCTGGGCCCATCAGCTCAGCAGGTGAAATCAAAGGTGCCCCCCCACCCCCAACATTACCATGTGGCTTACAGTGGGATGGAGTTAGGTCTGTGCCACAGGGGCCAGGCACCAGGGAGGTATTTATGTGCACAGTAGTGCATTGCTAACATCAAGCCATTTACAAGTAATTTCTCTTTCCCTTACCCTTACACCATTCTCCCCCACCATGGCATGTCATATTGTATGGGTCCTCAACTGGCTGGCCAGAGCAGCCAGAGGTGGATAGAGTAGCCTAAATCAACAAACAAGCAGAATGAAGATGTAGGACACAAGAGCCAGTGATTTTACCACTTTTAAACAGTTGCTAACAGAGACAGCAGTTGTGATTGCCAGACAACATAAAGGTTTCAAATAGCTTATAAAGAATGAAATTATTTAGTATATATCAAGTTGTATTGTCATATACACATCATTACTGTAATGAAATTCTTAGGCTCCTGTTCCCCCAACTTTTAGTATTAAGATAAAAATAAAATTAAATAAAATAAGATACAAATAAAATAAAATTTAAAAAGTAAACATTTTGACAATTGAATATATATGTATATTTAAAAACATTTTTTTAAATATCAGTTCTTTATAACCGATTTGAAGAGGCTTGGCCATTGAAATTTCAGCATTCATATGGATTACTTTGACATGAATCACCTACCTAAACACTAATGCAGACCAAATAGCAGTGGCCTTATTTAACAGGTCACTGTCACACTGCAACATTGTTAAGAAATGGTTTGAGGAACATGATAGAAGTCGAATTGGCCCTAAAATTTCCAGGAACTCAATTCCATTGAGCATCTGTGAGATGTGCTAGACAGGCTAATCTTAGCTATGTAGGTGCCTCTCACCATTTGCAGGGGTTGAATCACTGTAGCATTACCAGGGATCATCCACCTTCCAAATAATATACGGTTAGTGATGGTTAATTGATGGATGGATGGGGTACAGAGGGGATGATGAATTGTAAAGCAACAGATGGGCCACAGTCAGTAATTGTAAACCTATCAAGCAAACCTGTCACACATGCAAGGTGTTGAGGCAGGATGTATGTGCAGGTATGTTTTAAGAAATGTTATTTCAAAAAACAAAACACTACAAAATAACAAGAATTCCAGCTAAGGAAAACCTCTCACATGGGCAGCACAGGACAAAAAACTCAGGACCAGACAAAGGAACAATGTAACAAAGAGGCTGCTTGTACACAAGGCAAGACTAGAAACACCTGGAACAGGATGGGTAACAAACTATAAAGAGTTTACTAACAAGAAGGTGGGACAAGAAACTCAAGCTACAACAAAAACACATGGAAAAGATAGCAAGGAAGGAAAACGGAAAGAGACAAAGGCAAACTATGTAACATATGTTTTAGATCAAATGGACAATGAGTGTAGACAGATGGTAGGTGGACCTACAAAAGTGTATTTTCCATAACAATGACAATCGCTATGAAAATTTCAATTTCATCTCAGCATGTGCTCTACATAGCAATAGCAGTGATGAGATGGCAAGAGTTTATGCTCATGGGAAATGCCACTTTATTGAAAATGGAAATATCAAAGGCAGAAAACATCTTTTAGGCAGACATATGCCTCTGCTCAGGCATGGCACGGGCTGCCGTGTATCATCACCTTCTGGAAAATGTCAGATGTAATTCATTCATGGAATATTGAGTAGCTCGGCTGAGCTAATGCCTTAATACTTCAACCCTATCTCTGCCAAACAGCTGTTTGCTAAGAAACATGCAAGTAAATGATGTTTGTTTTAAGCCCAAACAGCGTGTTGAGACAAGCACTAATAGATTATACAGGCTAAGAATTATGTTTAATAGTACATATTGTGTGTTGGGGACATACTGTGCATTCTAATCTGTGTTTTACTGGCATGAAGTGCAGAATATATTTGCTGCCTCTTGTTGCCAATTTGAAATATAATCAGCCAGATGCTCAGTCTTAAGTAAGAGTGGATGTACTTGCTTAAAAGCTTCAAAGGAATGATTTTGATTGGTGGCTAGTGCGAGACTTAATGTTTTGGCTTTGTGAATCTATTTCAAGTGTGCTGGAAAGTGGTCACTTTAGCACACATGTTGGCTTTTTCAGCAGTGTATAATCTAGGGATGAAGCAATCTCACTGTTTCTCTCCCTATACCAAACTTGGCTGATACCAAGTACCAGTAATATTTTTCTTTGTCCATCTCACACACGGGTCACGTGATGCGCAGGAAATAAGTGTGTCACATGGTATATAAGGCCAAGGAACGGTCTTCACACTCAACCCTGCAATCATCACTTCTTGGGACCATGAGTACTCAAGGCCATACCCTTTGTATGTGTTGATTCCGGTGGGAACCTTTACTCTGATTAGGGCACTCTTAGAACAATGTGTGTGAACCACCTACTCTATTGTTATACTCCGTGATTGGGTGTATCCTACACGCTACACGGGTAAAATGGTTTTAAGATAATCTAAATTTAAAATAATGCCAAGTCATGCCACAGGTTTTTTAGTAGGGTTTAAGTCTGGGCTCTGACTCGGCCACACAAGGACATTCACCTTTTTCTTCTTTACATTTATGGCTTCTTCAGCCACTGTGTGGTAAATTGCTATGATGCAGTTGTATTTCAGTGTATATGTTGTTTTGCAACACCCCTCTCGTAAATGGTGCTATGGGCTGCTCCCTTTTATCAGCCTTTCCTCAATTCAGATAATTAGCTGCAGTTCCGGGGCATCCAGAGGTGAGAACTAGCGGCAGGGCTGCTCCACACATATTTGCACTGGAGGGTATACTTAGTGCAAACAGGCGGAACTAAACGATGGAACTGCATGTCACACCTTTTGAACTACTCTACAGGGCCAAACTCTTATCTAATCAAACGCCAGTTTTTTTTTTACATTTGGAATTTCAGTTTTCATGCCCCTCTATCGGTTTGCCAAACAAACTGTGATAACTTTGAATAAATAGCAGCAGTAAACAACATCTGTGATGGCAAAACAGGCCAGGCATCAGGTTGTCATTTGGTGAGGCAATGTCACAGAAACAAGTCCAGCAATTCAGTGGGTAGTGAGCAATTCCAGTAAAATTGCTAATTTCATTTATTTTTTATTTAATGATGGTTGTTTTTATGGTCAGTATGGTCAGCAAACCCGTTGTCACTACTGGAACCAAAGCTCATGTCTCTATATAGTTAACCTGTGAATCTGTCGGGTCTGTTGGATACCCAGTCTTTTCAGTACAATTTCAGTGGCCAGACCAATCCTGTAAATGGTTGGGGTGGCAAATTTGGTCTGCCCAAGAAAGTGATTTGTGTATGAATAATATATAACAACCTGTCATTCCGATTATTGACTAATTATTTACTAAGTCCATTCATCAAGAGTGTAAAATTAAATAATACAATTTAATTAAGTATTCATGACTGTTCTCATTTTGTTCCACAGTCCACATTGAAATACAATGTATGAAATACTATGTCTAATCTGCTCTGTAACTAGGTATGGCTAGTGTACTTCGATAGTCCTGGAGGTCTATGTATAGTACCAGGAAGCCTAGTACTCAGATGAGTTTGATTTCCACCCTATGTGCCTGGAGCTATAATCTGAAGAGGTTTGTCTTGTAGCATTTGACTGGGACACCACCTCTAATTCCATACCAGGCAATATTATTACACTAATCAAATTAAATATGGAGTCAAATTCATTCTCAGTCCATTCCTCATAAAATGTTCACACAGAGTAAAGGACAGCTGTTTTTTCAGCTGTATTTGGTTATTATTGTCACGCCGGTGTGTGTATGAGGAAGGGGCAGGACGCTGGACTGAGCAGACAAAGCAGCTTTAATGTGGTTTCTCGCAAAAAGGGGGAACCCCGACTGAGGGGAGGACAAAATGTGGTTTCTCACCAAAAAGGGGACAACACAGGAAACAAACACAGGCAGGAATCCAGCAGGACTCGCGCTGGCTCAAAAAACGGGAAAACAA
>JBBPDB010000134.1:10599779-10612876 GCA_037974465.1 Brachypetersius altus
CAGAGGAAGAATTTCGTGCTGTTCACACTGTGTGCTGTGGTGTGTTCACGTATGACAAATGGTCACTTTCACTTAATTTGGCATGTTTGTTCTGAAAAGTCTGTCTGTCATATTTGTAAAACAATACCATCTGCTGATAAAAGGTGATTCTAGACAAATATCATCAGCACTGAATGTAAGCATTTTCTTTAGTGTAATTTTATCACGTTATTAATAGTAAAGAATCTATGTGCTAGGCAAGTACTACACCTGCTCTCCGCTGTAGCCCTGCTGACCTTGCTAATTAAATACTGTCCATCAGACACAAGTGTGAACACGAGTCGAGGCTGACAGGGTCAGACTGTTTGTGGGGTAAGGAGGTCACTCGGGGATGAACTCTGACCTCTCCGGAGCTGAAAACTATTTCTGTCTCTACTGACCAGGATTACTGTGTGGTCGACTTAGCACAGCAGGAGACGCTTGACTGGAGTAGTACCCTAAAGGGTATGTCTTCAGTACATAAAACAATTTGTAATCGTACCATATTTTGTTGCCGTTACCTTTTTTCAAGTTTATTTCATTTTTCTATTTAAGAAGTTTATGAGAAGGTATCAGTCTGCCCACTTACAATGGGAAAGTGAATGTACTTCACCTTTAAATCTCACTTAAAGTGCACAGTTGGAAGAGTTAATCTTTAGTACGTAAAAGTGTACGATATTTTGTTGTCGTTAGCTTTTTAAGTTGCCTTGGATCTATACACCTCATCTCTGGACTTTTTATTTCATTTTTCTATTTCAAAAAGGTTCTGAGAAGGTATCAATCTGCCTACTTTCAATGGGAAAGTGAATGTAGTTTAATTTGGGCCTTTTTGTACCTTTGTTAGTACCTCAAGGAACTAAAACTGACCTCAAAATGAGTAAACATGGCAGTTTATTTTATTGTCATATTGTAGGTTTACTGACTATAGCTCCCCTCATTCCCCATAGGACCACCACTCTGGTTGATATTGTTCAGCAAAGTACTGGAAGCCAGATGGGCTACAATCAGCAGCTGTGTTAACTTATGTGTTAACCCTTAATAAGTGTAAAGAATCAAATATTCTGAGTGGCTAAGTGGCTGAAATGACAAAGTAGTGTAGAGTAATCCATAAAAAAGAAATAGAGCATTTTATCATTGCACTTTTCTGGTCTACCTGTTCCACTGCTGTTTAGAAAGAAAGAAACTTCTCCTTGCCAAGCTTTATCATGCTCACAGAACAAAGGACTAGCAAACATGGTTTCTATTTTTATACGTATTTGCTTGACCTAGTAATGTCTCATACACTTTAGGCAATAAATTCAGGAGTAGCTGGGAGCAGATTGTGAATGCAATTGTGCTTCTAGGTGGAGTGCCCTGGGCTCAGCAAACAGAGTTTTTTTTTTGTTACTGTTTTTTGCGAAGGCATAAGAATGGGCTCGCGTAGAGCCAGGCGTTCGCTCATTCACTCCCGTTCTTCACACAGCCTTTCCTTCCCTTTGGCTAAAATTGGCCTGAACCCTGGCAGCAGCTGCAGCAAGCAGAATAATGTGCTCATGTGTTTATTGCGCTGGAGTTTTGAGAGATAACCTTGCATGGCTCTGCTTGTCTGTGTGTTTTCTTATCTTCACAAGCGACTCTGTGAAGTCTGTGTGGATTTAGACTGTTTAGTTGTCCCATTAAAGGAAAGCCTAAGTAACCTGAACACAGTAACTGTTTGAAGGATATTCATTCGTTTGTCCAGAAGATTAGCGTCTTCGGTGAACCAAGCGACCTGTCTGAGCCGGACAGGTTCAGATAAAAAAAAAGAAAAATGAATCTGCAAAGTACTTTAACCTAACACCTCTTTTGTCTTTCTCTGTCCTGAAGCTTTTAGAGTGCATGTTAGTATATCTCTCTCGCACCACAATCTTTATCAGCTGTAGTGCACACGATGTGTCTGGCACTGATATGCAAACTTCAGATGATGGTTTTCGACTTGAGCACAAACAGCTTTGATGAATACGCTCGGATGCCTCTCGCATTTCACTCTAAATAGGTCAAAAGGAAATGTCTCTACCTTATCACATGAAAATGCATGCAAATGGGTTTTTCTGGAGGATTTTGTCTGGAGGAGGTTCGCTGGTTTTTGCGGTGCTTTGGATGACAAAGAGGATTTAACGAACACGCGCTTCAGATATTTTTAACGCAATGCTTAAAAAGTGACAGCAGTCGGCCCGGCTTACAGATTAGCATGATTTGCATCTTTTATCAGAGATTCTAGTCAGCCCCATGTTTTAGTTTGCGGTTAAACGTTTGGTTTGTTCCTTTTCCATGGGGCCAGATTGCTGTGCATTAGTGCAGGTTATCAGCAGTAGAAGTTGTTCATGCCTGTATGAATTACTGCTCCCAAAATGAGGTCTGCCAGGAAGCTGTCAATTAGAGCACCTCCCAGTGTCAAGGGCTTCAGACTGGACCTCTTGGCTCCTTCACATGCGAGTACGCACACGCCCTCTTGTTTTTATACAGTGTTAAGACAAGGGGCTATGCCAGGGGTGATTCCTAGGTCAGTTTATTACATTATGGTAGTGTCTCAATTATTTTTCCAATAAGGTGCACCTGAAAGTCTGGCTAGGTTTTTTATTTCAGTTAAATAGCGCTAAATAAAAATACAATGTTTAATTCTAATTATAACCCACACAGAAAAGATCTTGACTCTCAGATAAAATATGTATATGACGAGTGTGCGTTTCCTCCCTCATCTCATCTGCAAGGCAAACAGGAAGCAATACAAGTCCGGCCTCATTGTAGGCTTGTCTGTTTTATTTTGATTATAGTTAATGCAGTAAAACATAATCAGTGTTGAGTGGAGTTTTTAAGGGTTATTCTAGCTCAACTCAAAAAATATTTAGTATAGTCCACCCTCACCCATCTCAGAATTAAACCATTTTGTAGCATTTTCTCTGCCTCTGGGCCAATTTTAAAAATCCAAAATGTCTCTGATCTTGGTCATATAGTTTGGGAGTTGAAAGTTAACGAGAGTTTGCAAAAATGCTTGGTCAGCCATTTTCAGATGCTTGCATCTTTGCAGCGGTAACACTGGCACCTGATAAAGCTGTGGAAATATATTATGTTCGGCCTAATTCCAAAAATGTATTTTTTTTTAGCATGCATCAAACCTAAGATACAAAATTCTAAACATATGTCCCTATTCGATTTAACTGGTATTGCACAGGCCACATCTCTGTCAGGAAGTATGGTTACAAAACCTCTTTGGCGTGTCTTCATTACTCCAAACTCCACTACTGCACTTTGTGTCCTTTTCTAATCTATCAAGATGTAGGTCACCATACTGGTGTTTTTTTTTATTGTGTCATATGATTTTAGTGTCTTTAAAGTTCATTTATCCTACAGAGTAACCCTTTACAGTGATCACCCAGTAGTGTCCTTTGTGTTAAGTATATATTTATAAGTAGTGCTACTTTGTTTATATTACCTGTTTCTTAATGTTCTAATATCATCATTCAGTAATGGCAGTGTAATGGCAATCAATTGCTCCTCATTCATTACATGTACAGGAAATTAATGTTATGTCTTTATTTATTGCACCAAATTACAGAGGAAAGTATCAGTAAGAGTATTGATGCGTATAAGTATCGATATTGACATGATAGCAGAGTAATTTTGTAAGCCTAACCTTAACTTTAGCTTCAGTATCTAAAAGGACCATGCGCTTCTGTAGATTTACTCGGTTGTAGTCTTGGTTTTCTACCAAATCAGTGCATGTTTATAATACCCAAAAACAAACAAACTCTCTCACACATATACATACACATAGGAGCCACAGGGCAGAACAGATATACTCTCTGTATCCTCTAGGCTGAGATACTATTTCTTATGACCCACACAACACAACATTCATATTTAATGAGCAAGGCAGTGAAAAGTGCACTAGCACTTAGAGCTGTGGCTTTGATAACCCTTGGCTGCTTCATTTCCTGTATCCAAAATGTGCACCCTGAAAGGCCCTATTAACTCCCAAGGCATGAAATAGGTCTGTTTGCCACACTGTAAATGCTCTTATTAGTCTGTCTGACTGTGTGTATCTGTGTGGCTGCTTCACGGATGCAGTGAAAGCCGCTCTTCACTCCTGCCAAGCATAAGCATGTGTGTTTAAATGCAAGCATTATGTCTCATATGTGCCCCTGATTTTATTAGCCCATTTTAAACCCTGCCATGAGCAAACAGGACAGTGCACGTTATGCACAGCTCCAGTCTTTCAGAATGAATTAAGTTTTCCACAGAGCTTAGAAACTCAAGAGGATAATGATGTTAATGGATACAAACGTCCACATGTAATATTTCAGTATCTATTAAAAAGCCTACATTACAGTTGCTTGATTATTTAAAGACATTTATACCCAGACTCATCTTATCATTTATTTGTTCAAACTAGTGTTCAGTAGTCTGGAATGAAGCAGATTGTATAATGTTATGACAATGTTTAATGTAATCTGCTGAGAACATGGCAACACAGTTGATATCATGACAGATAATACAAGAATACATAAGATATTATGTCTCCCGTCAAGGCAAAGCACGTTTATTTGTTTAGCACTTTATGTACAGAAGTCATTCACTGCGCTTTGGGTCAATGTGTCAAGCAAAATTATTATATATGGGGCTGCAAAAAAAACAATACTACAGTAGCATTCATGTAAATTAAATGACAAAAAGTATGGTGTGAACATAAATGTGTAATTGTTAAAAAAATAAAAATAAATCAACATCTTGTTATTGTACAAATTGTCACCAAATTTCAGGGAAAGTCTATATATTTAACATGACATGTTTACAGACTGAGTTGCACTTGAGTTTTATGCTTCTAGGCCAAACTACCAAATGTCAAAATATTTATCCATATAGCGGACTAAATAACAGTGGGTTAGCATGGGCACTCTGTCGGGTCTGCAGCTATGCAGCCTCATACTCAACAGTCCATTCTCAGTTGTGTGAGGCACAGTGGGTTCTGCCACAGTAGTCATTGTATAGAATAAGACCAGATGAGACTTTCAAATCGACGAGCTTTGGCTTTCTGTGGATAGCACATACTGACTGGTTTTGACCAGGATGAAAATGTCGGCCAAAACTTATTAACATGGCTTAATGATTGAAAGCTAGTATTTACCAATAGCATGAATCTATGTGCATGATGCTGCTGGGTGGCTGTTCATGTTCATTCACAGCTAGCAACATTAGTTTAGTTGGGTTGAACTATACTTCAAGCACAATACCACCCTACAGATGCAGAGCAGCTCCCTTTAAAGGTCCCTTTGAAGAGTTTCCCTACCCAGTGACTGACATTTACATGTTCATTAATGAAGCTCATGAAAGGCTCAAGTTTAATCAAGGGAGGAGGTTATTAACAGCCTGAGCCTCGTTTCTCTGCACATTACCAGGGGACCGCACCAGAGTAAACATCCGGGCTGGTGCAGGGTAATGCCAGGGGCCATAGTTTAAGCAGATACAGGATTTAATCAGAAAAATGTGAGCAATTCAGGTCACTGTGTTGTTTTTTCTAATGCCATTATGTCTGAGTTCAATTATTGCTGTCATGGTATGTAAATATCATGAACTGGCCTTATAAAAATGTGACTTGTGCTACAAAAAGGTCAATATCGGGTAAAAACATCATTTCTCCCATCGCATAATTTCATAACTTATTCTAGTAACTGAATCATTCATAGTATTTACTAAAGCCATAAATACTTTGTGCCTTAAAATTATTTAACCATAAGAAAATTACTGGCTCACTGCTTCGGTAACATACAATTATTTGGCATCTGAAATCAGTCATTTAATTTATTGCTATTAATGTATTGCTTTTTTTGTTTTCCAAACAGAATAATGATCAAATATCTATGAATTGCACAATTGGTTTTATCAAGAATGGCTATCTGTTCTATAATAAATCATAATCTTAACATTAATAACAAAATTTAAGGAGTTATTGTAGTCTACATACTCAGTTTCAGTCTTCAAATAAGGCAAGTTTAAGAGCATCAGCACATGTATTGACTAGCACATGGCAATGTTCACCCAACTTTGTATCATGCAAAGGGAGTACTGAATTATTCAGAAGCAATCTTTTTGAAAGCCTTGCAGTAGGCATCTGTAATGGTGGAGCATAAAAGTTCATGTGATAAAGCCCATGGGATTATCCAAGCAAACAGTAATTATGTACAGTTACCCAGCTCTTAAAGATGTTTAATTATCTCTAATGATGTCCGCCATATGTGTGGCATGCACAGACACAGTGAATGCAGACACGTTGATGGCTATAATTACTGTACCTTAGCTTTGTGTAAAGCCATCACAAGAATAAAGGCCCTTTTATTTTAGCACATAAAACCTTGGTGCCCCAAAACAACTCCTCTGCAGTTTTTCCATTGTCTTTTATTTATATAGAATTTACTTTTTTCAATGGATTAGACTTTTTCTCTCTGTTTGCATCTCGTTGTGTTTTGGTTAGTTGGCTATCCACATTTTCCTTTTGGGATTAAATATTGTAATTTAAATATTAAAAAACATAATATTTAGTGAAACTGTTCTCCATGTCCAGTATACTAACTTTTGTGAGGCATGATGAATATTCTACTTAAAGAATCTAACAATTATACCAAGAGAAAGTAAAACACAGCCATCTAAACATATGGCAGACTCCCCCTCCCGAATGCTGAAACTCTTACCCATTTTTTGTTAATTGATTATGCTTGAGTGAACCGGCCCCTCTGTTTGGGATTAAAGTCTAGACGTGTCCTATTGGGTGCCAGGGCAGAACACAGGCTCCAATTGGCAGGCAGCTACATATAGAACTAGCAGACTTGGCCTTTGAAAGGTGAGAGCACTAGAGCCTGACAGGGCTTCCAGAAGGCAGGGAATCCCCTCTGTGAAAGTTGATGCAAGGTAAGCTGATAGCTCTTTTTGGGTTTGGGTTTCTGATATGTATTTAGATTGTCAAGGAAGTTAATCTATGGATAACATTTCTTATTTAAAGATCTTGTAAGCAGATACATGATCAGTATTGCATAGAAATTATAGCATGGGCAAGCCAGCTGGTACTAGCATTAGACATTGTTTTGAGAGGTATACTGTAGGTTGTGTTCTGCTTTGATGATGCTCTTAATGTTTATCACATTTATGTCAAAAATTTGAGTTTGTTCAGTTTTAATGTTCATCATTTTTGGTGTAAACAGCTTTAACATTTAACACATTACTATTTGGCATCCATAAACTTTGTCACCATTATTGAACCCTGCAGATTTTGTGAATTTATCTACCCCATACTTGTCCGGACATGACTCTAGTTAGTTGATCTGGGGACCGTTACCCCTCAGGGAAACGGTACAGTCACGTGACTTAGCTTAGCATGCTGTGAGTGTACAGACAAATCTACCTCACAGCTGTGAAGGCAACATTCCTCCCTCAGATGCAAGCCATATGGAAGCTCTGTCACTCAGTGTGGGTCAGGGAAAACTCGTTAGGACAGTAATACTGAAATACGCCTGAGCAAGAGATTACAGGATGGGAAACAGTCTTTTCATGAATAACCAAAAAAAAAAGCAAAAACAAGTCAATCACAGTTTTAATCCCATGATTTATTAAAAGGAGGATAGACTTATGTATGAAAAATCTGAAATGTATCTTTCCTCAGTATTTCTTTGTTCAGAGATAAATACTTCGATTGATAGTAATCGTCTTGTTAACAAGTTCCAAAAAGTCACTACTGGATTTTTGGCATGTTAAGTACGTGTCATTCTAAAGAGGGGTGAAAAGTCAAGTACTTCTAAAAAAATGTTCCGTTCAGGCTTTTGTCATGCTAATTAATCATGACATCCCTTTCATTTTTCTTTCCCTTCCCCCCTGTCCTCTGCAGCTTTCTATGAAAGAGGCTGGTGATGGACTTCATGCTCAGATGAACTCCATGATGGGGGCATTGCAAGAACTCAAACTCCTTCAAGTCCAAACTGCACTTGAGCAGCTGGAGATCTCTGGAAAATCTAACTGTGTCACTCAGCCACCAGCCAAACACTCTAATCCTGTCCCTGATCCAGAAGAGCAGCAACGTCAGCTACTTCGGACCCCCAGCCAAGAAGATCAAGAACGATTCCCACATCCACATCACAGTAGCATTGGGACTTCACCCTCAACCTCCAGCTTGGAGAGTGAGAGTACACCTTTACCCAGAAGAATCTCAGGATACACTGCCCCACAAGTGGAATATTGCGGTCCAAAGTTGTGCCAACCACCCATGGAGTACCACCAAGAGCAGCCCCAACCTTCACAACTATCCCCAGTGGATCTGTCTGGAATTCTTTATAGCCTGTCCCGAGAGGGACCTTCCCTGGACAGCGACTATACTGAGGACAGCCTGGATGATTCCAGCGACTGGACCTCTTCTCTCATGAGCCGCAGCCGTAATCGTCAGCCTCTTGTTTTGGGGGACAATGTGCTTGCTGACCTTGTTGGCAACTGGCTGGACCTTCCTGAATTGGAGAAAGACTGTGTGGAAGGAGAGAAGGGACTTGATAGACCAGACTCTCCAGCTCTTCCGCTTCATCTGACTCGTTCACAAGAGTTCTGCAAAAGGTTCTCATTGACCAGCAACTTCTTCAAGAAGTTCCTTCGCAGCGTGCGACCCGACAGGGAAAAACTGTTAAAGGAGAAACCCGGTTGGATGCCACCAGGTCATGACCCAGAGGCAGAACTCTGGAAGAGACCCAAGAAAGCAGCCAAGGCCAAGGGCAGCTTCTATTTGCCATTCTGGGCAGGGGGGCAGCAGGCAAAGGGTAAACCATGCCCCCAGCCAACAGAGGAGAGGAGTCGGTTCTTGGGCCTTTACATAGATAGGAGTCATACAGAGCCAGTAGAGAAGGTCCATCCTTTATTTGACTACAATACAGCTGTTTGGGTTTAGCAGGACTTTTCTGAGTGGATGGAAAAGGGCTGGAAAGCTAGTATTTGAGTAAAACTCAGAGATTAAAATGGATTTGATTTAGACTTTATAGCTGACAATCTATTAGAGCCCTCAGGGTGTGAAAGTAGGTCTTCCTCTCATGATGAATTCCTGGTGACTGCACTTAACTCAATGAGAGCATGAATACGCATGACTCTTCAACTGATGTACTTTCATTATTTGAAGTTGTTTATTGCATCCTCTCCACCAAAACCCACAAGCATTTTACCCTGTTTGTTCTCTTCTTTAAAGTTAATGGCATCATACCCGGTTCAGATAATGCTGCATGTATACTGTTTTTTCTTTGCAATGTGAACATTACCTACCATTGTGTCTGCCCTTGTATCAGCACTGATTTTCCAGGGACTCGATTTGTGTATCCAGGTAAAAAGAGGTTACTTTTGACTGATCTCATAAAACTGCTTGGTGACTGGCACAAAGAAAGAGAAACTGCTTAAAGCCATCTGCTCCCCCAAGCTTACATAAAGCCAAGTCTTCAGTACGTCAGTGGCAGAGAAGCTGTCAAACTGCTTCTAAATTAACACTCGACTCCACAGATGACGCCACAATGTGCGCACATAAGACATGGCTAAGGATGAAGCAGTGCATAACAGCAGGTCTGCTCACATTTCTCCAGTTCTCAAGTCAACAATCCAAAACCAAAATCATGAGACATGTTGTCCTTTACCAGAAGCAGTCTTTATAATGTTTCTAATACGAAGAGTGCATGTAACCACAGCTGGCCTGGTCTCTTTAATCTGTGTCCACAATCAGATTAAGATTTTCTTGAGATCATAACACCTGAAGACACATCTAATCCCTTTTAATCCTACCTAAACTGTAACAGAGGGAATATGAGGCTACTTACGGAGTAGAATAAACAACTCTCATTTCTCAGTCAGCAGATGGGATGGGTCTAGCTTTTCAAATTCAGATTTAGAAGCTTCCTCCCATCATGCATAGACTGTAATGAACATTTCTATAGCATTGAGAAAAATCAGAGTTCACTAAAGAGTTGTTCATTGGTATTTTTATGCACTAATTTATTACTATGTGTCTGAGAAACCTCAGTCAAAATAATCTAGCACTGTCAGCACCACAGTCTATGAATATGCCTGCAAAAACAATTAGCAGCATGCACAAAATTGCACATTAATACATGGAGTGAAAAACAGAGAAGGGAAAAAGAAAATTCTTGCTCCATGATACAGCATATGACTGGGTGTCTGTTGTGCAGCATCAACAGCTGTCAAAACTCGTTACCCAAGTAAAAACGAGCATGTACTGATACACAGAAGCCATACAGAGAACTGAAGGTACAAAGAACGTTTTTTACCTTTGATATAATTGGAAATTACTTTTTTACCCGTGTAAGGTTTGTAAGATGGAAATGTAATTTTGCTGGGCAAAGTTAATTAAAGCATCAAGGCCTTTCTGAGAGGGCGATGTGTACAGAACTATGCATAGAAATGTATAAATAATGCTTTTTCATGTTTCAGATGTCTAGTTTGTAAATGTTTTAGCATTGCTTTTGAATTAGAGGACAACTGTAACTTTGAGTCACTGATTCTATAAAATGGAACACTGTTTTATGAAACTTGGTTTTGTTGTGTCATTAAACATTATGTAATATATGTACCTCCATACTTAAGACCTATCCACATTATTTTTGGCCTGTATTCCATTTGTAACAATAGGGTCGAAAAATCTTTATTGGAAATTTTCACTGGAAGTTAAAAACAAAAAAAAATTAACGCCAAATGTAGTCAATAAGCAAATGCCATATTTGCTTTTTACGTTTGCCCTGAAGTTCATAGGGAACAAAATTATTGACAAATGTAAGTTTCAAGATTTTTTCTGTTAACTTCACTTTGTTAGTTGTTGGTTTTAGCCACAGTATTGGGACACCTGACCATTCCACCAGCAGGGACTTTAATGACATTGCATTCAAATACTTAGTCTTCAATATGGAATTGGTCCCCCCTTTGCAACTATAACAGATTACACTCTTCTTTGAAGTCTTTCCAAAAGATGTTGTAGCATTTCTGTGGCATTTCTGAGGTGAGGCACTGATGCTGGATTAGAATGTCTGGCTCGCAATCTTCGTTCCAGTTCATCCCAAATGTGTTGGACGGGGTTGAGGTCAGGGCTCTGTGTGGACCAGTCAAGTTTTTTACAGCAAACTTATCCAACCATGTCTTTATGGACCTTTCCTTGTACACTGGGACACAGTCACAGTTTCTAACTGGAATGGGGGCCTCTTTAATTCAATAATTAGAAGTGTGTTCTAAGAGTTCTGACCATATAGTGTATGGACAATCTTTACAAATAATAAATAACACTTCAATAAAGTAAGATTAGTATTTATAAGGCTACCGGGCACATACATAAGCCTTTCATGACCGCTGATTTAAAACTGCATAGATCTTTAAATGGCTTATTCAAACAAGTATATAGCATGGTTGTAATAGCATTTTCTGTTGATAAATAACATTAGCAACATTTATGACAATTAGCCCTTATTGGAATAAGCATTTCTAAAGGTTTATATAGGGTCATGCCTATAATACTAACCATTAGTGAAGTGCTACCAATAATGGTGTGTCTTACAATGGTGGACAAAGGGTTTAGGAGCCCTATAGATCAACATAGTTTGGGTTGATAATGCCTCAACCAGTGGTGCATATGTATTTTCATGAAATAAACATACTGTCTGAAGAAATACTCCAAATGATGGGTTATGCAGAAAGGTTTCTCATGCTTCTCCTGGACAAATGAAGCCTGCCATGTTCAAATGCATGCTGCAATCCACATCTGCATCTAAGCACAACGCTCAGCAGGAAATGTCTGTCTCCCAAGGCCTGAAAATAAGCTTGTCTTTGATAAGTGCTTTGGTGAAACGTGCTGGTTGGCACAACGGCCCTCATTACTACTAGTGCTTAATGTCACACCAGCATAACACGGAATATATACAATTGTGAGTGAATGATTTACTGAACCCGATGGGCTGTGGGCTTGAACAAGATAACAGTTTACCACTGCCCTCTTATAAGAACCGTTGTTGCCCAAGTAATGTCCAACATTTTCTAATTAAGCAAATATTTACCTATGAACAGGTTGCATATATATTCCATATGTGACTTATTAGGTTTTTAGGACATTTGTATTGACGTACAAAACAAAAATAATAATTAAAAATGAAAGTCTGCAGACTTATTATATAACGCCTGCAGACTTACTAACATCTCCCAAAAAAAACGCCAAAATGTAAACTTTGCATAAACTTTATTTAAGTAGAGCAAAAATGCCAGTTTTGCTGATGCCGCCCATGATCGTCCTAGAAAAACTGTTTAAAAGGCATAAAAGGAATACAGTTCTAAATTGGCTGATATGACTGACATCTTAATGCTTGTCAGTTTTATACACCATAACAATTCTTTTATGTGGTTCTATAAATTATGAGTTAATCATCAACAACTGCTCTAGTGCACTTGAAATCTATCCATTTTAGCAGCTTAACCATTAATGGTGGGCATTGACAGCACCCAGGTGCATGGTTGGATGGGAACTGAGCAGATAAGTGCTCAGGAGCTGCAGCTGTTCTCCCTGACAGAAACCCTTCTCTTCCTTCTTTCCCCAGGGAGAGAAAGGGCTGTGGATGCGAGCTTCCTGGCTGGCCAGCTTCTTTCTGCCCCTTCCGCCTCTTTACACTCCCCCCTCATCTCCTCTGCTGCCCCCTCCTCCCCTCTCACTGGTCTGAGCAGCTGTCGTTCTCTCACAGCCCTGCAGAACTAGGACACAATGCTTCAGCTTCATCTCTGCGTCATTACACAATCACTGTCTGTACTGGACTACGAGCACATGCATATCCACAGGCGCGGGGGCTTATGGGCTGTTTTATTCCCATAATGAAGGGAAATTAAGAAATGCCGATAAAGAGATTAGTGCGGATTAGCTAATGGAGCAGTTAGCCGAAAAGCAAATTTACACAGATTTCTTCCTTTTAACTCATATGCAGTTGATCAGCCAAGACATGCTGACAACGATCACACTCGCGCCCTAAAAAGAGCAACCCGCAACCTTGAGCGAAAATGGAGAAAAACTAAAT
>JBBPDB010000134.1:10629634-10662854 GCA_037974465.1 Brachypetersius altus
CGCCACACATCCTGCAACCTGCTGATCCAGCCAGAGTCGGGCAGAGAGAACCAGTTATCCGCGAGTGAGATCATCGGGGAAGTGTGTTCAATAACTAATGTTAGGGAAATCTGTTAGATCTGTTAATGCACTGTCAGGACCAGTGCAATCTGACAATCTGCCTAAAAACGTATCAAAGCAGGCACTTGCTCACAAACACACACATATGACAGTAACTGTAAACACTACAAACAGCCCCACATCAACATCCGCATCCACGTAGGCGTGTGCTTGTGACCAAGTGTGTGCTTTCATGCTCCATACGGTGTGTGTCAGAGGCACTGAGCCTCAGAAATATGGCCCGACGGGTCAGCGTGGCGGCGCAGGAGAATAATCAGCACGCCGCTACTTCCACTACAATAGGCTGTGATTTATCCTCCGCCCCTGGCCGCACAGCCTCTCAACCAAAGCCACCCCGTCCCTGGCCTGCCTGCTCTCTATCTGTTCCTGCTGTCATCTGCCAACACGTGCTTACAACCTCACACTGCCCAATATCTTTCACGCTTTCACTTTCATTCTCTCTCTCTCTCTCTCTCTCTCTCCCCTGAACCAACTCTTTAGCTACACAACAGGCCAGAAGTCTGGGCCCACCCTTTTTTAAACAATACACTGCTTTTTAAAAAACATTTTAAAGTGATCATTCTGTCATACGTGAACACACCACAGCACACAGCACAAAATTCCTCCTCTGCATTTTACCCATTCACCAAGTGAAGCAGGGGGCAGCAGGATCATGGCGCCGGGGAGCAGTGTGTGGGACGGTAACTTGTATGCAAAGCCTCCCAGCACCTTTTCGAGCATGCAGTCATTTGCTGGACACTCATTTTGAACTTGTTGGTTCAGCTCATCCCGTTCCAGCATATGGAGTCTGTTGGCATCATAGCTCTAGTGCAAAATTAAAGATTTCAGGAGCTGGCTGATCGACTAATTTGAGGAGTGGATAACTTTGATTTGACTTTTGGCCTCAGTACACGCCTTTATAGCATTTATAGTAAAAAATCTTAGGGTTTGTAAGTAAACGAAAAGCCTAGTATAAGGGGGTGTGGTCTCACAGCACTGAATCCACGTTAGCCTTATTATAATGCCTTAAAATGTGAGGTTATTATTTAGTTTTATCTATCTGTACTTATTTGAACTTATTAAGGGTTAAAACATGACTAGGATGCCTTAGTAGTATTCTGTTGAAGTGACTGCACTTCCATGTGTCTGCTCATTTCACTCTGACTTCCTTCTTCTCTCTCTCTCTCTCTCTCTCTCTCTCTCTCACTCACATGCTGGTTCTTGGTGCTCAGTAAAGGCTCTCTCCTGACCTGGACGACTGGGCAGGATTGGCAGCCTCAGCTTGAGAGAGACTGAGGCCATTAGAGCTGGGGGGGGGGCTGGTATCAGGGCTTGTCTCTGCGCAAAGACATTCAGTTAATCCCCCTACTGTGCTCCCATATCTGTGTCTATAGCTGCTGTATTCGCTCCATTCCTGCCATTCTCTCTCCCTCTCTTTCTCTCTCCCCATGTAAGTGAGGGCTTAATAAAGAGTGGAGCAAGGGCCAGAGTGTGCGGCTGAGGGTTTGACTGGAAGATGGCTATCACGAGAAGTTGGTTTTTTCAAGGTTGCCCGGTAAAAGGGACCCTGGGGCCCTTGTGGGCCACCACTCAGACCTCCACAACCTGCTCCCCCAGGGAGGACGGAGATGGGCCACTATCAGGCACGCTTAGATTGCATCACAGACACACACTCCAGCCAGCATCGGACATCATTTTGATCTTATCCGTACATGCCTCTAGGGTTTGACACCTCCTACACATTCTGCTTAGTCCGGTGCTCTATCTCTGTCATCAGGAACGTGCTTTCATTTCCGACAGGGATGTAAAAATGCAGCGGTGTATTAGGACGGAGTCTGAAGAGGCAGACGAAGGGATTACTATAAACTATACTATATTCTGTTACTATAAAAGTAGCCTCAGCCACAGACGTCACGGCCACGGAGCTAAACGTCTGATGCATATGGTACATTTAACTGGAGACACTTCAGGAATCTCGAAGTCCTCACCTGATTGGTTGAATTTTATCGGATTTCCGGGGGACGCGAGTGTCACGTTTATTTTCGGTCTGTAGTTGTGGGGACATTTCCACGCCCCGAAACGTGACGCTGAATGAAACGAACTGTGATTGGTTGTTTGACATGTCGGTCAAACGGCCTTATGGGCGGGCCTTGGCCAAAGAAAGCTGCTATGAATTCCAGACCTTCAGCCGTCACTATACACACTACTATACGCGAGACTACTATACACACTACATCTACCTCTTTATGTGTTAAATACTCGCTTATGCTGTTATTTTTATGCCCACCAATACAGAGACATGATTTTAACACAAATGTGCATTACACAAACACAATTACACATATTTCTTAGATGACCATGCAAGTAAACAGCATAAATAAAGCTACTGAGCCCGTTTGAACAGTCTAAGACTGTGTGTGGTTATAGTTTTTGGTGGATTGGTGGCAAACTTCATTGCTAGCTCAACCTTGCTCTCATGACTTTTCGTTGTTCCAGTTTAAAAGACCTTCAGACACTAAATAAATAATGAATGATCTACTACTAAGTTAAATAGTCTGAAAATCTAAATCCACGGTAATGGGACTTATAAGTTGGCCTGCGCTCTATTCAGTTACACAAATGCTAAACGAACTAAAGCACTGCTGGTGGGATTTTCTCCAATTCTTTTAACGTGTTCCACTTGACACACTGTATAAATAAACTGTCGGGTGAATAGTTTTAAGAACTATTTTTTAAACACAATTAAGCGTGACGTCTATGTAAAATCTTAAAACTGTTCATTAAATGCTACAGTGCGGACACTTTATAGACTCGCATGATGATCAACTCCATATGTGAATTCCTGGGATGAGCAATCACTGCCACCTAGTGGTTAAAGGTGAGTGGTAGAACATTCCGAGCATTTTATACAGTATTAAACTGATTAGAAGAAGAAAGCATCCAAGCAAGCAATAAAAAATATCCAGGGACCAGCTGGAAAATCTTCTGAAATGTTTTTTAACATCATGATTAAACACAAAGATAAATCAGATAAATTATTATTCAAAAAAAAATTCTCTTCATTTATTAAGAGTTTTTGATGGGAAAATCTTATCTTACCTGTTCTCTATGGACAGAAAAGTTCTCTCCGAACCCTTTCAGCCTCACATAGACTATTAGAACTGGTATTAATCAACATTTTCTTTTAAAATATACTCTGTATAAAAATCTGGCTGTTTCCTCCACCATAAGCAAATTAATTTAAATATTTGGTTTAATTTTGGTTTTTTGTTTAGATTTTTGCTGCCCTCTGGTGCTGATCAGTAATTTGTTTTAGCCAAAGTTGCAACATAAACTGCATTACTTGCTTGTTTATGGACCAAATTACATTTTTTCTTATATGAAAAATCAATATCCTAGAAAGTCTCAACCAATATATTTGACTTAGGATCACGTGTACCTTTTTTTCCTAGAGGAGTTCTTGTGATTTCACCCCAGTACAATAAAATAAAACATAATTAGCTTAATTCTTCAGGAATAAATGCATATCCCTTTATTGATTCTCTTTGTACCTGAAAGTTTTGTATCATCGTTGGCTTGATTCTGACTCTAACCTTGGGTTTCCAATCAGATGAATTGTGGCTTCAATCATGAAAGCAAATTTGGTTTAAGAATGAGATGATCTCCTCTCATGCAGTGGTCTTTCCTCTCTTCCCAGGAACCTTGTTCTTTACTGACGTGTCCAGAATCGAACTCAGACTCATCTGAAAGCAACTGACTCTTGTTTGGTGTTTCATTCTTCTTATACAGTTAACTTGGGTGTAATTACCAGTTAATATTAATCATCCAGACAGGTAACAACATGTACACACTTCATCTGTGCAGGTGATTCCACCAGTCTACTGCATGATCCAGTTAAAGTATCCATATATTATGTTTGTGTGAATAAATGTACCAGAGGGTCAAAATTAATATTTTCCAACCTCTCTATCGATTAGAATTCAACATAGTCTTTTCTGTGCCTTTAAGATGACAATATATAGAAGTAGCGACCATTTGTCATACGTGAACACACCACAGCACACAGTGTGAACAGCACGAAATTCAACCTCTGCATTTAACCCATTCACCAAGTGAAGCAGGGGGCATCTATGAACACAGCGCCCGGGGAGCAGTGTGTGGGGACGGTACCTAGTGGTCTTGGGAATCAAACCCGGACTTTCTGGTCGCAGGGCGAATGCCCTAACCACTAGGCTACCAGCTGACTGGCTGGCCCTTGTTCAAACAGCAGTTCAGGCTGAAACTCTCCTAACAACTTCAGCATGAATGGACACTTTGGATGCATGTACTATTATTTTAAACTGGGCTGTTTTTGCCACTTACTTTCCATGTACAATTGGACTTTATGGAGTCAGAAGTGAATTGTCTCTTCCAAAACAACAAAGCCACCACTCACACGAGAGACCGCATGGTTTGAGGAGTATGAAAATGTTGTAAATCATGTACTATAGCTTTCAGAGAGACCTCAAACCAACGAAACATTTCTAGATCAATTGACCATTTGAGAGCGCTCTGAAAACACGAGCACTTTGAGGAAGTTACTGTCCCCACACACTGCCATTGCTGGCTGCCCGCTGCTTTATTTGGGTGAATGGGTCTAATGAAGGACTCCATTCCCTCCAGGAACATTAAAGGATAAAAATAAGAAATTCTGAACAAATTTTAAAAAACACTATCAGACCCACATTCCCTTGTTAATATACGAATCATTATAAGTGCACAAATACTGCAGGTCTATTTCTACACTGCTCTATAACACCACCAGATACTCAAAATTGTACAGTACTGCTGCCTAAGCACCGAACTCGCACATTCAGCAAAATGTACTATTTTGTGTGAGGTGTTTGGACGGCAGCCTTAGTCACTTCAGCACACAGCACTACATTTTTATGGTGGCTCCTTAACAACTGGTGATGCTTGAGAAAAATAGCAACCATTTCAGGATCAACCATCAGATATAATGAAAAGGTACTAAAATTTAATCAACCATAAAAGCCAGAACATCCTTTGACAGAAATGCATGAGAAGCAATAGGAGTTAAAGAACAGCATGTTTAAGCCTTAGGAGACCTAAAAATCAGTCAGAATTTTACCCAATTTTACTACTATAAAAAGGCCCATAATTGTATGTCCAAAAAAAAAAAAAAAAAAGATATTAGAATATGGTAATGAGCTACGAAAGTCAAGTGACTAAATACAAAAATAGTCACGGGTCAGGGTCAAGATTCGGTTGAAAACGTCCATGGATGTGAATGGGAAAACAGTATTTATATACAGCTCGTCAGTTCAGTCTATAAACATTTAAACAATTGATGTCAAAAATGGAATACAGCTTTGAAGAGGCAACACTTGCACTTGCTTTCTTTTACAACATCTACACTTAAACTGAAAGATGTAGTCATGCTGTTCGCCATTAGGATGTTTATAAATCACACAATTAAGTCACCCCCCCCCCCCCCATCATTTCCTCAAACGAGCTGCACTGGAAATAAACACTGGTAGATCATCTTGGATTTCCGCTCCTTCTTCCACCTGTCCTGGACAGGGAATGGTGCCACTGCAGCATGTTGAGTTCAGTTGGGATTATGAGAAATGATTATAATCTTTAATGAGATTCAGTTCCCTACTGAAATGTGTGGTACCAGAGTATGGGCCTGTGTCAGTCTTGTATCTCCTTACCGATCCTGTCTTGCCTTTCTTGATGCCGTTTTCAGGATATAGACATTGTCCTCGCGTGTATTCCTTTGAATGTTTTTGGAAAGAATTTAACCCCAAGCTGTCTGATGGTGTTTGTGGGTGACTAAATTGTTTCCCCATTGCAGGAGTGATGAAGGAAATGCTGTGAGTTTCTGGTTGGATTTATGGAAGATTTTTTTTTTTTGTTAATATTCCTGAGGAATACTGAAAATGAGTTCTACTCAAACTGTGGTAAATGAAGGTTTCTCCTCAATTTTTCTGGAATCAGAAAGATGACCCCTCATGATCCCTCGTTTTGTATCCTGTTCTTCATCAGGTTTGTCAGTCAGCTGGTCCATAGCTTCACTGAGGATGGCAATGCTGGCATGTTCCAAATGGGGCAACAGTTCTTCATTACAGCATTCTGCAGGCAGAAGAAAAATCGAAGAATACTTCAGAAAAAGAAAAAAAGTGACATTACAAAACGTTCGTTTTACACTAAGTACTGTACATACAGATACAAATATCAGGAACATTTCAGTAAGAATGTGCAATTGCTGCCATCTACTGGGTGTTGTGCCCAGTCATACTGTCTTCACGCAGTTGTACTGTATCTGCCGGTATCCGACAAATGTACAGATAAATTAGTTCCAAGCCTCCAGTGAAAAGGCTGAACTTAATTCCCCTGGCAGTTCTTTCCAGTCATACAAAGCCACGCTTTTACCTTGGAGAGAGTGATGTTTCAAAACATACATTGAATCACTAGTAATATTTGGGCCAAGAAATGGATAGGTGGTCTGATTCTATGGGGGGGCTGACTATATGAAATGCGACCCCCCCCTTATTGTCACATGTGAACACACCACAGCACATCACACAGTGTGAACAATGTGAACTTCTCTCTGTGTTTAACCCATTTACCAAGTGAAGCTGTAGGCTGCCACCAATGAGTGGTGTCTGGGGATCAGTGTGTGGGGACGGTACCTTGCTCAAGGGTAGCAGTCGCAGGGTGAACTCCCTAACCACTTTGTCACCAGATGCCCCAATATGTGTACATACATTTAAATAAATCCTGGTCTTTCAGTAATTTTTGGATTAAAATAATTACATAAATAAAGTTATTGATTGTTGATTCAGATACACACATGCATCATCACTACTGTTTTTCCTTGGGTAACAAGCCGGTGGCTCTTTTGATTAAAAACCAGACCCCGCTATAATAAAAGCACTATATTAAGATTTACAAGCTGACCTATTTATATTTCAACCAACAGACGGTCTCTTCCTCTGATATCTGACTGCACATGGCACTAATGTGATGGCTTCTAAAAAGGACCATGTCTGTACCGCATGCTGACCAGTAGAGGGAGTCACATCATTGCTTACAAAACTGACACCATCACAATGATTACACTAGCAGTCAATGCTGTGGCAACATAGTACACATACCTAGCTCAAAGGAAGGAACCCTACAGGAGAACACAGTTGGATTTCTTTTTCGCTTTCTTCTTTTCCACAGGCGTTTTTCTATTTATCTGTCTGACCAAGTCGTAAAAGATCTATAGGAAGAGAAATGAAGACAGGGTGTTTACAAGAGTAGAATTCGAACAAATTGAAAGAATTATGTAGATACAGATGATACTGGTGTAATGTTCAATAGCATGTTCTTACATCAAGGACATTGATCTTCGATTTGGCAGAAGATTCTAAAAAGGCACAGTGGTTCCACTGGCGAGCCAGATTCTGACCCTGCTCCTTCCCCACCACTCGTTCATCCTCCAGATCACACTTATTGCCAACCAGGATCATCGGAACCTGAGTGAATGAGTGAGTGAGAGAGTGAGCGCGAGAGAGAAGAGAGAGAGATTAATTAAACTAGGGCTGCCACAAATATTCAATAACAGACATTTACCAAGCAACAGGCCTGTTGTCACCAGCAACCATCAAGAATCCATCTGTGACTTATCAACTCTACACCAACTTTCTCCACCCTTCCTGCTCCTCGGGATTACAAGCTAACTAGCATGTCCCTCTGAAAGAATGAGTGTGTGCTGGCTAGTTGATACCCAGAGCAATTTATAACTCAACTTAGCTTGTGTATTCAAAAAATAAAGCAAAAGGATTTATGCAATAATACAATAAACATCAGTAACATAAAAGGAATATCAATAAATCCTTTCATGAACACTTCTACTAGTAATAATCTTAGTATCAGTCCCAGCGACAACTCCATGTTTTTGTTTGCAAAGTCCATATTTGAGAGCATGTGGGTTTAACATATGCATTGATTTAAGGCCACATGTTTTTCAGCTGGGCCCACAGTCTGCTTTGCCTGCTTAAGTTTGGCTCTGGATAAGCAGCTAGGCAGCTGATGACCCCGAACGCCAGGGAGACGTGAGGCTGTATGGCAGGGCAACATGAGGTGATGGCACAGATTGTGGGACAAAAGGCCTGTAGACTGAACAACTACACAGTATAAATACTGCAGAGAAACAAATGAAGTAAAACAGATAAAGTCCATTGAAGTGTCAGAGTCCATATTAAAGCTAAAGTTCACAAGAAGGCTTTGCTGTGAAGGCTGCGTGTAAAGCATATGAAAAAGTATGAGAAACGTTTAAGGAGGAGGAAAAAAGGACATTTTTCCAGCTCCGCCCATGCAGGATAAAATCTAGTTCCTGTGCTAGCTTTTATTTCCATGCTCCCGCTGCTTTGTGGAATGATGTGTGTGAGGACGCAAGTGACATGCATGATAAAGCTAAACAGATCTCAAGCTAGAAACAATATTATTAATACTTAATAACCAGTCCGTTTTTAAATTACATATTAAAATGCAAAAACACAACACTGTCTTAACATTTAAAACTGTCTTAAAAAAAAAACAAAAGACATATTGCACTACTAGTACTGAACTACTAAGAATTTAAGGTTTTATTTTTTATTTTGAATTATTTCTCTTCATAAGAAGTCATTTTAGAACCTTTCAACATTACATAACATTTAAGGATTTTTTATTCTAACCATGAATATACTAATGTTAAATATTTCTATAAATTTATTTAGTATCAAGTTTAACAAAAAGTAACGGGGGACCATGTCAACAAGGTGGAGTGTGACATAAAATCAAGAACTATTCTACAATGTTCTTAACAGTCTGGCACTGAAAAAGACCATCGCAAAAAAGACAGCAATTATAAAAGCCCATATTCATGAATTTTTTTTCTTTTAAACCAGAACCGCTAAAACCTCTAGAAAAGCCACATGTCGCTTAAATGTCTGTATACTCTCGCTAAACAGATAAAATCTCAAATTCCATCTCCCCTGCCCCACTGGCCCCACAGCTGTTGGACCACAGGCCGAGCAACAGGGTGCCCACCATGTTTGGACTGGCCACGCGGAGAATGTTTAAAATCCAAACAGGCCCAGGTCAGGAAAGAGTGTGGTTGCCCTAGGGAGGTTGACAAAGCTACAGCACATATTACTGCACTGTAGCTCTATACAGCAGCGCAGCAGGAAAGCCCTGAACATACAGTAGCAATCAGGTCAGCCTGGGCCTGAAAAAAGTAAGTATGAAGAGAATGCTGGCTATGTTTACACAGCTCCACCTTAAAGCCATAATTTGGTGTCAAGAAGTTATTGATTGTTGACTATACGTGCATAAATCGTAATGTAAACGAGCCTCTTAAGGGGAAAAAAAATGACTTATGCTGAACAACTTTCCACTGGGGGTTTGCAAACATAATGGAACTCGATATATAATACTCAATTTTTTTTATTATGTAATGAATGCAAGTGTTCCTAGAAGTACTGATGAAAGCAAATCTATTCTCAGAGAAGCATACTCTGGTGTAATTTATTAGGATAATAACATATTGCCCTACTGCCAAATATTCGGCTCCTGGGCTGAAATCCTGCTGGTTTTTGCTTCTCTCTCTTTTGCTGGAGGTAAGATGTAGTGCAGCTCTATACTCAGGCCAAGCCACAGAGCAAGGATGAGGAAAGAGGAAGTGCGGCAGGCGGTGAAAAGGCCAATCATAACAAATTCCAACGCCTCTAACTGCTCCAGGCCACGCTCCCCTGGGCCCGGGGCTTTATGCTGGGCTCAGTGCATTCCCTCCACACATGTCCAAAAAAGGGCATCCTCTGTGTGGCACCGACCAGGGGAGAGCAGAGGGGGTTCAGGATCGCTCCAGGCTGTGAGCTAGGCACATGGAGTGTTAAGCTATGGCATGGCCTGGATTTTTTTTTTCGCAAATACATTTAAACAGAATTAAAAACAAAATTGTTTTGTGAACTGTGTCATTGTCCATATCCCACTACTGTGTACACATGTCCTTTACTTACATTTATGAACACAGTGTGTTTTTGCAGCACTGTGGAAAAGCCTTAGACACCTAAGAAAGCAATGTTTGAAGCCTGTTTAGCTGAGCAATACTTTTTGAAAAAGTTAATATAAGAATGTATACAAATCATTTTAATACAGTAAACAGTGATCTCACGTTCTCTGTCCCAGACCTCTCCTCATGGAAGCCCAGTATTACGCTAAAGTTCTCATTAAATACCTTAAATATCTGGTCTAGCTTAATCAATACATCATTACATTAAATCAGATGTGCTGCTGATGGAGTTTCTCATGTCCATGCAAAGGAGGAGGCATCGATGTGAAAACTGGAACCAAACCGGTGTTCTTTTAGCCCAAACAAAATACTTCAACACAATCAAAACAAATCCTGATATTATTTAAGGCTTTCTTGTGTGCATAAAAAGTCCCTGACTGCTCAGATAAATGGCTTTAAACAGTTTGCACAAGAGCCAAAAACTTTTGCACAGGACTGTACATGCCAAAATAACTAAACTGCATGAAAATATGAGAGTTCAAGATTCCTAAAAAATCTGTTTTAGAATGAGGGAGTTGCACCGAGACGTCCCCCACGCACTTACATCTTCAGTGTCCTTTACTCGTAGGATCTGTTCTCGTAGATCCTGCAGGTCGTTGAAAGTGGACTGTGCTGTGATGGAGTACACAAGAGCAAAGCCTTGTCCATTCTTCATGTACAGGTCCCTCATCGCTGTGAACTGCTCCTGATTTGGGTGAAGAAAGAAAAAAGAAATGAGCATTTACTTCCTAGTTTAACAATAAAAAAAAAACAAAAAACTAAGTGGTATGGGAGCATTCTGAAGTGCACCAACATATTACGAAGGCATATGGCAGCATGGCTCAAATCCTGTTACACTGGTGTTAATAACACAGCATATGGCTGAATGACAGTGCTGCTCTTCCTGCTGCCTCTGGATTCGTTTAGTGCAGTTTTACTGCTGCAGGTACATGCAGCCAGGGTGGTTCAGAGTTGGCGTGAACTTACTCTGTCTGTGAACCAGCTTAAATAGGCAGGGAAAAGATACAGACATCCTGTAGTTCAGTTTTAAAGTAGTGCAGTAATAATAGTCTCAGTACAAGAAGCCAATCAGGACCACTCACTGTGCCTGCAGTGTCCAGGATCTCCAGCATGCATTGTTGCCCATCAACTTCTACTTGCTGGGGGTAAAAAAAGAGGGAGTGAAACCCAAGCACCAACAGAATCCACTCTTATAGAAATGAGTGAGGGATGAAACATAGCAAACAGAACAGAGACGGTATCAATACCTTTCTGTAGGAGTCTTCTATTGTGGGGTCATATTTCTCCACAAAGATTCCCTGGACAAACTGTACTGTCTGTGAAGTACACACAAAATGAGTAAATAAGATTAAACAGTAACCTCACACAGAAGGGAACAGAATACTATGACTGTGGCACTTTTAATTACATTCGTAACCAAGTAATCCAATGATAATTTTGTTAATCATGTAAACAAGAGCCAAACAATAAAAATGAAATCAACTGAACAATAACAAACTACGTAAGATTTCAATGGTTTACTGGTTTATGCTTTATTTCTATGACTTCACTTAAAATATATAAGAACACTGAGTTGGTCAAGGACAATGTGGAGTAGAACCGTAGTGGAATAGGATTACTATCTACTATCACAACTGATGATCCCAAACAGACTAAGGCAAGAAATTCCACTAATTAAATAGAAGAAAAGCTGCTAATTAAATACCCTTCTAGGTTTATTCCTCATGAATCAGATGAAAAAAAATGCCAAGAGTGTGCAAAGCTGTTAACAGAGCAATAGGTGATGTTTTCAATATTAATTCACAATGTAGCCAATAATAAAAACAAAGGAAATAATTGAAAATGAAAGTATGTCCTAACTTTTGACTGGTAGTTTGTGTGTGTCTTGAGGAGATATATATATAAAATCCAAAAACCCAAAGATTGTCCTTCACTGAAAGTAAGGTGCCTATATATACACACTATGTAAGGTATATAAAAAAATATTGTGAGTAATTGCACACAGCTATATTGGGTCAATTACATAGGAAGCACAGGAACCTCATTTCAACACAATTGGACAAATGAACCTAATCTGAAAATAAAACCGTCATGTTCAGTACTCGGTGGCAAACCCTTTGTAGTCTGGATTCTGAAGCTTACAAATCAACAAACGTTGGGTGTCTTCCACTGTGATGCTCTAGCAAGCATGAAATGTAGCCATTTTCAGTTCCTATTTGTTTTTGCCTTCTCTCTTGACTTTGGTAAATGAAATGCATGTTTAACGGCCAAGTAACTGTGAAAAACATCGCACTGATTGCACTTTTAAGTAGTTAGTTTCATGTTGCCAGGAAAAAGATCATCCATTGAGTTCTGCCGGTTTGAAACAGGAGACTTTCAAATGCTCCTTTCACACCAGAATTCATTCTCTTGCCTTCGGCGGTCACATCAATAATAAAGATCACTAACCATGATCTAATTCCCCAGGCCCATGCTACCTTGTTTCAGAGATTAAGTGGTTTATCTTGGATTATGGGCAGTTCCTTTCTACGTTTTCCTCATTCCATCACTCAGGTGGAAGTTAATCTTAATTCTCTGGCCATCACATTCAGGGCTGGTTTCCCAGACATGGCTGAAGAGCTCGATGCTTTAATACAGGTTTGAGAAAGTGTAAGAACTCTATAAGCTTTTACCCCTTCTTTTTAAAGCGAACACTAACATGGTTTTTAATTCCTTTTCTTGAGGCTAACCAGTCATTTGCATGTCAAGGAAACTAAATGAGTCATGCCAGTGTGCTCATCTCTTTAAAATCAACAAAGTTTTCGTTGGTTATTTACTACAATGCTCCTCTGTGATTGCCAGGTTGTTTGCTATAGAATGATCATTTCTTAACAATGTACCAAATTGTTTATTATGACAAGCCTTATGTTTTGTCTATGCATCTGATTATAATTATTCTCACCGTTCAGAATTACTGAGAGTTTTATTGGCATTGGCCTTTTTTGACCCTCTAACTGAAATACAACAGCAGTAACTGTATTCAATAACCTATGCACACACACCAAGCTTACGTTGTAGATAACTGAAAGCGGTATCTGCCCCTATGCTACACATGATCAACTTTTAAAATACATATAATTATAAATATTATAATCCAAGCAGTAGCACACAAAATTAACATATTTTGATACAAACTGAGAAGGGTGCTACAATTGTTGTTAGAATAAATTACATTTTTGCCTTCATTCTGCAAAGTTTGCCCAACTATTGTTAGGCCAATTAAAGAACACAGTGCACATCATGTCACTGAATTTGCTAACAGTCTGGTCCTCTGGAAGCCCAAATGGGCAATTTTGGAAAAAGCACTCACCAGTGCAGACTTGCCCACCCCTCCGGAGCCCAACACCACGAGCTTGTATTCACGCATGGCAGGGTCACTTCACCAGACAGTTCAGCAATCTAAAAGGAGACATTAGGAGCATTAGGATAGAGACCATGGGAAAGAAAAAGAGATTCTCTGCATGTGGATTAGGTCTGTTCATATGTTAGGGAGAGGCAGCCACACAACAATGGGATCATCCTGGAGCAGAGCCCAGGGGTGGGGGAAAGTGGGAGCGTGACCTCAAACACAAAGCAGCTGTTGCTTTGGATGGAGGTGTGTGGTCAAGAACTGTGCAGCTGGAGTTGGAACTGAGGCCTGCTGTGCCTCTGGTTCTCCATTACATCACCTCATTTCTGACTGTAACACAATACACTGAATGTTGATTGCAAAGACAGTAGATTGAGGAGGAACAGTCCTATATGAAACTGGCAGCATTAGCAGCTCACTTTCTTGGTTCACTTTGTCTAACACTCTGTGTACATTATATACAGATTCTCATGAGAACTCATGAGAACTCCAAAAGGTTGAATTTGATACCTGTTTTAATGTACGTGTGCAATAAATTAATATTTAACTGCTTGCTCAACAAACTAGAACTGCGGCATCAAAAGGTAGCAAGGCTAGGTTAGCATGGCAGCACTTTGGTGCTGAGAGAAGGCATTTAAAAGCAACAGAAAAGTTCTGGATTAACAGTAAGCCAGTTTTTTTCCAATGTATGCTAAATCTGCATCCATCACAGTTGTACCTGAAACTGCCATCACATGGTACAAATCTGTTATGGTACTGCTAGGGATTGAACGTGCAATCTCTTCGATTCAATTCAATTTTATTTTATTTCGTACAGCAATTTTACAACCGAGGTCACAAAGTTTTTTCAAAAATCCAGGTCTGAGCATCTAGTGAGCAATAGAGGCAAGGAAAAACTCCCTAAAACTGGAGGAAGAAACCTACGGAGGAACCAAGGCTCTTTTATTAAAGAAAAAGAAAAAAATATTGCCAAGTCCACAACTATCTACAATGGTTTACACAGACTCATGTAGAGCCAAGATGAGTCCCAGGTAAGAGAACTAAAGACATGAAGAACGATCCTGTCTTGGCTCTATATTTTTAGTGGGTGATACAGCTGTTCATCTGGTCTAAAGAAGAAATGTTGTCTTAAGGTACAAGTTTTGTAATTCTTATATAACAAAAAAAAAAATCTCAAGCAAGTTCTGCACAAGAGCTCAAATAGTTATTAATGTGTTGTGACAGTAGGCTACCACACGCCCACATGGACACATGCACTAGACAGAGCTATCCCGCAGGAGGCCATGTGAAAACCAGACTTGCAAAGTGAAGAAAGGGAGAAAGGTGATAAGGAATGTGTGCCACACAGGCGGACATCTGTCATTTCAAAGTGGTTTGGATTTAAAAGTTTTGTTGCTAGGGTTACAAAATTCCTGGAATTTTCAAAGTAAACTTTCTATGGGAATTAATGGGTATTTATGGGCACGGACAGGAATGAAAGAGAATAAACTGAAAGTTTGGGGACAGAAAATATAGTTAGAACTAAAATACACCGTAGCATAATCAAAGCTAATGCAAATACAGTTGAGTATCTATGCTATTCCTCAATCAATTGCATATAGCACATGACTTGGGCTAATGAGGCCACACCCCCTACATGGATTGTGCACAATGCACAATGATTTCTAGAATTCTGAACTAGTAAAGCTACATTTAATTTTGTAGCCCACAGCACAGATACAGACTACTGACGCCACACATCTAAGCCTAGAATCAAGTCAAGGATGTTTTGATGATGATATGAATTGGGTATTATTGATATGTTAAAGTCTAACTAGCAACTATTACATCAAAATGTATTCATACAGTAGCTAACAAACTGGTAAACAAGATATGTCACATACACCAACCAGTGTGTGGAGGCATTTCATGCCAGCTAATGTTGATATTTCTCTCAAACTAAAGGAATTTTCCACCCCTTAGCAATCTTAGTTAGCAAAAAAAAAAAGTTTGTAAAGTTTGCCAAGACACTGTTGTGGGTAGTGGTGAAGACACTAACAACCTATTTCATCATCTAAAAACAAAAATACCTGGACAGCTTGTGGGTATGGTCAGAGGCGAGGTCATTAGTCAGTGAGGTCTGTGAAAAACAGAAGGGTCAGACCCATTCTCAGACCTTGCTGGAAATAGCATTTTCATGAGGTTTTGCATTTGACTGTAAAAGCAAACGCACATACCAATTGCTTTATGCAAAGACCAACCCTCTAATGATGAAGCATTTTTTTTTTCTCAGTCTAGAAATCCAGCATACTTTAGTGTCTTTAAATCAGAATTCGTACTTGTTTGGCTGTTGAGATTCAAAAGTGCATTATGAATTACACAGCTAACCATTTAAATATAAATAGCAGCCACCACGGCTAAATGTTTGCATACATAACCAAAACTAAATGAAAACAAACTGAACGTTACCAAAAGCTGTGAAGCTGCTCCAACATAAAATAAGGCATTTAACACATTGCCAGTGTTTTTAACAAAGTAAGAAAACTTTATTCAAATTCTTTGTGGACCAAATACAAATAAATAAAACAAACATCAGCAATGATAACACTATTTCCATTAAAAGTTAGCTTCAGTAAGTTTTCCCCTGATACAACTCCCCAGTACAACTCAAAGAAGAAACGCTTTTCAACAAATTCTGCTGGGGGAGAAATATATATCCCTTCTTGAGGTCCACTATTAATAGCCAGTGAATATAGGCTACACAATTGTGTGTGTGAGAAGAAGACAATCGCAATCGATTAACTAGACAATACCCTGAAAAACAAAACCCTCTCCTGACACCCAACTCCCAGTGTACTAATGAAAACTGTGACCCGTCAATCCTCCACACCCCAGCACCTTCAGCAAATAAAAACATACACGGCCGCAGCCACACTCACCACCCCACTGACAAATGAAAACCTCCCAGTATATTTCCTGCAGACTTGCGGTAAACACTGACTAATACGCACAACATTAATCTACTTTGTATCAAGACCACCATTAATCATGAGGCCTGAACGTTAGTTTCATTACTTATTCATTCGTAACTTAACACCCCTATACTGACATAGACTAAAATAACACCTACACACTAATGCATTTTCCAAGAAGAAAAAACAAACAGTAGACTTCTGTATGTCTCACTCCAACCCTCCTTTGCTCAGAGATTCTCCCTCTTCCATCATTAACCAACGACACTCATGGAGCGATCCTGAGGAATACTTTTTCCATGTAAGGCTGGAGAAGAGGGAGAGGCTGTCTCTTCTGAGACTCCATCAACGCATAAGATGTAAACTCCCTTTAGGGACTTTGAAACCACAGCCAGAAGAAGCTGCAACACAGCTGCTTCAACGATAGTCCGCCTCAGAATTATTTGCTACAATCTCATGGGCTTGTTAATGGCACTGCACAAGAGATTCAGAGGCCCAGAGAAGGTGAGGGTGTTGGAGTGGTAAGAAAGTCCATGCCCACCTCAGACACCCAACAAAAATACATTTTGTCTTAGCTTTCATCTTCAACTAATCTTGGGTTTGATCTTGAGTCATATCCATATGGTCAGCAAATTGTACAAAAGCTCGTCTTTAGACTTGGCTTCACATTCTGAATAACTGCCAATAGCAATAGTGAGCTCTAATGACAGCAATCAGCGCTCAAACTTCAACAATGCTCAAGATTACCTTCTGAGATCAAATCTACAGCACCTGAAGTGGTATAACAACCATGTGTTCTGAAACAGCAGTTACACTGGGGAATCCGTGTAAGACGTGTTATTCAAATAGCTTCAGTTTCAAAAAGGAAGAAGGCCGTGGAGAGACTTAACACATCTATGGGCCACCTGTACGTGGCCTAACAGTTCTTTATTTGCCCATTTTGCAAGTAAACAAGTCAAGATTAAGCCCATCTAAGGAAGTGATGCACCAAGTCTGGCTTTTCCTCTTCAGATTTTTAGCTGATAATGAATACCTGCCTACCCGATAATAATCAGCTACTTTGCTAAAGTCTACCTTGCTATGCTTCAACTGAAAGCATAACATCATTCAGCTAAAACAATATTAACTGAGCTGATAATTAGGTCACGGTGGCATATGAACTTGATCTCCCAAGACTACAGCAAAACCTTAGACAGTGGTGCCAGGGGAGAACTTAGTAAAAGATAATCCTTATTTAACAACAGGCAACAAAACTAGACCCTAAATACAAAACACCACCATGTTTTGTAAGAAAATAACTATTAAATTTATCCAAAGCAGGAAATCATCATGTACTACAGATACACAAAATAACTCAATAGGAACCATTCCATTCAGAGAAAAAATAAGAAAAAAAGAAAGCTAATAAATCAAAATTACAATAATTACAGTTATGTTACTATTTATATCAAGTCTGTGTTGTTCATTTGAGTTTATAAAGTGTGACAGTTGAGTACTAGCAATCATATCCGTCAGCGAAGCACTGAAGTAACAGCTGAAACTGTAACAGCCGTTTAATAAGGTCAGTATTGGTGCCAATACTCCTCCAGTATTGGATCAGTAAATTATTAGTCTAATGTGATTCTTGGTTCCACCTTAAAGATGTAATCCAAAAGTAAAAAATAAGTCTGCTTTTCACAGCCTGTAGTGGAGGGAAGTAATACTCTTTGAGTCTCAGCACAATGTGAAGCTAAATTGAAATTATTTTAAAAACTGCTGCTTAAAGTGCTGGTATCAACAGATAGGCTAAAAGTAAAGGAAATAAATGTAGTGAGTCTCCAGAGAACATGACAATGAGTCTCAAATTACCATGCCAACATTAGAAACAACCTTTCTGTGCAGTTCTAAAAAGGTCCTACACAAATCCATTACATATGACTGGAGGGGAGTGAGGACTGTTATATATACTGCTTTGCTGGACCATGTGCAAATACATTACCTCTGCTTGACTTCTCACCAAGTTTCCATTCACAGCAAGGCTGCTATGAACCGAAAGCTAACTCCCCAGAAAAGCTTTGACCAATATCAACACATGAAAACAAAACCACAATAACACAATCGCAGTCCAACTGAAATAAAAGTGAGTCATTTAGTCTAAGCCTAGCTTAGAGTAAAAATATTAAGGAATGGCATTTTTTTTCTTCACCATCGCAACTAAGTTCCCGGCTAAGAGGACAAGGTGCAGAATTGACAAGTGAACTGATGCCAGAATGATAGAAATGCAAAAAGAAGGCCATGCAATTCAAATGTCGCCTTTGAGTTTCCACTTGTCAGCCCATTTGGTCCAGATGAGTCAGGGTGAGAAATAACCAAACTAGCAAATATTTATCCCCACCAAGCTCACTACCTCAGCTGAAACCGCTTATCTACAAAAATCTAGAAATGCGGTTGCATTTCCGTTTACAAGCCGAACCGTCAAAGTTGGAGCCCACTGAATCATCCACAGGTTGAATCAAGCGCACGTGGAATCCACCTACTTATTCAGTAGAAGCCAAATGAATACTTGATATCTTATGTAAAACACTCCACTCCTTCTGAATTTCTGAAGCCATCAAAATCTGTAATAAACAGGCATTAACTGCTTACATCACTATTAACAGTCAGTGGACTGTGAAGTAATGAGTTGATGAGCAATAACGGATTTAGTGGGTGGTGACAGATAAGGACACTAGTGAATGTGAACTTTGTTAAGCCACCTACACTTAGCTTAGATTATAAAGGTCGTTTTACTCACTTTTGTCAATGCTGGTGAAACTTCAAAACGCACCATTCACTCCCTACATGAAAGCCAAGCCAACCTTTTCAATTAATACTTTGTGATTTATTTTGTCACAAAATCAACACACTTACAGTGGTGGTTAAAAGTCTGTGAATCCTTTCAAATGACTTTAAATGCTTCAAGTTATACCAGTATGCCAAGAAAACCTGTCAAAACAAATAAAATGTTTCATTCATTTATTGAACAAAATGACTTAAAATTGTTAAAAAAAAAAATAAATAGCAGAAGTAGTTATTTAATACAACCAGACATTTTATGTTATTGTTGATCAGTTTCAAACATGGCCTTGGAGGAATTTTGGCCAGTGATGATGGTGGATTTTCTTAAATAAATGTTCTACGGGTCAGATCTTGACACTTTTCTAGTGGATTAAAGTGGGAACTTTGACTCAGTTCTTCCAAAATGCAACATTTGATCATCTATAACCATTTCTTCATAGATTGGCTGGTGTGTTTAGGGTTGCTGTCTTTCTGAAAGAGGTGCAGTTTATGTACGGATACCCTGACAGTCCGGCACAGAATTTTCTGATAAAATCTAGAAGTTATACATCCATAGTAAATTGTTATAGCACAATTGTTTTACGAGTCTACGTATCTTCTCTGAGAGCATTGCCATCGAACGACTATTCTTGTTCAGTGTTTGCCCGATAAAATCATGAACCCTAACAATAACCAATAATATTAGTATCCTGGTATAAAGTAGGGGTCCCCAACCATTGGGCCATGGACCAGAACTGAGCCTTGGATCATTTGGTACTTAGCTACATAATTGCGTTATACATGTAATAATGAAATTAAATATTATGCACTTCATTGTGTTTTGTTATGCAACCCCACAGGTCTGTGGTAAAACCGTCTTGCATGACACTGGTGAGACTGGCCTGTGGTGCAAAAAAAGTTAGGGACCGCTGGTATATAGTATCTAAGACTATGATATGAAAGATATCACGAGGGACCCCGATGCTACACTGAGCCAAGAACTTTATGCTATTTGCTCCTGGAATTATATCAGTTGGGCAACCACTCAGTTTCCTGTTTTATTTTATAATCTGTCTACCAGTACACAGTTCTGTAACCTCTTCTAGCACCAACACCTTTTCTGTGATCGTTAGAGATCCCCTTTAACCAAGACATAGCACTGACGAGCATGTGCACTAAAGAGCAGACTTTGATAATGAAGAGTATAAAACGGAATGGTCACCCATATTCAACCATAATGTCCAACCAATTGACTGAACCTCCTGACCCCCATCCTCTCCTATAACAAAACTGATCATACTAGAGGTTCACATACAAAGATATTAAAGGTTATATCACTTTGACAGCTCAATGACAAATCATGTAAATGTTCTTTCCTTTATTTGAATCTTTTAAACTATTATGTATGACCACATTTGAGGCTAGATTCACGTAAAATGTAAGAATCCGTTAAGGTTCATAAACTTTCAAGCATCACAATACATCTATACATAGTCTATCAGTCCATACCTCGAAGTGTTAATAATCACATTATACTAAGTATTTTAAGCCAGCCATACAGGACAATGAGGAGTTTAGAAAATGGTCATAATAACAACAACAGCAGCAGCTGTTACTGATACATAAAGTCAAATGTCACAAGTGGACCTCAAGAGAGAACATTACATGAAGAAAAATTAAGGATATGGGCCCTTTAAGGCCCAACATAAGAAACAGCTGAACATCCAGCATGTACGCAACTCAATTCCTAAAATCCCTTGAGTAACATCTCCACTGGCTTAAAGAGCAGAACCAAGGGATGTAGACCATGTTCTTAATCAGCTTTGCCTGATTACAACAGGCAATACACTTCATAGGTTCAGGTTCGGCCAGAACATTTAGATTTCAGTCTAAACGAAGTCCCACCTATCCGTCACTGTGTCAAAAAGAAACAGATCTTGTTTCCTCTGATTTCTGGAGACCATCATTTGTCAAAAGAAATAGGGTAGGAATTGTGGCTTTGGTTAACTTGACGCTTACAAGTCATTTGTGCTGGACCGACAGATTGCAGATTTTCTGGACAAGAAAAAGGAACTGAAAGCTGCATTCTAGCAATCAAAGTCTTAAATTTTTAAATAGAAACAACTTCTTACATACAAACCTAACAGGGCTCAGGTTTGTGCCACTTTCTTCCATCAGCCGTGCCAAGTTCTTCCAATACTATAATGTTTATAATCTGTCTACCAGCTGAAGTGTGTCAAATGCTAATTTGCATTTCATTCATTTTTAGGTTGAAATAATATTCCACCACTGAGAGACTCAAAAAAGACTATGTTACAGTTATGTTTGCTGAAGCAGTGGTACCAACCCACATCCACTATACGGCCAAAAGTATTGAGACGCCATTATGACATTATATTCCGATACACAGACTTTAATATGAAGTTGCCCCCCATTTGCAGCTACAACAGCCACTCTAATTAGACGTTTTTCCAGAAGATGTTAGTGTTTATGTAGGAATTTGTGTCCATTCATTCAGTAGAGCATTTATGAGGTCGGGCACTGATGTTGGACGAGAAGCCCTGGCTCGTAATCTCCGTTCCAGTTCATCCCAAATGTGTTGGATGGGGTTGAGGTCAGGGCTGTGTGGGCCAGTCAAGTTCTTCCACACCGAACCCATCCAACCATGTCTTTATGGACCTTGCTTTGTGCACTGGGGCACAGCCATGCTGGAATAGAAAATGTTCTTCCCCAAACTATGTCCACAAAGCTGTCCAAAATGTCTTGATCTGCAGAAGCCCTTTACTCTAAGTAGGGGGGTGGGGGCACCTATATTCAATAACTGTGTCCCAATATTTGTGTCCACGTGTTGGCTTAGATGTGGATAAAACTCTTCAGAGTAAGGATTTAAATAGGTATATGGCCAGAATATACAGTGCAACTACAACGGTTTGATCACAGGACAGTTTAATTTTAAATTTAAGGAAAACGTGTGACCTCGAGTTAAACACCAACAATGCTAGCACATTGGCTAGGAGGTACGTCCCCAGCAAGCCTTTGCCTGAAAGAAGGAAGTAGCACAAAACGACAGTATAGACTTAAAAACAAATATAGACTCAAATTAAAGCGATCTGTTTGTGAAAGACTCACATGAGCCGTTATAGGGCTAATGCGTTAGCTTAGCATGGCTAATGTTAGCTACCTACCTCTCACGCCCCGGCCCAGAATTAACGGGAAAAACTTCTCTCTTTCGACTAGAGTGAGTAAAAATCCCTCCTCGCTCCGAAGAACTGGCTCATTCCACGGAGAATATCACACCAGATCTTCGAGCAAGGTAAACACACCTAAAAATATCTTCAAAATTGTTTAAAACAGATAGATTTTATGCGTATCTCCACCTAAACCTCCTTCCAGCAGCCCTGTCACTCTACAGCTGCGTTATTTCTTTTCCCACCCAATTTCAGGACAACAAAATTCCCGCCCTCCTTCGCAATCATTGGCTATTGGCATTTCTCTGTTTGGATCATTTGTCAAAAGGTATGGAGTGCGAACTATTGACCAATCAAAGAGAAGATAATAGGAGTCTGTCAGCCAATCATTAGCAATTAAAGGCGAGACTTATAAAAAACGGGTGGGGAAAAAATAAAGCAGCAGTGTTAAACAGAAGTAGCAGTCCGACAGAATTCAGATACAGAAAGATTGCATAGCTGGCATAATTTATTTTAAGGTTTCATTTAATTTCACATTTCATGTAATATCATTTAATTAACATTTTTATTTTTAATACAAAATGTTATCACACCAGAAAAACGCAAGATCAGAGCAGGAGTTAATAGTTCGATAACAAAAGTTAACGCTTAGTTAACAGAGCTTTAAACTAGGTAAGACTGCGCCTCTCTGGACACATTTAATTGCAGTCTGTCAGGAGGCGATGATATTTGATAAACCAGGATTCTAAGCATATTTATGAAAACAATCATAACAGCAACAAAAAAAACAACAATAATAATAATTATTACTATTATTATAATTATTAATTAATGAATATAACATTATTATTATTATTATTATTATTATTATTATTATTAATCTGACGGACATACTCAAGACTTTTATGTTGAAGTTCTGAGAGAGTACTGGGTTCTGTTCTTCAGCTGCATTTGCAAAACAACCCGAGGAAGATGGCGACGCCCGGAGGGACAGACAGAGCCTCTCACAGTCTGGACAAGAGCATTACTCTGCCTCCAGACGAGATATTCCGCAACCTAGAGAACGCCAAGAGGTTCGCGATAGATATAGGTATCAAAAATCGTTACCTTCTGTCTTATTTTCTTCTTAAATTGTCACTTTTGGGCTGGAGTTCCTCAGACTCTGTGCTAGAAGGCTAAGTTGACAGTTCAACCACATACACACCCCTGAACACCAAGTCACATATTCTGGTTCTTTTTGAAAGATTAATGCATTTTCTTCATTGAGAAACGTTGGATAAGTCTTTGTTGTTGATTGAAGACGCTAAACTTTATAAGTCTGTATAAGTCTTTACAAGTGTAACATGTTAGCCAAGGACAGGATAATCAAGCCAGACTGCCGTTTTAGCTAATCGTCTGTCTGACTTAGTTCAAGTTTATTCATACAGCCCATTATCACACAGAAGGTCATTCAGAGTGCGTTACAGGAATCCAACACAATAGAATAAAATAGTAGAAAATAATGACTAGAGCATTGGAAGTTCATTACTGCAAGTAGATGACTTCTTAAGGGGCAAACTGCCCTCTGCCAGCCAGGGTATAACCTCAGTTTAGACTGGCTACACATTTTCTCTTTTTATTTTCAGCCCCAGCACTACTGAGAAGTGAAAGTGGCACTGACAGCATTTTCTTCCTGCAGGTGGTTCCTTGACAAAACTTGCCTATTACTCCACAGTCCAGCACAAAGTAGCCAAAGTAAGATCATTTGATCACACGGCCAAGGGAGGCTTTCAGGTAAGACCCCTACAGTTCATCTGTCATTTCAGAAAGCCAGCTTTTGTGACAGGCAGGTACCAGCAAGAGTAAAATGGAAGGTGTTCAAGACAGTAGTGAGAACAACTGTGTTGTTTGATTTGATGTTCTGGAGATAGTGAAGCAGAGTTGTAGGTGGCAGGGTTGAAAATGTTAAGAGGAGGGAGGAGAATACTGTGTGTTGGGAGAAGGAAGGCCTAGTAGGAGGTTTATGGATGTGGTGAGGGAGGACATGCAGGCAGTTGGTGTGAGAGAGGAAGATGCAGAGGATAGAAGGAAATGGAGACGGTTGCTCTGCTGAGTAGACCCCTAAGCAGGAGCAGCCGAAAGTAGAAGACACTATGCAGGTATAAATGCTTTAGGTCAGCTGAAGCATTCAGATTCCTTGGTTTGAAAGATGGCTTTTACCACCGTGTTTTTTTTTGTTTTGTTTTGTTGTTCTTTTTTCCCCCCACAGTTATAAAACTCAACTGTATAATTTGTGAGTTGACTGAATGTTTATTCCATTACAATCCCATCTGCTGCTATTTTTATGCATTTATTCTTATGTTACTTTAATAACATGTTACTTTAATAAACATTTTGCAATACTGATCTGATGGTACAGCACACTAAACCCTTACACACAATCTAATCTACATAACAGGTGTATACACAAGTTCTAATGGATCAGTTATAGTGGGTCAGTCATTCACTTCTAACTCATGCCAAAGTTTAAAAAAGTGTAATGTGTTATTAGTTAGCCAGTTGTCACTGATTGCCGTTTGGTTATTATGTAACAGAATGAAGACTTTTGACTTGTATTTTTGTATCGTCAGACTTCTGACTTCTCTTATTTTTGGTATTTTTGGCATTTTAGCAAGACTCCGATGGAGAGCCGCTCTACGAGATATCAGTGCAGGAAGAAATTACTGCTCGGCTGCATTTCATCAAGTTTGAGAACACATATATTGAAACGTGTTTAGATTTCATCAAAGACCACTTAGTTAACACAGAAACCAAAGTTATTAAGGCCACTGGAGGCGGTGCTTACAAGTTCAAAGATCTGATTGAAAAGAAATTAAGACTGAAGTGAGTACAATTGAAACACACACGTGTATGGGCATGTAAAAATCTTTGGAGAAGTTTCTCACTTTGTATGGAATAGCATTTCTGCACATATTCATTGTTTTACTGAGCAGAACTGAAGATGTTCTTAATGGAGAAAGTGGTTCATTTGGTCCATAAGTGCCATTAAGTTAAAACATTATGTAATTATGTATATGTTTTTGTATATATATATATATCTATATATATATATATATATAAAATATAGAGATTTTAAATCCTGACTGTGTGTATTGGATTAACAGTCCAGATTTAAGCATAGTCGTGGAATGCACAGCATTCATGGCACCTCAGATTCTTCATTGAAAGTAGTCCAGGACTACATTTAATTCCATCAAAAGTAAGCCGATGCTTTCTAAGCTATCTTAGAACTAGACTATAACCAAAGAAGTGGATTTGTCTGTGCGTTTGTTTTTGTCCAACATGCACACACATACACATAAGCTGTTATTAGTGTATTACTCTTCTTTGATATCCAGTATAACCTGAATATCAAAATGTTTTTCCTCACAGAGTGGACAAAGAGGATGAGATGACTTGTTTAATCAAAGGCTGTAATTTTGTGCTGAAGAACATCCCCCATGAAGCTTTCGTTTACGCAAAGCATGCAGACTCCGAATTCCGTTTTCAGAATACACATCCAGACATCTTCCCATATCTCCTTGTTAACATTGGCTCTGGGGTTTCCATTGTCAAGGTAAACTTCCTTTTTCCTTCTGAGAAGGACTTAATGTCTGTCTCTGATTCCAGTTCAGTGCCTGTTTTTTGATACATACAGTGTTCTGCACAGTTTCTCTACATGCATTCTCTCTTTAAAGGTTGAATCAGAGGACAAATTTGAACGCATTGGAGGGAGTTCCATTGGTGGTGGTACTTTTTGGGGTCTTGGAGCTTTGCTCACGAAAACCAAGGTACTTTGTACAGTTGTGTGTTTTAAGCCTTATATTAATTCTAGATCCAGTTCCATGTTTGTTGCTTTTAGTACTATCATAACGATTGATTTAACATCTTTCCCACAACAACAGAGATTTGATGAGCTTTTACAGTTGGCCTCCAAGGGGCAGCACACCAACGTGGACATGCTGGTGAAGGACATCTATGGGGGTGCATACGGCTCTTTAGGGCTCACAGGAGACCTCATAGCAAGCAGCTTTGGGAAGTCAGCCACCACAGACAAAGGTGACCCATACAAGCCGAAATGTGTTTTGGTTGTGTCTTTTCACACTTTTGTTAATAATTACACCATGGCCATTTGCTCTCACAGAGACAAGCAGGTGACCTTTCACCCAGTTTTCAGGCTCTGCCCTCTCTTTACTATTCCTGTCAAGAAATGAAGCAAAAGGTCTTGTGCAAAGCCACACCCAGAAGGAAAATGTCAAAAATAGTGTATATACAGTGCGTATGCTATATATACATTACTAAACATTGTGGTAATAATATTTTTAAGTATAATCTGGTATTATTATTATAGTATAACATAACTTATTGTATAAATATAATAGTACTAATGTACTCATAGAACTCTTCTTAATTTAGTTACATAATTTAAACAGGAAACAATATGACATTTGAAAAATGTTTAAAAAGTTTGAAATAACAGCTTAATCACAAATCATAGACAAAAATTCAATCCAGTACTCTATAACTTGTTTGTTTTTTATTGCCATCTAATTTTGAAGGCGGTCATATGTTTGATCACATTAACACCTAAAGCTTTGTGATTGTTTGTCCTTTAAAATGAGAATTTTACCCAAAATGTAGTCAATGACCAGGAAACCATGATTGATGTGTTAAATTTGCTTCTTTACTTTTGCATAAGAGCTTACGTAGCTAACAGTGAAGGCCACCATTTAGCTTTGTGCGCATGCCTAAATCTTACAGAAGTGGTGACCTTTAAGTGGACTTGTTTTTTTTTTCCCCAAGTACCTTTATTAAGAATGCAATACAGTACTTTCACTTACAGACATACCATTTTGCTTTTTATCCTTTTCTAAACAAATATTTTCATAAAATAAAAAAAAAAACAAATAGAAACACACCCTGATATGAAAGAAAAAAAAATAGATTAAATTACAGAGTGCAGTATAATAAACAGCGAACACTCCGCTGGACTTGTTTATATGGTTTCCTACACTGTGTAGTGCATTAGATTTTTATCTATATCAATGCTTTAAAGACTCTAAGCTCTCAGTAACTGCTAAATCTGATTATGACCCTATATTTGATCAGAGTTCTCCAAAGAAGACATGGCCAAGAGCCTGCTGCACATGATCAGTAATGATATTGGACAGCTGGCTTGCCTGTATGCACGACTCCATAACCTGACCAGAGTGTACTTTGGAGGATTCTTCATCCGTGGACACCCAGTCACCATGCACACAATCACTTACAGCATCAACTTCTTTACCAAGGTAACCTTGATTTCTTTCATTTTGAGACTGAACAGTCCATGTTATTGCTTGTTATGATACAGGCTATGTAAAATGCTGTGAAGATAAAGGTGGAGTTGTGCTAATACATGTTGTCCTTCCTGAAGTAGACTGATCAGGAGTGTTTTGTGATTGTATTTTACTCTGCAGGGAGAGGTGCAGGCTTTGTTTTTAAGACACGAAGGCTATTTAGGTGCCATTGGGGCTTTTCTGAAGGGAGCAGAAGAAGACAGTAAGTTGTTTTTAGAGACACAGAGTACTTTTTAATAAATTAGCCTTTCTTTGACAGTTTGGAGTAAGTAAATAAAAAGCTGTTTAGGTCATTTGGCTTTGAAATACATGTCAAACCAAACGAACAAAATAACTACTTTGGGAATTCTAAAGAAAAGAATAATATCTTGGGAATAATATTGAAGCCTACAGATATTATAAATAGCTCTTTAAAGGGGTTCAGTTTAAGAAGTTCAAGTTAAGTCTGGTCCTGGATCAGCATATTTTGGTATTTTAGTGCTCTAACATACCCACGAAAAGCTTTAATTAATTAGCTGATTAAAGTAAAACATTCTCAAACTTTTGACATCCCCACATTAAACTCTCTGGGAAGGCTGCTGACTTAGTGGATGTTTTCTTTTTTCTCCTCAGATCCAAACCAGTACAGCTGGGGGGAGAACTACGCTGGCAGCTCTGGCCTGATGAGCGTGTCCCCAGATCTCAACCCCATGCAGCGAGCCCGCAGCGGCACAGTAAGTTAACTCCGACAGGCCCAAAGAATATGCTCCCTATTCCAAATGAAAAGACTTAAAAACTGGAATAGGCATTTAAGTCTTTTTTGCTACACGAGTATTCTAAAGAAAAGAATCTATAATGTAATTAATAAAATGAAACATGTACGGTTAACATTCATAGAAGGTAGTATGTTGCTGACTCAGTTGATTTAGTTTATTTTCTTGTGATACTGCACTACTATTATAATGAGAAATAACTTTATTATGTGCAATTTTGTCTTTATTGTTGTATGTAATCTTGGATCAAAAGGTGGTCATTTTAAATAAGAAATGACAAAAAACAAGATAGCAAGTTACCTATTGGAACAGCCAATGGAAGGAAAGGTCCAGGTTCACGCTTACTTTAGATATAGTCGATCCAAGACTTGATTGATGTTCACATTTTGCTTGTTTAGTTTGGTATTGACTAATGATGCTGGCAAACACCACATGTCACCTGAATGTTTTCAGTTCATACCCTCCCCAAAAATTACATTAAATTAATTTGGCAAAAGCTTTTATATTTTTGTCTGTTAACCCACTCAAACCACATCCAACATTATGGTGCCACATTCTAATCGATGTGGCTTAAGATGCAGGATGACTATAAGAATGGGGGAAAAAAACAACTTTAATGTGTAGTCACATTTCCAGCCTAATCCTTTAGGTTAATCCTTTGGATTTATTTAAAATGTCTTTATTTTCAAATATGCAAATGAATTTGCTTATCATTTTTAAATTCATCATTACTGCTCATTTATCCATTTCTTATCTGTGTTTTCCTAACATTCTTATTGTCCTTTTTTTCCATTCATCCCTGACTTCCCTCTTTTCCTAAACTTTTTCCATCAGTTTCTCGTAAGTACCTCTCCAAGTGTCTTTGGTTTGCATCTTTCTGCTCTTTTTCTTCTTTTGGCATTTTGGTTACTTTCAAAAATGCTAACTTTCTGTTTGCCTTTTCACCACTTGTAGCCGTCATTCTTTTGTTTATTGCACAGTAGAAAATGTTTTATCTGTTTTTAAATACATATTCATGTAGAGTTCTAGACGGTTGCCTTGTTGCATATTACTTACCATTATATGAGTAAGCAAGACAGTCTTGGTTGTTTGAAAACTTGCTGCTGTGTGACACTGATGGGGAGCATTTTGACAGCATTGTAAGGAAAACGATCTATTGCTGTGTAACTAACTTAGCTGAAGAAGCTAAGAGCTGCATACTGCACACTCCCCTCATTTTATGCAGCTTCCGAATGCTAATGCTAGATATGTTGAGCTTTAAGTGTAGTATTCTGACCACCTGGTATAGGCATGAAAATGTCTCCTTTAAATAATGTATAATCCTTCACACTATGCTGTGTTGCCTGTTTCGAGTTAATGAGCTCATCCCATATGAAGGTGATCAGCCAACTTAGCTTTTGGTGTTCAAGTTTTCTTCTTTAGCTTTGCACTGGAGCTGTGCGCTGTTTCTGTTCTTACAAAAACAACAAAATGTTTCCATTTTTATAGAAAACAGTATATCATACAGTGTCAAAAACTTGCAGAGACATGTTTGCAAGATGCCTACTGTGTGCATAATGCTAATTTGCGGAGTACTTTCATTACAAATCTACCGAACAAAGTTCTGACCACGTAATCCAATTGGTTGAAATGTGTGTTGCCTAGTCTAGTTTCACTATATTTCTTCAATGTACTTGTATCATTCCACATTTAACAACAAATGTCTCCTTAGGCATCTGAAGCTACTTTTTTGGCAGAATAAACTGACAGCATTAAAAATATACACTTGGGCCCTTTTGCTTTACTTTTTATTATGGAGCCTCCCTTGCTTTACTTTTCTCTTTAAGTCCAAATCACTGGTTTAAAATGAACAGAACACTTCAGGTTGGGTGTTACAGTGCTGTCACCAAGTTACAGCTGTGATGTTACTTACCTTAATTCAGTGGTCCCCACCCCCCCGGGCCGTGGACCGGTACCAGGCCTAGGGTCGTGTGGTACCGGTCTGCAGGCTGCACAGAAAAAAAAAACTGTGGATGTGACCCATGTTATGTTGTCGGCTCATTGTTATGAAAATGCTGTTAATAAAGTTGCGAGTACACATTGGATTTACGTTTATTATTATATTTTAAAGATACCCCACAATTATATTTTTAAAATATCCCCATTTTTATGCGTATCATTGATTTGTATGAATACAGATACGTATGTTTATCTGCCGCTCATTAAAGGCCGATGTCACGGTCACGCCGCCATCCCTGTAGATTCCGCTCTCCGTCCCCTGAGTATTAGATTTCCTGTTTGTTTTGTCTTAGTGTCTTTCCTCCCTTCTCCCCTTTAGTGTCTCCCAGCACTGTTTGTATCGCGCCCCGTCTTGATTTGTTACACCTGTTTCCCATCCCGTGCACTATTTATAGCCCAGCCTGACCCCGAATCAGCGTGCCGGCATTGGCTCAACTTGTGTGTGTTTTGTTCCCTAATTCGTGTCATGTTTATCAGTCTCGTTTTTGATAACCCTGTTGTGTCCTTTTTGTTTTGCAGGCTCATGCTGGTCTTCGTTGAGTTTGACATATTCACCTTGATGGGATCTGGTTTTTGTTTCATCCCCTGTTTGTTCTCGTCTGTCTGCTGAGACAGCCAGTTCTGTCTGTTCTCTGTATGGTTATGTTCAGCACGAGCCTTGCCGTTTATGTAGTTCTGTTTTGTGTTTCATTATTGTTCCCCTGAGTCTGGGTTTTCCGTTGTTTTGTGTTTATTAAAACATTATATATCTTTGCAAGCAGTTCGGCGTCCTCCCCTTTCCCTCCTAAACACCCACCTGACAGCCGGGCCGTGAAAAACGTTTCTGATAAAACAAAGGTTGGGGACCACTGCTCTACAGAATGAATGGGCACAAATTCACACAGAAACTCCAAATTCTTGTGGAAAGCCTTTCAAGAAGAGTGTAAGCTGTTATAGCTGTAAAGTGGGGACCAACTCCATATTAAAGTCTATGTATATGAATGCAGTGACACGTGTTCAGGCATCCCAAAACCTTTGACCATAGAGTGTATCTACCATGCCCCTCCTACCCCAAAAGAATGTGAGAGAACTGAAAGGAGAAGAGAAGCAGGAGGAATGGAGAGAAGGAGAAAAAATGAGGACACAGGACAGATGATCCACAGTCATATGTGGTATATAGGTCCAGTCTATTCACAATTGTGTGACCTTCTTCTCAGTGTTACATCACACATAAAACGAACACACAGCAAAACAAAGCATTTGATGTATAGTTGGAATCGTGTGACATCCTCTTCAGTGAAGTCACTTTAAAGATCTGTGAGAGACTTTCTGCGTAGCATACACTGGTTACAGTTTTCAGGTTACAGACAAGAGGAGATACTTAGCCACAGTCTCCAAAAACACATAATACAAGTCTTGTATTGCTTAACAATTAAACCATGTTTAAACAAAGTGTGCGATTATGCGGTTTTCCCAATGCTAATTAGTGGCATACCAGCTTTGAGGGAACCTAGAGGCAGACCCTCCACCCAAAGCCCACAAATCATGAATAGGGTTATCTGCATGCGATCAGGAGAAGAGCATGGAAAGAGACTCTCCAAGCCTATTAGGAAGTGAAGACCTTGGCTGGAGAGCCCTTGGAGGTGGAGAGAGACAATACTTCCATGTTTTAGCCAAAGTGGGCTCCACTGAATCAATTTCATTTAGTTAGTTTTGTTAAAGTGAATATAAGATAAACTGCAGAACAATTCCTTTAAAATCTTGGAGCTGGACAATACTGACAACACGCAAAGTCACTTTCAATAAAGAATTCAGATATAATTAGATCAGACACAGCTTTAAACAAGGGACTCTAATACGATTTGTGGTTTCTAAAGGCAACAAACACATTCAGCTTCTAAATGCATTGAGGAAATAAGCATGAAGTGACTTTCCAGTGGCCTTATGGGTCTGCAGAGGGCCTCCTGAATGTACAGCAGTTCACAGTAATTGCTTTGTGAGATTCTTTTTCAATGAAGATGCATCAAGGGGCTGCTTCTGCATTATGGAAATCATAAAGATGGCATTCCTCTTGAAAAAGCCATGAGGGCCTACTTGTGTGCTTCATCTGCATGAATACGACACAAGCAATAGCACAAACACCATAAACAAGCGCCATGGATGCCTCAATGGACAATAGTAAAGGAGAACAGCTGGTGTGTAGTAGATGAACAACACAAGAATGTCCGTAGGGGTTCAGCTGTACATGTAGCCACCCATTTACTGGGAATTCCTTATGTTTTGTTTCGGTGTCTGGGGATATTGGAATAGTATGGATGGGAATGTTTGATTTATTTTGTAATACCTGAATTTTATTCCAACTTTTTCAGATAATTAAAAAATGAAGTCAGGGATAATAGTACACATGTCATGTTTATTTCTCCATTAAGATAAATAATCTACATTTCTATTCATTTTTATAAGCAGTTTATAAGATTAGCTTAAGTCACAGTGAATTAACTGTTATATAAAAGAAATGTATTTTCAGGGGGCAGCTGGTAGCCTAGTGGTTAGGGCATTCGCCCTGTGATCAGAAAGTCCAGGTTCGATTCCCAAGACCGCTAG